>CM021108.1:54196175-54596007 GCA_007115665.2 Sequoiadendron giganteum | reverse complement strand
CAAGTTGCAATTCTTGACTATAACATTCATAATTCTAGTTCATTAGTGAAAACCTTTTTCCATAATTCAAACTCCTCCTCGGAAGGCCACTGGAAAGCCACAACCTGATCAACCTTGTTTTGATAGGGAGCATACTTCACCATTATCGATGTGGCCTTTTTATCAAAGTTTTCTAAGAAACTAATAAAAAAAGACAACTTTTCCAATGTATTCTCTAGCATGTGGATGTCAGCATTTTTGCATATCTCATGTGTTTGAGACATCATTATATTGTTCATCTGATCCTTCCAAACCTGTAGGGGTTTGACTTCATCCTGACTGTGCAAAATATGTGGCAATGGGGTTAAGTCCTTTCCATCATATACATCTTTTAACAATTTAATCTTGGACTCCGTAGGGGTGGCAAATCCCTAAAACATTTTCTCAACAATTCCTTTGACCAATTGATATGTTGCTATAATAGTAGGATATTTATCCCCATGCTGTTTTGCCCCTACTACCATGAATTTCAACTTCTTCATTCTAGGGATCCATTTGTTCAACAATGGGATGGCCAATTCTTTATCCCTTGGAAACATTTTTAGTTCTTGCAACATTAGGAAATAATTTGCATGAACACTATTTAGCTTACTCTGGACCCTTCTGTTTAAATGTTTCAAAATATTGTCCACTATTATTGAATTTCTTCTCCCCGCTGCATGCCGGATTTGATTTACCATCTCCTTATACTCTTCAACTTGATGAATCAATTTATCCCTAGAGAGTCCCCCTCTAGGGCTATTAGCCCTCTCAATTGCAATAGTCACTTGTCCCATATTATATGGAACAATAGCCAAAGACTGTGCTTGTGCAGGAGGTTGCGATTGCTCTACTAGTGGGTTGAAAACAATGTGGATAGAATTGGCTTGCTTTTGAGACCTCATGGTATCCATTTGTTGCTTCAATAAAGCCAATTCAATTTCCAACTCTGCTACCTTTTGTTGACTCTTATTATACTCAATAATAATGTCATTATATTGGCCTCTCAGAGTATCCCGGTCGTTGGTCAAATCTTCAACGGTTGCCCTGGTGAATTTGACAACATTTACAACCATATCAATAGCTTCCAATGTTGGGGTGTCAACAACTCTCATCACAACCAAGTGACCACTGAAGTCAGATGGTTTTGCAACAATTGGTTTTTTTGACCCAGTGGATAGATACCAGATTGCCAAAGTATCCCATTCCTCACTAAAGGCTGATCCTTTGAGTGCCAATGTAGCCTCCTCTTCAGTAGCAAGAAGTGGCTTATTGGCCCTTCTTATTGTGTCAAACACCACAACATCAACAATGTCCCATTTAGGAAGTAGCAATACTCCACTTTTTTGTACGAATACTCGACCCTGCTCTGGTGTTATTTCTCTGAATTTGTCTCTCATTTGTTCTCTAACCCTAGATTGAATTACCTTCTCTGGGAGCTCTGGATGCAAACTTCTCTCATGTGCCACCTTCTCATCATATAATGCAGTATGTGCTCTCCACACAAAATCTTTAAAAACACTAGTTTGAATAAAAGAGTCATCCATCGTGAACTCTCTGCAGGCTTCTTTTTTCAAGTCATCGTTGCTTGTTATTACTTTGATTTCATTTTTCCTAACCTCAAAGTAACTACACCTGAACTTGTTGCAGTGTCAAATGGTTCTAATGGCATCTCATGATGCATTTCATCTGGAGTCACAATAATGTCATCATCCTCATCACCATCACAATCAACCATATTTACTCTTTCAAAATTATGCCTCTTTGGTGATGGTGGGAAAGCCTGCTCTGAAAAAATCGGAGGAGAATCCAAATCAAAAATATTTGGCATTGACTACCCTAAAGAAGATGGTGCAATATTTTTAGCAGCATCTTCAGCCCTACTTCCCCTTCTTCTAGAATTTTTTTTTATCTTCTTTTGGGGCTGATAAGTAGGCCTCTCCTATAACCTTACTTCAGGGTACTCCTCGATTGTTTGTGATTTTCCCCTTTCTTCCACAACCCTTTCATCTTTCAAAACCCCAACCAAACTCTCAAAATTATCAATGGCATACATTGCCCTGCTAAACTCATCTTTAGCATTAGTTATGGGATTGAAACCAGGTATTCTCTCCTGCTTACTTTTTACCATTTTAGAGTAGGCAATGTACATTTCCTTTCTCTCCTCTTGTAATTCCAAATCAAAAATATTCATGATGATGTCCCGAGGAAAGTAGAAATTGTGGACAAAGGCTCTTGTCTGATGCTTTGCCTTCATTTGAGAGATAAAACCCTCAGGATCATGATTCCTAGGGCACTCAATCCTTAGCCTATAAGGCCCAAGTAATGTAAGTAACTCCTTCCATCCTCCCTTTGCCATAACAAAATCAGAAAATGTTGTATATTCGGGGAAGAAAGAACCCTTCTTTTGTTCAACTGAAAAGTGTAGCTCTTGAGTGCCTCCCAACTACCTCATGATCTCTAAGAATCCAATTCTAAGAGGCACCTCCCTTGGCAGAACCCTTGGATTGACATTGGTGCCAAAAACCCTGAAAACTATTGTGTTATGATAGGGGATAATGTCTCCCCAATTGTGCATTATGTTCAATTTAGGTCTTCTCCCCATTGGCCTCAAGAAGTCATGAATTTCTTTTGGAATCCTTGGGGGGTTACGAACCAGAGCCTTCCTTAATTTAGATCCAAAGACATTATGGAAAGTTACATAATCAAATTTATGATCATGCATGTCAAGAATCCTAGTCCAATATTGGATAGGCATTTCAATATTACCTTCCTTCTTCTTTAACTCCATATCTCTTACAAATATAGCCTGGCCCCTATACAAAAACATGTGGATTAATAGGGAAAACCACCTGAATCCAACACAATTTCTTCCCTCCTTTAAAGCCACCAGACCCGTGTGCATTTTCACTACTAGGTAAGTGGCAAAATTATACACCACGTTGAAACCCAGGTGCTAGAGATTTACTGCCATATACATAATATCAGTAGGCAAGGTTGTTTTTAAAATGACTCCAAGAACTTGACATAAAGCACAAACAGTCTTCTTGAAATAACTGGAGAAATAGTCCACAGGAAAAGGTTCAGGCTCATTCCTGCCGATCACTACCTTCTTCTGATTTTTTCCTCTTCTCGAGACAGCCAAATGAGGTATCAAAAGTGATGTTTAGAAAAAACCCTTAGTATTTCTATATTCTTGTTTGAAAACCTCAAGGTTGACAGGAATCATATCTTTACTCCATTCGTGCAACTTGAAAGTCTCTATGATTTCTTCCCTGGTTACCTTAATCATCTACACACTAGCGTGAGTTCTGACAACTCGGGTCATGGGGTCATATCTTGCAAAAATATCCTTTAAAAGATCTACATCCATGCAGAGATTAGGCACCACCAACTTACCCAAGTGTAACCTCCATGGGTTACATAAAGGGACCAACAATTCCTATTCCCAAACCAATTGGAGAACAATTGCCACCCGGTATATGGTAGCTCAACATCTCGAATTGCACACTGCTTGTCTATTAGCCCTTCCAAAAGTAGGGGTCCATAGAACAAAACCTTTCCGTCCTGATTCTTGTTAGTAGAGGGATTTAACAAATCAATAACATCTTGGGAGAAAGACCTGGGAGTGGTTTCAAAACCAGAACTTCGGGCCTTCGGTGCCATTTATATTAGACAGATGATAACTCGAACTAGGGTTTTCTTATTTTTAGATGGCAAGGAATTACAATTTTCTCCCTTTAGCCTTAAACAAAAAAATACCTCATGATTCTAGAATCCGGAGAAATTATCTAGACAAGCTCTAAAAGCAAATCTATTCAAACAATTCTTCAGGAACGAAGCGGGAAACAATCACTAATTGTTCAACAAACAACCATAAAATCTTTTGAAATTACAAGAAATGGCATGCCTACTACTTATTGTTTCATTCGTAGAACATCCAGAGCAATGAGATTGGAAAATAACAACAATGGCTTGCTTCACTTGATACCATGCAATTCTTCCTCAATGTAGAGATACAACACGAAAATAGCAATTCACAAATTTTAGCATTTAAATATGTAGGCAGAGTCAAAGTTGACCATTACTATTCACTCGCATGAGATAAAACAGCTATAGTACAACACCAGTTTATTTTAAATACGAGTCGTTGATCAAAAGCAATGTTGGCCAGGAGAACGACTCAGATTAAGTCAAAATAGTTTGAAAATGCCACGTCCACTCTCTAGTCATCAAACGGACAGGAAATTCACCTACCGTGCACCACGTTAGCACAAAATGGGCCCCACCTTGGTTGTCTATAGTACAACATCGACATCCATGCGTCAACAAATTGCACACCTTGCAACATTATTGAAATTGAAGTTTTAATTGCGCGAGGTCAGCGAGGGATGGCCACGATGCATCGGTAAAGAAACAACTGTTAGCATCAACATCCATCATCGGTTAGTGAGAAAAATTGGTCCCCACCATCAAACGCAATAGGTGGCAGTATCTTGCACGCCTCGCACCATATTTATGATGTAAGTAGAAACCTTACGAGGTCTGCGAGGAATGGTTAAGATTAAAATCACTTCATCCAACGGTCACACAATCTGCACATGTGAAAAAGTTATTCTTAAAGAAGTGGACCGACTAGGTAGATGGGGAAATGACCCTCGAGGTCAAAAATATTATTTAAAGGTTAATCTAAAATAATTCATCAGCCCAACACTATGGAAATATAATACTATCATGATGCAAAAGACCGAAAGGACGGGTAAATGGGGCCGGTAAAGTCACGACCAAAAAAGGGATAAAAGACCACTTAAGCGACTGACCACCGTCAATAACAAGTCAACGCTCAAAAAGAAAACCCATGACCCAACCAATTAGAGCCGGTGACAAAATAAAACTACAAGGGGAAAATATTAAAAGCTCCACCACTTCTAAACACAAAAAAAATGATAAGTAAAAGAGTCATACTACTGGGACAAGTAAGAACAAAGGACAAGATTTTTGTGCTTCTATAGGTCATGGATCAAGGAGATGGCTTCTAGATTCAGGAGCTTCTCATCATATGACATCTTTAGAGTTTATGTTCTCTTCTTTTGATCCTTGTGTCATGCCAACTATTTTGATGGGAAATCATATTTATGTGAATGTAATTGGGAGAGGATTTTTTGATATTGGGGATGGTACCTTTAATAATGTCTTGTGTGTACCTCGTTTGACAAATAATATCCTTTCTATCTATCAAATCACTCATAGTGGATTAGGGAGAACTGTGGAATTCACTCTTGATTCAATTATCGTTCGAGACTTGGAGAGAAGATAGGTCATTGCTACTAGTATGCTTGATCATGCATCTTGGCTATACTCTTTTTCAGACTTTGCTCCTAATGACATATTTGATCCTTTGTATGATGAGCACACTTCTAGTGCAGATATAATTTTTAGGAGAATTTGGTTACTTGAACTTGGGTGTTCTCACATGTGATCTAGTTGTTGATCCATGCATTCATCTCCTCCATCTACAATTGCATTTGATGATTCTTACATTGCTACATATATGAGTTCTTGTGATTCAGTGAAACAAGATCACTATTGTCTTCCAAAAATGGTTTCTTGGGATGAGTACTTGATAGGCATTGCAAGTTTATTTGCAGAGTCCCACATTTCAGATTTGGGAGACACCATTGATTGCACACATCTTCTCTTTGATGGAGATTACCCTTCTTTAGTTTTTGTGAGGGAATACTTGGATCCTCTTGTTCATTCTCTACATGATAATTCTTCACAATTTGAGATGAGTGTGGATACTTTTGACCAACATTTGGAGGATGATTAATTTTCTTCAAAGGAGATATATTTGTCTTTGGATTGTCTTGTACAATTGTTTTTAGGAGATTTTAGATTTTCCTCTTCATCAGTGTGACCTAGAATTCCTGTTTGTAGTGTGTCAAATTTCAACATTGATATGGAGAAAATTGAGCATAATTTAGTGACATCACACATAATTATTCTTCCCTCGTCTTCCTTTCAAGACTGTGAAGAAATATTGCACACATTCTTGGTTTTGTTTCTTCATAAGGGGAGGAATTTTTTTCAATGATATTGGATCATCTTCAACATTCATTGTCAAATATCTACCATCATTGTAAGAGACACTACATTGAAGTGGGGTTGCATAGGATCTCTTCTTCTTCTTTCTTATGGGGGTATTTTTCATCACATGAGGTTTTGACCTTATTCTTTAGTGACAACATTTTTTTTTCATCTCTTTTGGGGAGGATATTTTTCCATTAGGTTTTCTCCTTTTCTCTATTTTTGATAGATTGTATTTTTACATGGGTATCTAACATGACCTAGTAGTCATGGTCACCCATCATCATCTTTGCATAATTTGCATTAGTTTCATCCTCCTTAAGTTGCACTTAAGGGAGGTGTAGGTGTGAATAAGGTACCTTACCTAACTAGTTCACCTAGTAGGTCCTATTCACATGTCAAGTTTACTTAGGTCCTAGGAATATTTATAGAAGTCTTAGTCAACATTAGATCTTATCTTATCTTTTGTCATTTAATTCTTGTGTCCTAGGTCATTTAATATTAGTTGTCTCATGACATAGGATTAAAAGATACTTGTCATGATCTTGTCTAATCCTATGTCTCACCTTGGCTATATAACCAAGGGTATCTCACACATTGTATATCCATTCAATTTGCATTGCTTAATATGAATACAATTTATTCTTTTCACATTGATCTTCTCTTTCATTGTTATTTCCATTTGGCCACTAGATCTTGGGTGGCTATCTCCATAGCCAACACTTACATGATTGGATAAATATTTTGAGTATGATAAAATTATAGATCTTGAAAGGGTTAGATTTATGAAATATAAATCAAGAAAGGACATGTTCTTTAGTGGAAACAAGTACAATTATAAATAAATAGGAGAGTAAAATAAAAGATGATGAAGTGAGATACGATGGATTTGAAGTTGAAGAGATAATTTATGCATGTTGATTATGAGTTGGATTTGTTGAAAATAATATAGAATCTAAGACAAAGGGATAGTATTGTAAAAGAATATGCCTAAATTTTTTACAAGGTGATCATTGAGATTAGACATAGTGAAGCAAGTAAATATTTTTTTGATATATGTTAATGTATTGAGAGGATGTATTTAGGAATAATTGAGTTTGGTAAGGTTGAAAACCATAGAGGAAGCATATCAATTCACAATCAAGGTGGAAGAGAACATGAATAAAAAAATTGAGTATATATAATTGTTAGAGATGAAGAGGAATGATAACACCTGCTTCAATTATAGAAAACTATATATAGAAAAATGGAGGAATGATAATACCTACAACAATCATTGTAAGACCTATTATAGTGAATGATGAAGCGGTAATACCTATTGCAAAGATATTGATGATGAAATTTTTTATCACACAAAAGTATTAATTTGTATCATAATGATAAAACAAATAGATATCCAAGGGGTAGAGGGAGATACAATAGGACTAGTGACAAATATTTTATATGTACATATTTCAAGTATGAAGGATAAGTAAATTGAACATTTTAATGCTATCTAGGCCAAGGAGACACTAATAAGATGGTAGAAGGTAGTACAAGAACTGCATATGTAGAGGAAGAGTCTAAGAAATCATGAAATTTAGATGATGAACCCAAAGATAAAGAATCACTTGTCATGAGGAGAGCTTTGTTAAAGTAAGATGGTGAAGAAGAACCATTACAAAGGAAGAACTTGTTCAAAACTAGATGCGAAAAAGAGGTAAGTAATACAAAGTTTTTATTGATAGTGGAAGTACAAAGAACTTAGTATCTCAAGAAATAGTTGATAAATTAAAGTTGAAAATGTTAAAAGATTCAATTTCAGATAAGATTTCTTGGTTAAAGGAGCATAAGGTGATGGTTAAGGAATAATGTTTGGTGAAATTCAAAATATGAACATATCATGATAAAGTATTGTGTGATATAATGCGAATGGATATATGCCATATGTTGTTGGGGAGACCATGAAATCTTTATAGGAATGCAATATTTATGGGAGAGAAAATACTTATACTATTAAAAAGGATGGTAAGAGGCATATATGAGTTTCATTAAATGAAATAAAAGATCAAGTTTGTAGTCTAGTGAAAAAATTTATTTGGTAGGTGGGAGAATATTTTTAGATGGTTTGAGACATGATAATATATGTTTTTCATTGGTTCCCAAGGTATGCAACACTACAAGTACATAAAAAAAACCCTAAGAAATGAGGAAACACCACAAGGGAAAATATCAAAATTACTAACAAAGTATAAGGATGCTATATTAGATAATATACCAAATAGATTACCATTTTCAGGGAGTATTAGTCAATATATGGACCTAATTCCAATAGGAAGTTTTTCGAGTAGAGCACTACATGGGATGACACCAATAGAGAATGAAGAATCAAACTAGAAAGTGTAAGAGCTATTGAGAAAAGGGTTATTTAGAGAGATTTTAATCCCATATGCAATAAACATGGTACTAACACCCATGAAGGATGGTGAGTGGATAATTTTACTGTTGATGATTGAACCTCATAGCGCTTAGAGATCACTTGAAACCATAACACCCCATCACAAAAGAGAGAATTGATTTTTAATGAAGCTTGACAATTCTATTGATGAAATATTGATAATTGTTATAATATACAATGAATAAATCCTTGATAAAGGATAAATAAACTCTAGTAGAAACCCTAGGTGAGGATATACTAAGACCATGACATGTGTCTTAATCTTATGACTTGAGACACAAAATAACACATGACTTAAAGTAAGTTGAAGCATGCTAGTGAATATGGACCTAATAATAATTAATTGATTACCTTTTTCACTCTAACAACCCCCCTTAAGTAAAATTTAGGGAGTATGATATATGCAAAGATGCACTACTAATGAATGCATGTATGGGTCTTGACTAGAAAGTCCAATTAGGTTCCCATGTACAAGAAAATAAATCTCTCACAACTAGAGAAAAGGGAAAAAACTCATGGGATAAAAATCCTCTTCAAAAGAGGGAAACATGAAAAAAATGTGTACATGTGGTTGAAGAATGGAGGAATCAACATGACCCACCAAGTACTACTTCTATCACAAATGTTCAAAATATATTCCCATAGGAGCTCAAAAAGACGAGATTATGAATCCCCCCATAAAGAAATAACTCTTGTTCCATTGGTGAGTGCTAAAGCTAGTAAATAATCTATTGAATACAAACAAAATTGATCCCATTAGGAATTAAAAGATCCACTAATGATTATAGAAGCCATTCCCATAATTTAGATGAATAGAGAATCCAAATCCAAATTTATGTCTTTGAAAACTAATAAAATATTCAATTGACTCTAATTTTGTTTATCTCGCATAGAAAATACCTTTTATAATGCTTTTGCAAAATCCCAAGACTTTAAATTTTCTAAGATTATTACTTATTTCTCTTTTACCATGCCTAACATAATTGAAATGAGCCTTTTATTATTCAAGAAGAATTTTCCCATATTAGCTTCAACATCCCAATGTCTAAGCAAAGCCTTAGGAATATTTAGTTGGATGATTAGGGCAGCTGGAACAAGTATAGCTGGTAAGTTAAACTCATCTTCTCCCACAACTATAAGAAAGTATGGGTAAGTGGAAGTGTGCTTATTTCTTGGAATTGTCAAAATGCTAGCCTTAATTTCCAAGGCTACTTCAACGATGACCCACCTATGAAAAACATGTTTTGGTAGCTTTTGTGGAGCTTCTAAACAACCCTCAGCCTAAATTAGTTTGAAATCTGGCTGCAACCACCATGCACCAATCCTTCTCAAATCATCTAGAAGATCAACTGGCGTTTTGAGCATTAACTAATTATGGACTTTTGACATACACAATAGGTAGAAAATACCATCAATAATTTTCATCAAATCCATCTACTTATGAACATAAAGCAAGTCAAAGATGCATTGAACGTGATGTTCAGAAGGAATGACCAGACACAAAAACCCAAACCAAATTGAATAGTCATATAGATTGCATGAATCAGAACTTGTTGCCATGCAAGAGTCTCCTTCTTACGTCGACTAATTGCCACTATTTATTCACCATAATCAAGTAATCCCATTTGGGCACTATTTTATCATTGCAAGTAGAAGAACGTGCACCAGATTAACAAGATCTATGGTTGAACTACCAAACAGTTTGTTCAACAATACCATCACGTAATGTGATAGTTCCTAGGAATAAATAAATATGAGCTTTAAAATATCCATCTTCTTCGGAAAATCTTCATAAACTAGTCTTTTAAACTTCCACATCATTACTTTCCTGTCATTTTCTAGCTTTATGTATATTCTGGAAGCCTGTGCATTAATTTAAAGGTTATCTCAGTAACTGGAAATATTTCTTTTCCCTCCATGTTTTGATTTTCTCATCTTCAACTTTTCAAAGTATTATTAAACATTATTTAAACCATGCTAAGGGGTCCTTGTTTGAACTATCATAAAATATTTCCAGACTTAATCAGATTTTAGTGTTTCACAGAATCCAGAATTCAGAGTAAATATTTTATAATGTGTCTTTTAAAAATTGAAACTCCCTAGTTATTCAGATCTATTATGATCAATTAAAAAAATCTATTTTTAACAGAATAAGATAAATTAGATTTTAAAAAATTGGATATGATGAAATCTTTGGAAGGAAAAGGGTGCTAAAAAGACATTGCATTTCTGATATATGGATGTTCTCAGGTTTTAAACCAGTTTAATGTTCTCAAATTATGAAACACTTTCAAAAGGCGTGACTAACATTTAGATACAAAGACATCAGATTTCAAATCAAGTTATGAATGAGACAAAAATTTAGTCTACTCAAAAGTTACGATAATTCAAAATAATAAAAAATAACATTCAAATGATTATAACATACTTTCATTTATTTCATGTCTTAGAACGTTTGAAGAGAAAATAATTTTTAATGAGCTTAAAAAAATTATTCTAATGAACATTATAATATATTTGAAACTTTGCTGAAACCATAAAACAAATCAAATAAAAGAGAATAAACCTTGTATAAACAAATTGAGACTTTGACAACTATGAAGACACTAAGAGAAAGAAATGAATGAAACACTATAATTTATAATTTTTCTCAAGAATAACATAAATCAAATGAAAATCTATAGAGTTAAGATCAAAATAGAGGCCTTAAATAAACTTGTCTCATTTGGGCATGTTGAAACAAATTGTCACAATAGTTCCTATAAATATTATTAGCTCTCCTATCATTGAAAATATGGTTGAAGATTATGATCATGAAATATATTTTAAACCAAATCAATTTGAACTTGAAATTATTATCTTAGTTAAGATGGATAACCCTTAAAATTGAGTTCAAGTTTTGTGGGTGGAAATTACTTAAAGTATTGGTGATAAAGTGACTCCTAGTTCTTTGAATGGTGTATTCTATTTCTAGGTTCCTCTTAATTTTGTCCCTAAGTATTTCATACCTTCTAATATTGTTCCTTCTAGTATACCTACTTCTCATATGCAATTTTTTGCTTACCCCTTTCTTCCCATCCCACTACCAATTCACCTACATTTCAGGTTATTCTTACTAATAAATGACTACACATGATCCTAGTGTGCTTTCCACTCTTGCTACCTCCATTGCTAGTGTTTACTCTTCTTCTCATCAATTTAATGGTATCCCTACATCCACCATGGCCATCCCTCATTCCGTCACTTCATTTCTAGCTCCACATCCCATTCCATTCCCTCTTTTCTAGCTTATTACATACCATACTCTACCTCTCTTATCATGGACATTTACCTTATCGTTCCCTTCCCCATTATCCTCTATATACTTGACCTTTTGTTTCTTATGCTACTCATACCACTAATATTTCTAGCTCTACCTTGGGTACATACTCAAGGTCTTTGATCAACTTAAGAAGAAATTGGATGATATTCCTAATAAAAAAATTATTACATACAATCCTCCATATTATACACCACCACAATTTGAGGTACTTACATATCTATTTCTACGAACTTTGTGGCACCTATATTTTTGTTATATCATAGAGATGGATACCCTCACGTTCACTTGCAAGATTGTAAGGCTACACAGTCAGGTTTTGCATTTGAGGATCAATTCTCATCTAATTTGTTTTCAAGAACCTTAGGGGATTATGTTATTAAATGGTTCTATTATTTACCTCATTTTTTTATCTAGTATTTTGATGAAATAGACATTATTTTCTTGACACAATCCATGTTAATATGGGTCTAAAAACTAGTGTGGCTAATTTAACTAAATGTGCCCAAAAAAGTAATGACTCTATCAATGATTATGATATTTTGTTTGAATCAATATATGGTAAAAAAAACATCAATTTGATGATTATTAATTAAAATCCATGTTCTTGGTGAGCTCCTTTGTAATGCCTCGCCTAAAGCATAAGGCAAAAATTTATTGAACAATTTTTTTTGAAACACAACATCAAAGATATGACATCAACATGTCACACTTGGACAACAACTTGCACAAAAATGTTACATGAACATAACTACACAGACAACAACAACAATATGACATCACCATTTTATAAGCAACGTGTAAATAACATAAGACTAGCCACATGTGGGATAAACTGACCATGAGAGAGAGAGAGAGAGAGAGAGAGAGAGAGAGAGAGAGAGAGAGAGAGAGAGAGAGAGAGAGAGAACATCACCTACGTGATGATCAATTACAACCCATGATTGTGTTATCTCACAACGTGACTCTAGAATAGGATGAGGGAATCATCAAATTCCAATCCAAATTTAGACTCACTTAACCAATATAAGCAAGGACAAACCATCACCAAAGGATTCCAAACTAAGAGATACAACTCTCCACTAACTGGAATGACAATGGGTCACTTCTAGACAATCCACATGCTTTCCAAGATGTCACATCACAACATGACCTCACATAAGCAGAAATATACTACAACACAACACCTCAAGAGCTGTGAGGAATGTTGAGAACACTCACAAGACTAACCAATAAGGTTTACAAAATTCCCAAGACTTCACAAGAAAAGGTGCACAATCTCCCTAACCCTAGGTTTACCAACCAAGCAACTTCAAAAGAATGCATGCAAAATGATGCAAGAGAAACCATAAGTACTCAACAAAGACACTTAAGTACAAGATTTGAACATCTCTAGACCCTTGGGATTATAATGAACAAATTTCATTTACATTCTTTACCCATATGAGGTCTCAAAACTTAGAGGAACAAACAAGTCCTAGGAGAGAGATAACTTGACTAGGTTTCTAAAGGTCTAGTAAATGAAAATGATCATCACAGGAAAACTATAAGACATAAAAATTATCCAACAATGGAATTAGGCTTAGAAAATCCCTTTTTCCTTTTCAGATAAAATAACATATTTTCCTTTCAAATTAATCACATTTAATCCCTGATTTCACCCAAGCCAAAATAAGATATTTAAATATAATCCAATTTTTTGTTCCTTACCCAATTTACGATTTAATTCTATATAAGCATATTTTCACATTCCTTGTGGAAATCAAAATTCAAATCAATTTAAAATTAATATAAATTATATTTCCATTCTTTATTTTGAAACTCTCACAAATAACCCCAAATCTCGATAAACGATTAAATTCGTTCCCCAATTATCATTCAACATATACTTTCACTATTAAATCCACATAAGAATTTAATTGAATTAAATTTTGGAAATAGGAAATTTGACAAGACATCAACCACACATTCATGGGACACCTATAAAGACAGTTATGGTATTTGGGTCAATGTACGGGTAAAATAACAAGGGCCTCGTACTTGTATCGAGCATGACATATAAGGAAAAACAATAAATGACCAATGTGGCATCTCCTTATAACCATCATCGAGGTATACTCAAACCTAGATGGAACTAGGTGGATAAATACCTAGTACTTGTAACCACTTAATGTACATGTCAAGCGTACCTACCCCATATATATATAAATAGTCGAAGCATCACATAAATACCCAATAGTGGACAACATCATATCCATAATTATATTACATTTAAATGATACCGTTTATGATAGAATTTAATCACAACATCTATATTAATGCATATATTCACAAATCAAAATATAATAATAATCACTCAGGCAAGCCTACATCATGTGTGAATCCCAAGAACACCTCAAAAATGAAATACATCCATCCCCCTTTCAATGGAATCAACATCATATCACACACACACTTCAATGCTATTTACATCAAGCATAAAAATAAAATAGCCATAGAGGAAACAATGAATCAGAACATAGAACAATAATACCAAAATTGACCGTCTAACAACTCAACATAAATGAAATACAATGCTCCCACTAACATCACATGCTAGGAATAGGTAGGCACTACATCCTCCCCCACTATAAATTGATTTACTCTTGGAATTCATGAAGGTCAAGATGATCACCCACCATACATTGAACTTTCCTTGTACCAAAACCAAAGAAATCACGCATCACCCAAGAGATAAACATTACACATAATCCACCACTAAATAGAATAGAAGGAGAACATGAAACACTCAATTTCATTAACAACATTTATCATTTTCCAAAAAAAACTTACTCATAAGATCTCAACATGAAACATGATAGCATAATCAATATCTTTTCCATATTAGATACAATAACTCACCTTTTTTAAAAGCATAATTAACATTACCAATAACTCATATGTAACTAGATCCAAGCAAAACATCCATTTCCACATACATTCTAGCATCCACATCATAGGGTAATCACACATTGTATACATGTCAGTCATGGAGATGTAATGGTCTTAGAAACAACATAATTTATTCCAAAATAAATCATGTGACATGATGGTGTTAGGGCTACACACACTTGGAAAGCCCTTCCATACATGTCCATAAGTGATCTACCTCTTTTATGTGTAAGGTTTTTAACCTCCAATAGATAATCATACACACTAGGAAGGTAGTGGCTCATGGATATCAACACAGTCCACACATACCCCCATCCTCAAGTTCCCTTGCATTTTCTTCATTATATACACTCAACAAAGGTCATTCTCCCTAGACCCTAGAGAGGAATCACATCACAACAAAAGACTAGCACTTGAAAACAAAAGAGATCCTAATTTAGCCACCACAAAAGCATAAATACCAAAGAAATAATTTCCAATTTAACAATAAGATAAATAAAGATGCACAATTGAAACATTAAACCAAGCATAACTACAATATTTGCATGAAGATTAACTTCACAAATAGTGGTTAAACTAATACAATCAAGATAAAATGATTATTTTTGGCCCACATAAGCAAAGTAAAATTCACCAATAACCAAAATAAAGTCCACAATCATTGAAATTGCACATAAAATCATTATGTGACTAGAAACTAGCCACTAAATAAGGAATGAGGGAAGTCACATCTTGACTATCAACATAGTCCTTCATGTGTGTTTGCAGCATGAACAAAAAATTACCACATTGCATGGCAATATGCCTAGTGAAAAAGGCATGCCTAGGCCACATCCCCCTTGTGTTCCCAATTGTGGCATGCATACCATAAAGACCTATATTACATGTTCATAAACCAAGTGGAAAGCACACACAAGGTCATATATTGCATGACAATGTGCCTTGTGGAGAAGAAACACGTAGTCCACATCCCACATAGCAATGTGCCTCGTGGAGTAGAGAGACGTAGGACACTCGTTGAAGCCAAAGGTATACATGGAAAGGCACACTCATATGCTTACCAAACATAACCTATTGTAGAAAACTTGAGTCCCTCTCTACAAGCATGCAAGCATCCCCACACCACTCAACACCAAGTAGGTATAACAAAATATAAAATGTGCCTTCATGTACACATATGTGGAATCTTATCCTTGAGCCCAAATTGCTACCATCAACAACACATCATCATCACCTAAACTATGTTAGAACATCAGTGCAATGTGCCATCATATCCATGGGCACCATGTCTGAACATGGGTAGTTATGGAAATAATCATAGCATGGCATACTCAATCTCCAATGTTGGAACAAGATACACATAAAATAATTGGGTAAGAGCAAACATATCATTCGTAACTACTACCATTGTCAATGTTACCATCAAGAACAATGAGGAATAGGATAACACTATGAACCACTCAACAATCCATTACATAGGGGAAGTAGGTGGTTAATCCTACTTAGAAAGGACATGGCCAGTAGGATTACTCCATGCCAATGTCACAACATATTACCATAGCCTTCCTATGTACCAAGACTCTAGTTGGCCTTACACATGTTGAATTATCAACCACCCTTGGGTGGGCTCTCAACAAGGTGGAAAATAAACAACCATGAAAAGAATGATTCCACCATAATTTTAGCCAATTACAACATCCATGTATGGGTAGCCAGTACCACAATCCCATGAATACATAAAATCATGTACGATATGTTCAAATACACAACATAAGTAGCATTATGGGGTATTTACATCCACAAAGAATATAAAATAAATTCCTTTCCAATTTCATCTTTTAATGCATCAAAACCATTTCCTTTCACATAATCAAACAATAATTCCATAATTTTTTCAAGAATTTACCCCGAACATCCACTAAGATTACTCTTTCCAAGATACAAATAAAATTTATCCATAGTTCCATAATTGAAAAAATCACACTACCTTCCAATTTATCTCAATGATATATGAATTACATCCCTATTCACAAGGTGGTGCATCATAACACACATACTTACATAATACATTATCTTTCAAATCAACATCCCATTGAATTTCAACAAGATACCATAATTCTACTTTCTTAACAATAAAATATACTAACTAATGTCACACATCAAAAATATTTTAGTTAAAGGAATTAAGTCTTTACCCAATGTTCCACCATGATCTTGAAAAGCATTCTATTCTACCAAGTGGCATACACAATCATGATAAAATATTTACTCGATTAAGGGTATTCAATTCTCAACACACATCAAGGAAAACATAGTCCAATTGATTAACACCATAAGCACACCATTCTTCTCACACAAAATTCACTTAGTCATGCATTTAAAATTTTTTCACCTCTAATTAGGATATAATGGGTTAGTATTTACATGATTTTCTATCAATAATACATTTGGGGACCCCAAGTCTCACCAACGTAATTTTCCTACAATGCACATGTCATTCTATATTTCATGCATACCATGCAATGAAAGAAAAAACTTAGATTTTGGACTTAACAATGCACTTGGTTTACTAATACATGCATTTCCTTACCACTATTATTATTTAATTATTATGCATATGATTCCACTATTCCCTTTTATCTCTAAAATTTACTTAATTTTGTTTGATACTGTACACAAGTTCACACATACATCCTATGGTAGGAATGCAATTTTAGACCTAATTCTTTCACCCAAAGATTTATTCTAATAAAAAATCTTTCTTTCATATTTACAAGACAAATTTACATAAAATATGCATTCAAATGAATCCAAGACACCATTAACTATTATGAAAAAAAATCATAATCCACACAAAAGAAAAGGATTGCATTTTTAAATCACCACAAGGCACATAGAGAAATATATTGTTACACAATTATGGCTACATATCTAATTTTTATGTCCTATTTAAGTCACACAAAATGAGGTTCCTATAAGAAATAATTACCACTTCACTACTCTTTTCCCACATCAAGTTTATGAACATAATATAAGTTCTTTCACAATCAACTACACCATTCACATGAGGGTACATAATAATCAATCAAATCTAACAACATAGTTATTCATTTTCTAATTAATATTTTTCACAATCACAATTATAAAATAATTTAAGAAGGAAAACTCAGGACCTCATAAGGTCATTTCATCCATCGAGTTCAAAAAGGAGATAAGCACAAAAGGGAAATTCACACAACTAATGTACTTATTAACCAAACAAAGGTCTATTGACCTTCTAGCTCACATAACTCAAGCAACTAAACGAGGGAACATTAGGCAACACACATGTTACCTGCAACCCACAAACACACGAAGGCCCAAAAATAACCGCACACAATAAGAATTCATAAGAGAGTGGCCACTCTCAAAGCTGGGAGAATCTCCACCAAGTTCTTCACTCCAATCCTATTGAGTATGGAAAGGCCTATAAGGAATCGTTCCTCCATAACTACAAGGCATCAGTTGGTATACACAACCCCTTTACAAAACCATGCTAAGGCATACAAGGCAATAATTCCTATGACCATCTTGTAAAAATAAGAACTTGAGAAGACACACATTAAGCATACCAAAACCATATGGGCAACAACAATAACTAGATATCCTTGTGTTGGAGCATGGGCTTTGATACTAGAAGTAATGCCTCACCTAAAGCACACAAAAAATATTGACTGAAAAGATTTTTTTTGAAACATAACAACCACAACATTGAAGATACAATATCAACATGTCACACTTACACAACAACATGCACACAAGTGTCGCATAAACATAACGACAAAAAGACAACAAAAACAAGATGATCTCACCATTGTATATAAGCAAGGTGGAAATAGTGGAAGACTAACCACACATGGGATAAACCCACCACGACATGCATCCACTTGGTAGTTAACATGCATATCAAAATGGGGGAAATATAATGACAAAAATTGCATACATGTGCCCTTTTCTCTTATGTTTGGGTAAGATTTGATCAAAGTATCCTAAATGCAATTGTAGACACCTAAATTTGACCACTTAAATTTGGTCAAATTTACTCTTATTTCATCTAAAATCCCTCATCCACACTAATTAAATAATATTGCTATTATTTAATCAACATCATTTACTTCCCCTAAGGTCTTTTAAATTCCTAAGTTATTTAATTAATCAATTAAATAATTTACCCTTTATCCCTTTGTAGCGACGTAAATTGTCACCCTTGACAATTTCACACTATGTTTTGCTCCCCCTAATTTATTGAGCCTAATTGGCTTCATAATTTCCTAAATTATGAATTCTATAGCCCATTTGTACCACTTTTCAAGAAATTGCAAGCATTGAATAAATACAAACAATTAATGTTTTACCCATAATACATCGTGTCCTAGAAAATAGGACTAGGACCCATACACCCATGGGCGAATGGGCCCCCCTATTCTACCAAGGATCAATTTTTCATATGTCGATGTGGCCATTTTAACATTCAAATTTCAAATTTCAAATGTCAGCTATCAGGATTTAATTCTTGGGAAATTAGAGAAATGACTATAAATGCCTAGTTATTGCATCATTAGAAATCTAACAAGAACTAACAAGAATTCATGAGAAAAAAATATTGTCAAGTTCATTCGAGAGCAAGTCAAGAGCAACATTTTAGGGCATCATTGCAGCAATTCAAGATCCTAACATCATGTCAAATCCTATGTGAGTTTATGTGTGTTCATGTTATCATTGTTTTGTGAAGACTAGCACTTTTTAAGGTCTTCAAAACATTCAATAAAATAAAACAAGGAAGATCAAGACCTTGAGGTGATGTGCATGACTTCAATCCTTCAAGGAAGCCATTAAAGGTCAGTGAGTTGTAAAACTTTGTGAATTCATCATTCCTCCCTTTCCATTATCATTTTATCATTGTCATTACCATTGTGGAAGTGGAAACACTTACACAGGGTTGATTTGAGGCAAGCCCCTAAATGACCCAACATTTCCTCTCTTTTTGAATATGCAAATTTTAGGTCTAAAGAGGATTGAAGAGAGTTTGAGGAAAAATTATTTATTCTTGCATTCAAAGTCCTACATCTTGTTAATAAATGGAAACTCACCTATAGAATTATCTGACAATATTTCAGTAACTCTGCAACTAAAAATCAAAAGCTCATATATGACATAAGAAGACCCCAAAAGTAGAGTAGAACACCCTATCATATACCCATATGCCCCTAGGCATCCTAGTCCTCCTATGCACACTGGAACCAATTTTTGAAAATAGGTACACAGTCTCCTACACTTTCCAAATCTTCTTGTAATTTTATGTTTTTGTTATTTGTCGGGATCTTGTATTTTTCATATTAGGTCATATAGTAGATAAATAGGTTAATCATAACAAATCATTTCCAGTCCATTTTCAAGACTCAAAAGGATTAGATCCAAGCCTGCTTGACTCACCTTTATGGTTGAAAGTCAATATATCTTCCTTGTTGACTTGCATCCTAATGAAACTATAAGAAACTTAGGTGGAATTGACTTTGGGTTTTTGGACATTAAACCCACATTATCACCCCTAAATTTTTTTCTATGTTTCACCCTTCTTCTTTAAATTAAATAAATATGTCTATTTATTTAATTTAATCATTTATTCTTCCACATGAATTAAATTAAATATTTAATTCTCCCCTTTTCTATCTCCTTATCCCATCCTCCAAAATTCTTCCATTATCCCTAATCTATTTCCTAATCCCTTCATTAGGGATGTGCACACACCTAATCCATGATTAGGAGGTGTCACATCCTCCAACTTTTGCAACTTTCCTTCATTAGCCTAATCCCTTCACCTAACTACCCCCTTAATCACTTGCACAATTATAATCCCTTGATTAGGAAGGGATTATCACCTTGCCATTTATGGCACCCCTCCCTTTTCAACTCAACCTTAATGGTTTTCTCCATTTGGAGAAGTAACCCCACATGGGTTACTTCTCCCAAGGTACCTTTGAGGATTTTAAAATTTCTCTTTATTCCCCCAAAGTACCCCAAAGGAATTTTTAATTCATTTGTATTACCTCTTTCCAATCATCATGGAAGGTTGGACAAGAAATCCCTTTATGAGGGAGATCTTGTCCATCTCCCAAGGTACTTGCAAAGTATCATTCCATCCTCTCAAGGCCTCACATGGTGACACTTGTCACCATCCTAGGCCTTGAGAGGTCAAATCTCCCCACATCCTCTCTCATGGTGACACTTGTCACCACCACATGAGTTGAGATGTCTCAAGGCATCTCAACCCTTGGTCTTCAACTTTGCATCCTAACCCTCCATTCCATCTACCCCTCTCTAATGACTAACACAACCATTTTTCAAAAACAAATCATAATACAATCTTACATCCTTGAGAGATTACATGAAGTTATGCTGCTGAAATCTACCTAGAGCACACATCAAAATTGACATTATCAGGGAAATCTAGCAACAAGCTTGTCATCATACTTTATTTTCATTGGATTTGGAGAAGGTATGAGATTTTATCCCTAATCTCGATTGTTGTCTTGTTTTTGTGTTCTGTTTGGGTATTCATAGTAATTTCCGTTCATTTAGAAACATGAAATCACAACATAGAACAATAATAACTATAAAAATGACACATATTGAATCCATCTCATAAAATCACACATCCCAAATCCCTTTATCACTAATTCCTAAAGATTTATTCCAAATCCTTGAATTTATTCTTGATCCTCATATTTACCATTTGTCACCCTAGATCAAATCCATAGGTGCAGACTTGACCTAAGTTACTTTAATAGTTGGAGATTGGAACCTTAAATTTTTTAAATTTAAATTTAAATTAACACATTGTTGATAATTTCACTAGCCACTGTGAGCCAACCTAGCACATGTTTGGTTGACTTGTGTGCTTGTTTGTTGTATTTAAGGATATTCATTCTTATTTAAAATAGTGTTTGAAATCACATAGGGCTTATGCAAGAATTTTTCAAGAGAATTTATGAGAGCTTCATAGTAGAATTATCAAAGCTTTACAGTAAAGCATATAATCCTAGGTCCATTGCATAGTTTCTTGTTGTCTTCAACTTTTTATTAAAGATGTAGAACAAGTTCATTGATGATTTTAGCAAGGAGAACTTGACTCTCATCATTTAGTAGATTCCTTAAAGGTGTTCCTCAATATTGTCTATCCTTACATTCAAACAACAGAAATTAAGATGAAGTAAAATTGAGTAGTCCATGGTTTATCAATTTAGATATCCGAATTTCAGTTTAAATCTACATGTATCTTCGCACTCACACTCATAGATCATATCCACACTTGCATAGGCAATCTCGAGCAAGAAATGGACAACTTATAGAACTTGAGATCTTTATCTAATCCAATCCTAAAACTTTAAAATAGTGATGAAATAACTTCTAACATGTATCATAGTTCTTAAATCCATCATCACATTTTAAATT
The DNA here is from genome assembly GCA_007115665.2 of Sequoiadendron giganteum. NCBI lineage: Eukaryota > Viridiplantae > Streptophyta > Pinopsida > Cupressales > Cupressaceae > Sequoiadendron > Sequoiadendron giganteum. The sequence continues at coordinate 54,573,724 of CM021108.1, read as the reverse complement.
AAGTATTGCATTTAATTTATATTACTAAAACACTTAAATTTTAATAATTTTAATTAATTGGTCTCTGTAACGTAGAAAAATTTATCCTTGAATATTTTAATGCTCATTTGGGCCTTTCTAATGGATGTTGGCCTAGTTTTGCCTAGATTTAATGTTGTAATGTGGCCAACACATTCACATTAGGCCTTGAACTCTTGTAAATCAATACAAACTTTATGATGTCTTGTAAAGGTAATGTAACACACTTTCACACTTTTCTAGAACCTTTCTAATCTATTTCACTTAAATAACCTCTTTTTATCACTTACCAAGCCTTATTTCAAAGTGTTGTAAAGAGTTGTAACACACTTTCACACTTTTCTAGGTTTTCCATCAATAATTTGACCCTTTCTTATGCTTAAATGGCCCCTTAATGCATTTATAGGTCATACTTAAAAGTGTTTTTGAGAATTATTGTTAAACATCATTTAATACATCTTAATTCCTAACACCCACTTAAAATGCCTAAATGGGACCAAGTCCCCACTTGGGGCGACTTAGTCCCATTTGGCTTAAAAATCAAAATTATTTTATAATTCTGGCAGGATGTTATTTTCTAAGACCTAAGGTCGGCCTGTGATGAAGTATTTTCAGGAGTTAGGGCATAATTGTGTATAAATAAAGGGTTTTCCCCTCATTTTCACCCTAACTAGTTGGGTAGTTCATTGACTCATCCATTCAAGCATTCAATCAATCACACAAGCATTCTTAGCATTTTCAAGCATTCATCCATTGGAGCTTCTATTTGTATATCTTCAGATTTCTTCTTCAAGGGTTTGGCAAGTTGTAGAATTGCATATTGTTCATTCATCAATCTCATTTCATTTCATTTCATTTTCAAGGGTTTAATACCAAACCAAGGTTTGACCAAGGCAAACCCCTATTCTCTAACCCTTAACCCTTTTTCCCTCTTTGCATGTGTGTTTTGCAGGTCTTGTATGCAGATTTGTCAAAGAGAAAGGTGTTAAAAGGTGTCAAAATTTAGTCAAAGCCTTTAAAGTCAACAAAACCCTAAAAGAAGCTAGGAGATCATCCACAGGTCAAAGTTTGCAGATTGATATCCAGATTCTTGTCAGAAGTTGAAGTACAAACCGGGAGCTACAAGTTGCATCTCCTAATTTATCGAAAGCTGAAGGTGGACTAAGCTTGAAAAGTGATTTTTGTAGTTCTGGATACCTGATTTCTCGAAACCTGTTCCGATAGAATCTCCCCAAAACATGACTAAGTTGCCCAGCTTGGCGTAAGTGTCCTTGTAGGCTTCAACAGTGACTTCTGTAGGATTCCAGAGCTTCTCTCCAATATTTTCTAGTTTCCAGGTGCACTTCTCTAGTTTTGTTCATTTCTGTTACAGTTCACTTGCATTTTTAGTTCATTTTGCATATCATAATGTGTTTTCAAACAAAGTACATTTTCTAGGTTTTGCATTAGCATTTGACCTCTTTCATAAATTCTTAGCACTTAGGACCTTCTATTTAGACATACTTCAATCATATTTGCATTAGTTTTTAGTGAACTCGTAGACCTTTTATGGGATACCTTTCTCCTTCTAGGTGCAAAACCCTATAAGTGCAAGGGAGCTCTATCCCAAAAAATCAACAGTTTAGTCTCAATCTATTTTATCTATATTAATTATTTGGTAACACATTGAGAGGTGTAACCTACAATGACAACAAGAGAGACACATCTAATGCCATGACCATGACAAAAAACTATTTAAAGCTAACATTTATTTTTAAATATAAAGATGCCAAATCTTTAAAATATATAATGTCTACAAATGGAACTATTAAAAAGTGACATATTATAATATAATATTTAGTACACTTTTCAAATTGAGAGTTTAAAAATTGCATACCCTATAATTTTGAAAATACAATTTAACCTTATTTTAACATCCATTCCCTTTGTTATATTTCTAGGGTTCAATTAACCCAACTTTGGTAAAGTAAAAGAGTAGATAAAATAAAATATTTTTTTAATAAAAAAAAAAATTTACGTGTCCATTTTGTTATGGAACTTGCATGTGGGTTTGGGACTTTCGTTGTCTTCTATACAGTTTCCCTCTAGGCTCTTCTTCTTTCTTTTGGGTTTCTTTTGGGCCTTCCTTCTTGCTTCTTTTCCCCTATGTAGCAGGTTTGATATAATTTGTATTCATTTATGTTTTAATAAAAAGGAGTGGACCCTCACCCTACAACTTATAGATCAAATTTTTTTTATGTGTCCATATATTTGATAAATATATATACATATATAAAATAATTCTAAAATAAAATAAAATCAGGACAATTTTAAGAAAAAATCTTTAAAATGTACATACTTTTATAAGATAGTCATTCTTGTCATGTTGAAGTGCTATAAAGATAGGGATGATCAAAACTACTAATGACAACTTGTAAGAAATTCATATCTATATTAATTAACAGAATAATTTTATTATAAAAATATATATTTCTCCACAATAACTAAATTACAAAACCAATATAATAAAATAAAATTGTAAGAAAAATGAGAGCTTGAAATATCCTCCACAATTTGTGGCCATGGTACAAAAGATCATAAGATAAAATCTTGAAACACGTATTCACAATATCTCAATGATAAGTTCATTCTTTATAATAAATATCATTGTGCACTTTCCAATAAAATAAAAAAATGCTCAAACCAAGGAGTTTGGAATTATTTAAAATTAGTAAAGCTTAGAATAAGATTTTCTATAGATAAGGATGTGGAAAGAGGAAGAAGATTAGAAATCAAGCCGAAAGATTATTTATTTAATAGTATTTAATATTAATAGATTAATAGTTTATTTATAATAGTTTAATTAAATAAAAAATATGTTTTACTTCAAATGTATATTCTTAATAATTTAATGATTTCTTAAATAAAAAATCCCAATATGATCTAATTTATTTCATATAAAAATAAATAGAAAGAAAAATTCAAGTCAAACATGCATTGATTATTTAAATCCACAAGACAAATTTTAATTAAATTATCCGTACGACAGTGGAATTGAATGTCGGCATTTAAAAAGCTATTATACATAACTCAGAAATTTGGGTGGGCCCACCCACTTTTTGTTTTATAGGGCACCGCCATTATTGGCTTTAATCGAGGCAACCCTTGCAGCGGGGAATGTTGAATGCGATGGGGGAAGAAATTTTAATGCTTATCTTCTTACTCATGTTTTCTTTATTGGGATGGTGAAATTTATTTTATAAAACTTATTTTGGAATTTAAATATGTTTTCATTAATTTCAAATCAAATTTATAATCTTGGCTTTCAATAAAATTATTTTATTTCTATTTTTTTTTATTGTATTTAGATTATAAATTGTATTATATAGAGAATGTTCTTTTTAAGTTTGATGAAAAAGTATTATATTTTTATTATTATTATTAGTATTATTTATAAAAAATATGTTTATTAGTCGATAGGTTATATATAGTGTGAGATTTGAGTCTGAAACAAGTCTCATGTTTTCAAATCATTGTTTAGTTGTTGGAAAACAAGTTGCACATGTCATTTAATGGTAAATAACTACCGTTTAATGGTAAAAGCCTACAAAATATCAGGTAAAAGCTTCCAAAATCTCGCTTATCACATAAAAGCTAGATAAATATCGATTTGACGACTAGATGGGAACATTCTATTTCAATTTGATGGCAACTTTCTTTTTTCATTTGTATTAGGAAGTCACCAATGTGGCTCAAACATGTGATCAATAACGAGTAAGCCATTAAAACTTATTATTGAACTACAACTCTCAAATATTAAATTTAAATATTATTGAGGAACCCATACTCATAAATATAAAGTAATACATTCTATCCCATGTCATATTTTATGAATATGATTGTTTTACAACTTCATCATTCTATATTTATTCCTTATTAGAGGTGTTATGATAGTTAGATTAGACATATTCAATTTGATCACAAATTAATGTCTTAGTATCTTTGTCTAATGCTGTCAATCATTGACATACCTTTTGCATCTGTACAAGATCAAAATTATGGTAGCTTACATTATTGTATTTAAATGGACTAAAGTTAAACCTAACATCATAGTGTTTTCAATATCTAATGTAATTTGTATCAAAACTGTATTAGTAATTTACTTAGCTACACTATGTCAACCCTTAATTACATTTTTAGGGAAAAAATGTTAAATTTGGTAAAAAAAAATGTTCTCACAAAGCTTGCCTCAAATTTAGCATTATTATTTGTGTTATGAATAATATGAGATCTGAGACAAGATTGCACTAGACTTGTCAAATTTTATCAATGGGGCTATATGTGATGTAATTGTATTAGGATTATTGTTGAAGTGCATTTTATGTTCACATAATTCACTTTTTCAATTGTTCATCTTAAAAATCACAATTGAGAAAAATATAGGGTACTTTGAATGTCTTTTCTTAGACTATAAATAGAAACGGTTTAATTGAATTTGAATAGGTTTTTAAGTACTCTATACCTTATTCTTTATCAATATTTTATTGACACCTAGTAGGTTAGGAACCTTGAAGTGGTAGAAAAATACCTTAGGAAATAATTAAAGATGGCGTATACATATTATAGCTTAAAGAGTAAGGGAGACTACAAAATTAAAGAATGTGAAATAGTTATATAAAAATAAATATAATTATAAGAAATATGAAGAGCTTGTCCTTTAAATAAGGATCTTCCAAATATTAATGATAAACTCTTTTTTTTGGTGTTATAGATATACCACACATTCCATCAACTATATATGATAAAAATGTTGGTATTTTATTGTGAAGTACTTATTGGGTGCCCAAGATGGTAATTGAGTGTAGCATCATAAATTGTTAACCCTCACAATTTCACACTACATGGACACCCTATTTTGTCTATGTCCAGACTTAAATATAAATTAATAATTTATTCATTTTGGGGAAAGATTGAGAAAGTAAATTAAAATCACCGACATCTCAACAAATGTGTGCAAAAAGAACCTTGTCAAGGGTGAGGGTGCCCTTGACCTTAAAGGTGACCTATTTCAAATTTAATGCTTTGGTGTCAGTCCTTGGAGAATTAAAAAGGAACCCAAGTCACCCTATAATAAAAAATATCAATCGGGATGCATATATAAACAAGTTTTCTTCTCATTTGAATATTAGGAAGCATTATGAACATGAATCTATTATGATCAATCATGCACTATCATGCTCTTATTTTAAAGATTTATTGAGATATCCTCTACATGCTAGCCACAACAATCTATTGTTTCTTATAAACTAACCTCTTGTAGTTCTTCAAGCAACTCAAGAATTCATCAAACAACATTTGGTGGCAACTTATGGTGTGAACATCACTTCAACAAAGATTTCATACTCAAGGCAACATTATCCATTTTCATTTGTCATTATAGTCAATTATTTTTATTTGGCCTCTTCTCGACCTAGGGCATGCCCTCTTTACAATCATCATTTTTTGTTTGTGGATGTGGAAACACCAAAATGAGGTTGGACTTAGGAAATCCCCTATACAAAAAAACCTTTTCCCCTCTTTTCATGTGTGTAGGTCAAATCCAAGAATTTTATCAATAAACAACCACAGGAAAAAATAGTGCAGACTATAACTTGTCATCTGAAGTTTGCAAACCCTAAAAAGCAACATTTCTAGTCTAGGTCAAATTCCCCATTGACCTTCAAATTCAGGCTCAAATTTTAAGAATAGGTTCATCAAGTTGTCATCACTTTCTAGATCTGTGTTTATTTTGATGATTTTCAGTTTCATCTATGCAATAAATTACATTTTTAGATCTAGGATTTATGTCAAATAGGATTATTAAAACATACATCAAATATCTCCTCTTTGCAACTCAAGAAAACCAAATCCTAGGAGATTGGCTCTCCCTTGTGGTAGCTATCCAACCATCAAACCCTAGTTGGTTTGTGTTCGAATGTGGAGTCAAAGAAAAAGATTCAATCCTAGTTAATCTACTGGTTAGATCTTCTCATTTTCTACTTCACATTGAGCATGACACATAAGTGTGATATTTTTATTTTCAAGCCAGAGTATCAGTTGATGATTGAATGTGTTTGGTGGAGTATAAATTTAGCACATCCACTTACACATAGACACATGTATGTATGTGTAGTGTAGAAAATTGTACACATTTGCAATTTCACACTATGTTTTCATCCCCTTAATTAATTGGACTTAATTAAGCCTCTAATTGGCCAAAGTATGCATTCTAAAGCCTTATTATTCTCGTTTTCAGAAAGGTGAACCTATATTGCAGACACACCCTCCCAATTCATTGTTTTCTAACTGTTTGCCACAGAGGGGCGGATTTTCCCTTAACAACACTTTCGAGAAGGTAAAAAAGTGGCATTTTAGCTTCGTTTTTGTCTCTTTCTTTTGTTGTTTTGTGCTCTAATCCTCTAATCCTGTTTGTTGGTGAGTGAAGTCAAATTTCTTGCTGATATCTTGTGTATTTTTGCTACAAATCACAAAGGGAAAAAGATAAACAACTAACATTTGCTTGTAGGGCCTTTGTTTTATTCTGATTTTTAAAAGTCTTTCCTTACTGCTTTATCTATTTACTTAGTATAAGTAGGGGAAAGTAATATTTGCTACTTGTTGTGTCTGTTTTATTTGTTTTACCTTAAGGGGGCATTAGTTTGTTTTCACCTTCCTCCTTTGCACTTTGTGCGGATCCGAAGGGGGTAGTTGGAAATGATTAGTGTCTTCTTCTTAGCGGGACCTGCTTGGGGATTTCATCACCCCAAGGGACGATTCCAACCATGCATACCGGCGGGGTATATGAAGGGGGGAGAGCCAAAGCTGTACCTCAATCCTGTTGCATCGTAATTGGCGGAATGTCGAAGCTAGGGTGATACCTAGATAGACGTGAAGAGTTGGTCTGAGCCTTTCAGTATCTCGCTGGGGCTCCCGACTCACGCTTGTGATGGACTGGTGTTCACGGTTGTGCCTCATGTACTGAGCGTATATCGAGGACTCCCTAGAAACCTTGTTCAACCTAGAGTAAGACCTTTGCCGACCATACCCTTTAAATACTAATCATAGGATTGTGCTTGTTCAAAGTGTCTTTTTGTGAAAAACCAATAAATTTTGATAAGTCAAACCGTCATTAAATCATTTTAAGTCTTTTCTAAAATCCCTTATCCAAACCAAGTTGCATTTTCTACTGCAGAGGGGTGAACTTGCCCCACTGTTTCAGCCTTTTCCACTGCGGAGGGGCGAACTTGCCCCACTGTTTTAGCCTTTTCTACTACAGAGGGGCAAACTTGCCCCACTGTTTCAGCATTTTCCACTATAGAGGGGCGAACTTGCCCCCCTGTTTCAGCATTTTCTACAAAGGGGTGAACTTGCCCCCCCGTTTCAACATTTTCTGCAGAGGGGCGAACTTGCCCCCCTGTTTCAGCATTTTCTGCAGAGGGGCGAACTTGCCCCCCTGTTTCAACATTTTTTTTTGCAGAAGTGCGAATACGCCCCGCTGAATAGATAGTTTCATCCATTTGACCATTCCAAACCTCCATTTAACCACCCAAGTCTCCGTTTGACAATTTGATCATCCTAAACATTCATCTATCCAAATCTAGCATCATCCAAATCCAAATCAAAATCCCATCATCTAATCAAATCCAATCCAATCCAAATCATCAAATTGATACATCATCAATTGATCCAAACAAATTCAATCAATTCAATCCTCATCTACATCATCAAATTGATCCATCCACCAATCCTCATCCAAATCATCAAATTGATACGTCATCAAATCATCCATTCCAATTATCAATTTTGAAGGTTCTGACTTTTATGCAAAAACTTCCGAAGGCCATAACTTTTGACTCGGATGTGGGTTTTGGCTGAAATTTTACTGGTGATTGCATTATGAGCTAGCATGTGGATTCCCAACATATCGACCCCTTATTAGCACATTTTCGAACCCCCAAAGTTTCATCTTGACCCTCAAAATCACAATTTAGTGTTTTTTTTCAGTTTATGAAAAAATATTTTCGTTAATAACTCTGAATCTCTGTCTCAGATTTGGGATCTTAGTTGACAAGTCATCCAATCTTAGTATTGGGTATTTTTTGGAAAAAACTTGGACTCTCAAACGTATTCCTATGAAGTTTCCTAAAATGGCAAAATTTGACAATTTTTTAAAATTGTTAGATTTGGCAAAAATCTGATTGTCAACACCTTACATCCTCTAGTTAAAACCCATGATCTTGGTTTCAAATCAATCCTATCATATCCTCTGATCCAATCCCAATCTAAGCTCCAATCTAGTTCTAATCTGAGCGTTAATCCCATCATCCTAATATGAGCTTTTATTCAATCCCAATCTGAGCTTTCATCTAATCCCCATATTAGCTTTCAATCCATCATGAATCTTTATCCCCCTCTCACATGACCAATAATATTCATCAAGGGGAATCCTAATTACGTTGATGATGATAACGAAAATCTTGTTGATCATGAAGATTGTTATATAGATCCCCTTGACGCTATCGTTGCTAGCAAGCTCTCTCCATCCACCTTCCAAAATCCCACTACTTCTTCAAACTATCCCACCATGCCTTCATCCACATCTAATAATGGTCCTTATTCTACCCTTGACAAGGGATATCCAACATCCTCACCATCGACATATTCATCATGTCCTCCTGTTCAACCTCTATCATATCCAACATCCACGTCCTCTTATCCTCATCATCATCAACAATCCCAATACCTCTACCTTAATCCCACATCCCAATCTTCTCATCCTAATTCAACACTCACACATTCCTATCACAATCCCCCATCCCAATATTCCTCCTATCCTCATCCACCAAATCAATCCACTCATCCTAATCTACCTTCCATATCCTCCTATGCCAACCCACCATACATGTCTTCCTATGGTGGCCCACCGCCTCAATCTTCTTGTTCTAATCCAACATCAAGACCTTTCTATCACAATCCACCATCCCAATATCCTTACATTAAGTCCACATCTTCCCAATCTAATCCAACATCCACATCTTCCTACATCACTCTCCCTTTCACCGCATTATATCTTAATCCTCCATCTAATCATAATCCTCCATCTCCTCCAACCACTCCTAGTCCTCCATCTAGTCCCATCCACTCATCTAATCATAATCCTCCATATCCTCCTAGTCCTACATCCAATCCCATCCCTTCATCTAATCTTAATCCTCCAACCACTCCTAGTCCTCCATCTAGTCCCATCCCTTCATCTAACCATAATCCTCCATCTCCTCCTAGTACTCCATCTAGTCCCATCCACTCATCTAATCATAATCCTCCATATCATCCTATTCCTACATCCAATCCCATCCCTTCATCTAATCCTAATCCTCCAACCACTCCTAGTCCTCCATCTAGTCCCATCCCTTCATCTAATCATAATCCTCCATCTCCTCCTAGTCCTACATCCAATCCCATCCCTTCATCTAATCCTAATCCTCCATCTCCTCTTAGTCCTACATCCATTTCCATCCCTTCATCTAATCCTAATCCTCCATCTCCTCCTAGTCCTACATCCAATCCCATCCCTTCATCTAATCCTTATCCACCAATCCCTAATCCTCCATCCATTCCCATCCCTTCATCTAATCCTAATCCTCCATCTCCTCCTAATCCTACATCCAATCCCATCCCCACGTCTAATCCTAATCCACCAATCCCTAATCCTAATCCTCCATCCATTCCCATCACCACGTCTAATCCTAGTCCACCAATCCCTAATCCTAATCCTCCATCCATTCCCATCACTCTACCTAATCCTACATCCCTTCCAAATGTCGGCCAAGGACTCATGACTGAAGAGACACCATGCCCTCCCACTCTATCATGTACTGTCACTAGTGATGAGGCCCTCCTCCATCCTATACGTATCCCTCCCATCACCATTCCTGACACCATCCAAACAGTTGAGCCGGTCAAACCCATCAACTCCATTAAAATCCCATCTTCTCCTACTAGATCCACCCAATCCATTGAAAAAATCCAATCCCCTCCTCCTAGTCCTAATATTCACAAACTTCAATCCCATAACCTTCATGAATCCTCCATCCTCCTTTCTCCCCCAATTGAGGCATCCCTCCAACACTCTTCCATCATCATACATCCCATACAAGATGAGTCATGCCAAGAGCTTGGTCCAAAGCGTACAAGCATATCCCCTCCTCCAAATCAAGATCCCACCATCCCATCCACTAAATCCCAAGATCATAATCCCCCATCCATCCCATCTCATGATTCCTATCCTCAACCAAGTCATGATCCTATCCTCCCATCCACCCCATCTCAAGATCACACTAGCTCATCCACTCCATCCCATGATCCCCTTTGCATTCAAGATCCAATCACTCCATCTCATGAGCCCTTATCATCCACTGCCATAAATCCAGATCCCATCATACTCCCTAATTCCTCTCCTGATCCCTTATCACTCATTCCTCCTGATGCAGCTATCCCCTCATCTCAATCACATGATCCTTCATCGCCCTCTAGTCCTACCATCCCAACGCCACTTTTGTACCACCTTGGTCACATTACACTTATCTGTGGTGGCCTTGTTATAGAAGAAAAACAATGCATATGCACCACCCTACCTCTTCCACCTACTAATGCGCTTGCATCATGCTTCCAAGAGAATAAGCATCCTACCATAAATCACATGCTACAAAACATGAACTATCAAGGAAAAGGTTTAGGCCTTCATGAGCAAGGTACTTCAGAACCCATTCAGGTCAAAGAACATCCAAGTACACATGGTCTTGGATATATCTCCCAAAACCCGCACTCTAAAGATGTTGGTACAACCTCCGTACATCCTAAATGATCCTCTTCTAAAGGCACAAGAGGTACTTTCCATCGTTCTACCAAGTCATTTTTTGCCATTCCCCCTCCTCCATCCTATTACCTCAAAACAACCATCCATATTCCTCCCTCATCCTCTAAATCCATTTTGGGTTCTTATGTCCCTCTATCCATCATTTCTCATCCTCCATTTACTATGGGTTCTTATATCCCTCCATCAAACCCCACACATCCTCCATATACATAGTCTATTTTGGGTCCTTATATCCCAAAATCACCCCCTCCATCTTATCCTACACATCCTTTCATTCATCCACCCCCTCTCCCTCGTACACCACATAAATATCCTACATTCATAACTCCTAATCAGGATCAACAAAGGCACATACCTACACATTCTCCATCTACACATAGTCCCTCTAACCTTACCTCCATCGCTCCACATCATCCATCTCCTTGCACCCATCCCATTGCTACTAAAAGAAATTTGGATGCCAAAGCAACAATACATAAATCCAAACATCCACATGAATCTAAAGCTCCTCATGTCCCCTTCAAAAGAAATGTTGAAGAAAATAAAAATCAAGTCCAAAATCCAAATCAATCCAAAAGGCCACAAAGGCCCACCGAAGTGAAAATAAAGACCATGTGGATCCCAAAAGGTGCCATACCTTCAATTGAAAAGTCCATAACGACATCCAAAGTTGTTATTTCCCCACAAAATCATTCACCTCCTCCATCTCCTAAATCTGTTTTGGGTCCCTACATCCCAAAATTCACTATCCCAATGCCTCCATTATCGTCACACTCTCCATCTATTCATCCACCTATCTTTTCGCATCCACCATCACATGTGCCAATGTTGGTCTTGAACACTTTCCCCCATCACACATCCACTCCATCATTCCATCCATACACTTTCCAACATCCCATCCACTATCCTCTCTATCTCCCCCATCAAATTCCTTTAATCCATCCTCTTGCATAAACCATCCAGTCTAATAAGGTTGTACCAACATCCGCTAGTCACTTTACACATGGGCTCTTATTACCTCATATGGAACTTGATGCTTGAGTCCTTCATCCATATCCTTATCAAATATCCTCTAAAATCCACATATCCATCTCCCTATCTTTATCCATCTTCGTCCACATCCTAGTCCAAAAAAAATACAAAAAAAAAAAGAAAAAATCAGAAAAATACAAAAAACAAAAAACAATAGTAGAAAGAAAATCATTCGTCCAATGGTGAACACTTGTCAAACAAGCGCCTTGGATAAGTACCATGATGAAAAATTGGCAAACAAGCATCATGCATAAATTCCCCATCTAGTCTCCTTCCACGATTGGGGGCAACATCCACTTACACATTCCTTTCCTCCATCTCCTACATCTGCCTATCTTCCACATCCTATCCATCTTATCCCACTCCCTCCATCTTCCTTGTGATCTTGATAAATGTAGGGGCAAACTTATATGCATGCTTTGGACACCTCTTGGCATATATTCCCATCCATACACTATCATATTCCTTATCCACCTCTCGCTATCTTCCATTGTCCATACACTATCATATTCCTTATCCACCTCTATCTATCTTCCATTGCCCATCTCACTCCCTTATCCACCCATCTTGCTATCCCTCTTGCCTCATCATGCATGACACATATAGAGTGGGGGCATCTCCTTATTTGCAATTGGGTCCTTGGAGACATCGTCCATCCATTCCGCTAGGTAATCTTCTCCATCTCGCCATCATCTCATCCCCTAGTCCTTTTCATCCTTTCATCCTTATCTCCCCATTCATCTATCTAAACATCCAATCCATATCCCTATCCTTATCTTCCTATCTACCCATCCACTAGTCCTTTTCCATCTTTCCATCCTTATCTCCTTATCCGTTTATCTACCTAGTAATCCATGTCATATTTTTGAATCCTTATCCTTCTATCCATATATCCTAGCATCTTTCTATCTCCCCATCTTTATCAATCCATCCATTTTCCTTCCATCTCATAATCCCTTGTCATTGGTCTCTAGCTATAGGCTACCCTCATGCAATCCAATGACTTGATATCTCACTATCATCATTCCTATCTATTTCTCACATCTTTCCAATCTTCATCACTCATCTATCCATCATCTATCCACCTATCCTAGCATCTTCTTATCTATCCATCCATTTCCATCCATTAACCCTTGTCATTGGTATCTAGCTATAGGCTACCCTCATGCAATCCAATGCCATTATATCTCACTATCGTCATTCCTATATTTTTCTCACATCTTTCCAATCTTCATCCATCATCTATCCACCTATCCTAACATCTTCTTATCCATCCATCCATTTCCCTCTATTATTCCTTGTCATTGGTATCTAGCTATAGGCTCCCCTCATGCAATCCAATGCCATGCTATCTCACTATCATCACTCCTATCTATTTCCTACATCTTTATGATATATTATCACTCTTCATCATTCATCTATACATCCTCTCATCCTCCCAATTCATCTTCTAATAATATAGATCACTATCCCATCCCTGAGCTTCGCATAACCCACATCCCACATATCGAACATCCCATCCGCATGGCCTATCCTGGCTCATCATATCTGCTCCATCATTTTATCCATTTATCTTGGTCATCTCATCATCCCTTATCCATTGTCTGTTGTCGGTCTCTTGTCGAACTACGTTGCCCCTACGCTTTCACGTAGGAAAGGTCGATCATTTTATCCACCCCCAGGGTTCTGTCTTTTGTCTGCCTTGTCCTCTTCCATCATTTGTCTTTGGCCTTGTGTCAAACTATGTGGCCCCTGCACTTTCACGTAGGCAAGTTCAATCATTTGATCCGCCCCCAAGCATTTGTCTGTCTGGTCTTTGTCATCCATCGAGGTCTTCATTTTCCTCTTTCCGCTTTTATCCATGGTCTCTTATCGAACTACGAGGGCTCTGTGCTTTCACATAGGCAAGGTTGATCTTTGATCAACCCTCAAGCCCCTAGGTCTTTAGGGTTTTTATTGCCTTTTGTCCTATCATCCTATCATCATGTCGTCTTGTCGTGTCACCAAGTACATCCCTATCCTAGCTGGTGCTTACAAATAAAGGTCATTAGTCTCATGAGGTTCAATTGGTTTCAACTATCCTGCATCATGTCGACCAACCAATCTATCCTCCATCTTTGGTCTCAACAGGATGTATCCTTCCTAACAGACCTCATCAACCCCATCCATCCTTTTAATCCTATGGCAAAGGACGTTTCAAACTTGATTGTGATCTTTTGATGTTTTTAACATTTTGTTTATCATTTGAGCTCCCTATCATCACTTGTCATGGTCGTCTTGATCTATCATATCATGGTGTGCTTTGACTAGTAAACATAGGGGCGTATCTTGATCTTTTTTATGTTTTTGTCTTCTTGGTTGTCCCACGTAGTACCCACCAAGATCCCTAAGGTCCTGTGTTATGCCGGGGCATCCTTTTGTGCTTGTGGTTATTCCAAGACCTGGCCCGACCAAAGTCATCGCGACTTTGAGGTGTTGGGATAGCCTTCTTGTTTGTTGTGTTTGTTTTCTGCATTAAACACTAATCTGTCTTGGTTTACATACCCTGATGCCTAGTGTCTTATGCTATAGAAAAAATCAGTGCTCTACGGGTGGAAAATTGCATTAGGATTGCATTTCATTTTCCATTCCATCATCTTGCATGTCTCCCCCATCTTCATCCATTCAAATAATCTAATCACACTCTTGGTCTTAGCCTTGCTACAAGCCTTGATCCAATCATCCTCCTCATCATCATCATTATCATCTATGGGATGTATCCTTCCCTATCCTTGTGTCATTTTGGGATGTATCCTTCCCTCATCAACAACACTCTCATCGGGATGTATCCTTCCCTATCCTTGTGTTGTTTTGGGATGTATCATTCCCTCGTCAACAACACTCATCCTCATCATCAACGTTGTTCTGGGATGAATCTTTCCCTCATCAATAACACTCTCATTGGGATGTATCCTTCCCCATCCTTGTGTTGTTTTGGGATGTATCATGTCCTTATCAAACAACACTCCATCAACCATCCGCTCACCCTGGGTTGTAGCTTGACTGGGGCAACATCATATGTGTCCTCGAATCCATTTGTACTCACATTTATCTCCCATCACTTATCATCATTTCTTATCCATCAACTTACATCATCGTCTTCATATCCCCTTTCATCATCTCATCTCTCATCTTTTCCCACATCCCTTCATCTTTCTTCACTCATCCGCCCCTCTACAATAAATTGGAGGGCGTATCCACACTTCTGCAGCAATCAAAAGGGTGTATCCACACTTCTGTAGCAATTAGAGGGCGTATCCGCACTTCTATAGCACTCAGAAGGGCGTATCCGCACTTCTACAACACTCAGAAGGGTGTATCCGCACTTCTGCAGCAATTGGAGGGTGTATCTGCACTTCTGCAGCAATCAAGAGGGCGTATCCACACTTTTGCAGCAATCTAGAGGGCGTATCCGCACTTTTGCAGCTTGCCCGTGACAATATCATTTTTATTTTGTGCTCACCTTTATCTTCCATTGCTTATCATCATTTTTTATCCATCAACTTACATCATCATCTTCATATTCCCTTTCATCATCTCATCTCTCATCTTTTGTCCCCTTCCATCATACCTTCATCCTTCATCACTCATCCGCTCTTCTACCCTTTTCCAGGGCGGACCCGACCTCTTTCAGGGCGGACCTACCCCTTTCCGGGGTGAACCCGCCCTCCAGAGGCGGCCCTGCCACTTTCCAAGGCAGATCCGCCCTCTCGGGGTGGACTCGCCCCTTTCCGAGGCGAACCTGCCCTCTCGGGGCGGACTCGCCCCTGTTTGGGGTGAACCCACCCTCCCGGGGCAAACTCGCCCCTTCCTAGGGCGGATCCGCCCTCCTGGGGCGGATTTGCCCCTTTTCGGGGTGTACCCGCCCTTTCGGGGTAGACTCGCCCCTTTTCGGGGCATACACGCCCTCCCAGGGCGGACCCGCCCTCCTGGGGTGAACTTGCCCCTTCTGCAGTGGGGAAAATCCGCCCCTCTGCAACACTTTTTTCCCTTTTTTTCCCGGGGCCGCCATTTGCAAACCGTGCGTCGGATCGATTTCGTTCAAAAGATAAAACTTGCTTATTTTTTTGAGCTCTTTCCAACCATACCCTTTGTTTCTTCCTATCAAGAGATTTTTTTTGGGACCCCTCTCTTTTCCCTCCCTTTTTAAGGGGTGTTTTTTTTACTTCTTATTTACCTTTTTTTCCTCGAACTAATCCCTTCCCTTCCCAGGGCCGCCATTTGCAAACCGTTTGTCCATTTGACTTCATTCAAATGACAAACTTGCCTAATTTTTTGCCCTCTTTCCAACCATACCATTTGTTTCTTCTTATTGAGATGTCGCTCGGGACCCATCTTTTTCCCCTGTCACCCTCTCAAGGGGGCATACCCTTCACATTTACCAATTTTCCCTGCCATAGTCAATCCCTTCCAGGATTGGGGCATCTTCATCCATTTCCCACTAATTGGACAACTCAAGTCCTACACTGGGGCATCATCTTCCGGTTACTTCCTCTATAGAGTCATCTGTACTTTCTTTTCTTCGAAGCATGGTTATTCTAATGGTACTTCAAAGAGGGGAAAAATGTAGACATCTAAATTTGATCACTTCCATATGATCAAAATTGTCTACTATATTCATCTATTTCATTAATAGTGATTAAATAATTTATTTAATCATTATTTCATTTTCTGCCTAAGGTTCCTAAAGTATGTAATTAAATAAATTAAATACTTTACCTTATCCCTTCTTCTTCTCTAAATTAAATAAATATGACAAATTCTTTAATTTAGTCTTTTAACCCATTTGGATTAAAACCAATTTTTAATTCCCCTTTTTCTCTCTCCTTGTCACATTTTCCATAACCCCCTTTTAATCTAGATTAAATTAATTAATTAATCTGTGATTAGGATGTGCACCACTTAATCTTAATTAAGTGTCACATCCTCCATAATCTCCCACTTGCCTCTAATCTCTCATTAATTATCCTAATCCTTTGTTTGCACAACCTTAATCAAAATCATTAGCCACATTTGGCTTACCTTTTCTGGCCAACCTTCCCACTTACCCTTTTTAGCTTGGACTCCCTTCCCCATGTGAATTTTTAATTCACATTTATTTAACCAAGGTTCCTCTCTTCCCCATGTGAACTTTTAATTCACATTTTATTCTTCCAAGGTTTACCCTATCCCCATGCAAATGTGACATGTCATTTTACATGTGCCCAAGGCTTCTAGAACCTTGTACTTGTCACATCACCCACATGTGACAAATCTCTAGCTTTTTGGAGACCCTCTCTTATCCACTAGATTCTTCCAATCATTGTGAATTTTTAATTCACTTTTATTCCTCCAAGGAATCTTCTCATCCCCCAAGATCCACCTCATGTACTTCCCTTCCACCTCATTTCCACATCACTCCACCCTAAGACATCTCACATTCCACATGTCAAGATGTGAGGGCTTGTGAGTCCTCAACTCACCACAGCCCTTCATCTTGATCTTGTTGGATCAATCCCAACTGTTGAATTCTCTAGAGAATTCAAATTAGACTATAAATACCCCTTTAATTCCCTCATTTTGGGGATCAAGTCTTTTGCAACAAAACTCTTGCAAAATTGCCATTCAAGCTCTCATCTATTATAGCATTTAGCATCATCAATTCATATTCCATCCATTCAACTCCATTTCCATCCAAGGAGCACACAAGATTTCAAAATCAAGGGCCAACCAAGGAAGCAACAATATGAAGGTATAAGAAGCATTCCATTTGTTTTTATCTTGCTTTCATATTGTCCATTTTCTTAGGCTAATCGTTGAGGTGCCCTTTTATCTTGTTACTTCTTCTCATTGCATTATTATTTTTTATCTAACATCTCACATTAGGAGTAGCATTTTATTAGGATCACAATTGGTATCAAATATTTCTATATATCTCATACTTTGTAATTGCTTAAGGATTTGTAGTGGATTTCATATAGTTATTTATATAATTATTGGTGTTAGATTTATTAGGAAGTCACCAATGTGGCTCAAACATGTGATCAATAACGAGTAAGCCATTAAAACTTATTATTGAACTACAACTCTCAAATATTAAATTTAAATATTATTGAGGAACCCATACTCATAAATATAAAGTAATACGTTCTATCCCATGTCATATTTTATGAATATGATTGTTTTACAACTTCATCATTCTATATTTATTCCTTATTAGAGGTGTTATGATAGTTAGATTAGACATATTCAATTTGATCACAAATTAATGTCTTAGTATCTTTGTCTAATGCTGTCAATCATTGACATACCTTTTGCATCTGTACAGGATCAAAATTATGGTAGCTTACATTATTGTATTTAAATGGACTAAAGTTAAACCTAACATCATAGTGTTTTCAATATCTAATGTAATTTGTATCAAAACTGTATTAGTAATTTACTTAGCTACACTATGTCAACCCTTAATTATATTTTTAGGGAAAAAATGTTAAATTTGGTAAAAAAAAATGTTCTCACAAAGCTTGCCTCAAATTTAGCATTATTATTTGTGTTATGAATAATATGAGATCTGAGACAAGATTGCACTAGACTTGTCAAATTTTATCAATGGGGCTATATGTGATGTAATTGTATTAGGATTATTGTTGAAGTGCATTTTATGTTCACATAATTCACTTTTTCAATTGTTCATCTTAAAAATCACAATTGAGAAAAATATAGGGTACTTTGAATGTCTTTTTTTAGACTATAAATAGAAACGGTTTAATTGAATTTGAATAGGTTTTTAAGTACTCTATACCTTATTCTTTATCAATATTTTATTGACACCTAGTAGGTTAGGAACCTTGAAGTGGTAGAAAAATACCTTAGGAAATAATTAAAGATGGCGTATACATATTATAGCTTAAAGAGTAAGGGAGACTACAAAATTAAAGAATGTGAAATAGTTATATAAAAATAAATATAATTATAAGAAATATGAAGAGCTTGTCCTTTAAATAAGGATCTTCCAAATATTAATGATAAACTCTTTTTTTTGGTGTCATAGATATACCACACATTCCATCAACTATATATGATAAAAATGTTGGCATTTTATTGTGAAGTACTTATTGGGTGCCCAAGATGGTAATTGAGTGTAGCATCATAAATTGTTAACCCTCACAATTTCACACTACATGGACACCCTATTTTGTCTATATCCAGACTTAAATATAAATTAATAATTTATTCATTTTGGGGAAAGATTGAGAAAATAAATTAAAATCACCGACATCTCAACAAATGTGTGCAAAAAGAACCTTGTCAAGGGTGAGGATGCCCTTGACCTTAAAGGTGACCTATTTCAAATTTAATGCTTTGGTGTCAGTCCTTGGAGAATTAAAAAGGAACCCAAGTCACCCTATAATAAAAAATATCAATCGGGATGCATATATAAACAAGTTTTCTTCTCATTTGAATATTAGGAAGCATTATGAACATGAATCTATTATGATCAATCATGCACTATCATGCTCTTATTTTAAAGATTTATTGAGATATCCTCTACATGCTAGCCACAACAATCTATTGTTTCTTATAAACTAACCTCTTGTAGTTCTTCAAGCAACTCAAGAATTCATAAAACAACATTTGGTGGCAACTTATGGTGTGAACATCACTTCAACAACGATTTCATACTCAAGGCAACACTATCCATTTTCATTTATCATTATAGTCAATTATTTTTATTTGGCCTCTTCTCGACCTAGGGCATGCCCTCTTTACAATCATCATTTTTTGTTTGTGGATGTGGAAACACCAAAATGAGGTTGGACTTAGGAAATCCCCTATACAAAAAAACCTTTTCCCCTCTTTTCATGTGTGTAGGTCAAATCCAAAAATTTTATCAATAAACAACCACAGGAAAAAATAGTGCAGACTATAACTTGTCATCTGAAGTTTGCAAACCCTAAAAAGCAACATTTCTAGTCTAGGTCAAATTCCCCATTGACCTTCAAATTCAGGCTCAAATTTTAAGAATAGGTTCATCAAGTTGTCATCACTTTCTAGATCTGTGTTTATTTTGATGATTTTCAGTTTCATCTGTGCAATAAATTACATTTTTAGATCTAGGATTTATGTCAAATAGGATTATTTAAACATACATCAAATCTCTCCTCTTTGCAACTCAAGATAACCAAATCCTAGGAGATTGGCTCTCCATTGTGGTAGCTATCCAACCATCAAACCCTAGTTGGTTTGTGTTCAAATGTGGAGTCAAAGAAAAAGATTCAATCCTAGTTAATTCACTAGTTAGATCTTCTCATTTTCTACTTCACATTGAGCATGACACATAAGTGTATGATATTTTTATTTTCAAGCCAGAGTATCAATTCATGATTGTATGTGTTTGGTGGAGTATAAATTTAGCACATCCACTTACACATAGACACATGTATGTATGTGTAGTGTAGAAAATTGTACACCTTTGCAATTTCACGCTATGTTTTCATCCCCTTAATTAATTGGACTTAATTAAGCTTCTAATTGACCAAAGTATGCATTCTAAAGCCTTATTATTCTCGTTTTCAGAAATGGGAACCTATATTAAACAATTTCCAATATTAGTTTAAACATCTTGGAAATTGTGTGTCCTGGATTTAGGCCCTAGGATCCATTCACCCAAGGGCGAATGGGTCCTCCTTAAGTACCAAAACCCAATTTTTAATATGTTTTTGGAAACATTTTAATGATTCAAATTCAAGTTTCAAATGTTGGCTTATGGAATCTAATTTTTTAGGAAATTAGATAAACACCTATAAATATAATTATTTTATCAATTCAAATCGAAGACTTTGGAAGGAGAAAATATTATTATGAAGAGCATTGAAGAGAAAATTTATCAGTCATCTACAACAACAATCAGGATCATATCATCGTGTCAAAGTTCATGTGTGTTCATATCATGTTTTGGAGCTAACATTGTGATGTAGGTTTCAAGCATTCAAGCATTAAATCAAGTAATCATTCAAGCCAATTCAAGCAAGATCCAATCCTTAGAGTGATGTGTTAGACTTCAGTCCTCTAAGGGAAGCCATTAAGGGTTTGGTGAGTTGTAACATAGCTTTGTTCATTAATCAATTCCTTCCACTTATCATTATCTTTTATCTTCAAGGTTTAATTACCAGATTGGGGTTTGACCAAGGCAAGCCCCCATTCACCCAAAAACAAACATTTTTCTTCCCTCTTTGTATGTGCAGATTTACAAGTGAAGAAGGACTGAAAATCAATCAAAAGAGCAATTTTAAAAAGTTGTCAAGCCATAAAAACTCAAATCCCAAATTTATTTATGACTTTCCAATAGTGAAACCTAGGGTAAACAAAAGCTCAGATCTTACACCAAAGGACCCCAGAAGTTGGATAGGACACCCCTACAAAAACCCATTCACCCTTGGGTGAATGAGTCCTTGAGGACACCTTAAAACCAACTTTTTTGGGCATTTTTTTTGTGTTCTGCACTTCCTAGATCTGCTGGTAAATTATTGTTTTAGTCTATCAATTTTTGAGAATCAAGTATTAGGTCTTACCATCCATTTAGTTTAGGCATTTTTAATTATTTCAAAATTATCTCAGATCTTTGCTACTATCCTAAGGAACTAAGATCCAAGGTTGGATTGACTCACCTCAAGGTTGAAAGTCAATCTTAACCTCTTGTGATCTCTTTCCTAATGAAATTTTAGAGATATGCACCTAGATCCTACTGTTCTAATCACTTGGGACATAGGATCCCTTTTTATTTATTTTATTTTGGTGAACCAGACATTCTTACACTATAAAATTTCTGAAATTGGTATTCCTCTAAACCCTATATCTACATTTTACATTGCATTAGTTTATTTTGCATCTCATTTAGGGTTTCAAAATCACATTTTGCATCATTTAAATTCACAAAAATTTAAACATAGTGCATAAATATTGCATGTTATTTGTATTAAGAGTATTTTTCAATCATTTAGATCAAAATTCCAGTTAAATTTGCATTCAAAAAGTTATCATTTTGTTCACTTTTTTCATTAGTTGCATTTTCATTTAGACATCAAAATCTGATTTTTTTGTCACTGTAATAACAATATGCAACTTGAAATAGAGAACTTAAGTATCAACTCAAAAAATCAATTTTTAATTTTCAAAAACCCCTGAGCAAGGACCCATTCACCCTTGGGAGAATCTATCCTTGTACAGGTGTCCTAACAACTGTCTGAGTGCACTTTTGTCTCTATGATTTCCTTTTGTTTTTGTTGTTAAATTTGTACTTCAAAAATTTGAAAAATAGTTATTGTATGCGCAAGAGAAGTGTTACTTTTCTTGATTTATTTTACATTGGGAAAAAATAATGCATTCCAGATCTATAAAACAATTATTACATCATGTTCTCATTGTAAAAATCTCTTGTTAAATCATACTTCATGTTTTATTTTCAAATCTTGTTGAAGGAAATTATTGTTACAAGCATACAAATATGAAGTTCTTTCCCCTCTTTTCTTGTTTTTAATTAATCCCTCTACCACTATCTCTCTTATGCGTGAGGTTAGTTTAGTGACAGAGAAAAAAAACTTGAACAATCATGACAATCACATTTTCTCTTCTCCCAACATCTCTCCTATTTGTGAAGAAGATATTTTGGTATTAGAAAATATGGAATCATTGAGAGTCATGAGAATCCTATTTGTTTCTCTTCCCGTACCTCTCCTACTTGGGAAGACATTATTGGACAAGGGGATGTGTAGACACATAAAAATAACCTAGGCCTGCAAGCTTTATTTTTCCATGACTTACCATATTTCTTCTCAACATAATTAAAATATTTAATTATGTCCTATGGTCCAAATTCAACTATTAATTAAATAATTTTTAATTGTTTAATTAATTCCTATCTTTTGTTCCTCCTGATTATTTAATAAATGATATTTATTTATTTAAATATGTCACTAATTTCCCATGTCTCTCTATAATTAAATAAATTCCTAAATTTATTTAATTATTATTTACTTTATCCTTTTTCCTCTACAATTAAATAATTTTCATTAATTATTTAATTGTCCTTTTGTTTTTTCCTCCAAAATTTAAATAAAATTATTTATTTCCATTCCCATTTTCCCACCAAGTAAATAATAAAAAATCATTATTTACTGTCCTGGCCCCACCTATTTTGAATTAAATTAATTTTTAATTCAAAAGGTCAACATTGCCTCCTAAATCAAATAATTTTAAATTCTTATTTGATTCTCCAACAACCTCTTTTTCCATGTCCAATATCTTCTTGTCACATGCATTCCTATCCATTGATTTAATTTTCCTAAAATTAAATCATAGCCCTCCACTTCAAATTTTACCCTAATTCTTCCCTAACCCTAATTGCTAGTTCTCATATTCAATCTCAACCTTCCATATTAGGGCATTTGCCAACTATCAATCCTGGCCATTCATCCAAAAAATTGACTTTTATAAAAAGGCAATGCCAACCTCATTTGGACACTTGATGCTTGCAATTTCCGAGTACACTTGCAATTTCTAAGTCAAATCCTTCAATATTTTGTTGGATCTTTGTCATAGGTTATAGTTTCCTATTACAATCTGAGGGAAAATACTATTTACAACAAAAATGGAGAAGGGAAATGGAGATGAATCATGGGGTGCATGCAGGCTTTTGTGATATTGTTCCTTTGTTTATGCTTTTCACTCCATTGTAATTCATTGTTAGCTAGGGTTTAGTTTATTTATGATGTTTATAGATAAACCTAAATTTTTCCCTTAGTAAAATTGGTGAACCTGACGTGAAGGATAAATTTTTGCATATTTTGTATGAATTTTTTCTTTTTTTTGTAGGTTACAGGGTACAGAACGACACAATCACTACTTTCTGAAACACATCTGAGACCTCAAATGACGCATCTTCCATTTCAAGCCGCATCTGTAGCGTGCAATGATGCATTTGATGTGTTGCAACACATCTAAGGACCATAACAACACATCTGTCAGCCACATCTGTCAATCGCAATGACGTAACTATTTGTCTAGGGTTTGCTTTCAATTTTTTCTAGTCTTTTTAGTTTTTAGTTTTTTTGTTTCAGTAGGCTAAGGTTTTCTACTACTGACATTTTGTTGGCAGCATGTGGCAAGTTGGAGGAGGATACTAGTTTTGTTTTTGTGTTCATTTTTATAAGGTCCTTCATTTTTAAGCAACAAACAATCAACAACTACAACTTGCATTTCACATTTATGGGTTAAAATGAACTGCATTTACATTCATTGGACTTAAAAAGAACACAACTTGCATCTACACTCATCAAGGTTAAAATGTACTTGCATTTTTCATAGCATTGGGCTAAAAAGAACCTTGTTTGTTTCATAATAAGTTGGGTTAAAATAAACTAGTGTTTGGGGTGCTTTGTGGTATGGTAGTAATTTCTTATTGTGTATGCACTTCTCTCACACCTCATGAAGATCTTGAAAATAAAAAGAACTTAGGGATTATTGCTTTGCCACTCACACATTTTGGATTTGGGTATTCAAATGAACAACCTTGTGAGTGTGAAGTG
The DNA here is from genome assembly GCA_007115665.2 of Sequoiadendron giganteum. Taxonomy (NCBI): domain Eukaryota; kingdom Viridiplantae; phylum Streptophyta; class Pinopsida; order Cupressales; family Cupressaceae; genus Sequoiadendron; species Sequoiadendron giganteum. The sequence continues at coordinate 54,549,178 of CM021108.1, read as the reverse complement.
AAAGCTTTGTGTATGCACTCTCTTCACGCCTTTATGCGATCTTGGAGATCAAAAAAAAAGTTTTCAATTCACTTTTGTTTACCCATCATTAGAGGGCCTATCACACTATTTCGAAGGGTGGGAATGACCCAAGCGGTAACGGGATAAAGCCAAGCTCTTTCGAACCGCTTTATAAATTCTTGGTTGCAATGAAAGTTACAATCAATGGGAAGTGGTACGCAATAGCTCTCCCCCAATATCTTTATGATGCAAAAAGCCCTTGTTCTAAGGGTTGGGAGACCTCTTGAGGGATTTTATCATAGTATCCCTTGAACCATATGCCCTTACTATAAACCTTTGTGTAGAAAGCCAAAATCCTTCTATCTGTTGGCGTAGGAGATCGAACCTCTGAATCCGTCCCACATTTTCACGGTTCATTGTAGAGATGGAAAATTTATTGAGATCCTTGTGGTCTTAGGGAATTCAAAACTTGGAAATCCTGAGAAGTGAGTACCATGTAAGGGGGAGCCAGTGCTACCAAGTTCCTAAGCTATCCGCTCTGAATAGGCACGGTTGGAGAAATCCAAGTGGGAACCAATAGATATTTCCCTGGCCAACCATAGGACTTGTGCAATTGTTTTCAAAGGACTTGTGCAATTATTTTCAAAGTGCTTGTACAAAAGAACCCAAGATTAAAAAAAAAAGTGTTTGCCAAAGTGTTTGCTGAATTAATAAATAAATAAACACCTCTGCAATCTAGAAAATCATAATAAGACTGGAACAAATTTACAACCTGGTCAAAATTGCAGAAAAACCAGACTCTATTCAATTTGAAACACAATTGAGACTTTGTGAAATGAAACCGACTGTATTGAAACACAATTGTTAGATTAAACAAGACATCTGACTTATTGAAACACACTTTCTTCTCTAAAAAACACATCTATTAAACCTACAACACAATTAATGTCTCAAACAATGCATCTGTCCTCTACAACGCAACTGTGACCCTAAACACCACAACTATTTGTCACTCAGAAAAACAACTGTCATTATCACAACCTGAAATAAAAAAATTCAAGATTTGTCTCTAACCTCCTTTTCATAGTGACCTTTGTACAAAAACCAGAAGGATTTGCTCAAACTGCCCACTATTGTACCTTTTAGTTTGTCAGTTAGTCTTAACAATAGGCATACCATTACAAACTTTAGTTGCATTTTAGGATTCTTAATCACCTTCAACCTAGTCAAAATCTTAAGACATTATCTTTGCAGATTTTAGAATAGGCCAACTTTCCATACTTTGTAGAAACCGTTGCCTCAAGAAAATATTTTCATTGGACAAAACCACTTATCACACTTATAGCATTTGTCATTTTGGGCGAGTCCTTTCCAGCTCATAAGTCTAGTTTTGGAAATTCACTTTGTCTCTTTATCATTTCACTTGGTCTCACAAAAGGTCCTTTGACAATTCAAATTGAAGTATTGGCTAAACTTTGGATGGTTAGTAAACCTCTTCTTAAATCTCCCAAAGTTGATGACCTTTAGAGCTTGCTTACACCTTGCATTTAGAACACTTCCATAACATATTTAGACATTGCCATAACATATCGAAAATCTCTCCTTTTAGGAAACCATATAGTCTCTCATCATTTGTCACCTTGCATTAAACATTCCTCTTAGACATCATTACCACCTTGCATTATACATTCTTCTTACACATTATTATCACTTTTCACCCCTCATAAACATCATTTTCATCTCACATTGGACATCCAACATCCTCTTTAGACATTATTGTCACATTTTATTAGGACACTCCTCATTTCTTATTCCAAAAAAACCAAAAACATACTTACATTAGCATTGAACCTTTATATCTAAAAAAATACAAAAACATAGACTTAGTGTCATATCATTAGACCTAGTTCCATATCATTTGCATTCCCCCTTTTTGTCTGAGAAAATATTACATGGTTGAGACTAGATTACAAAAAAGGAGAAGAGACATGGACCTTTTTGGAAAAGAAGATGATCTTTATAACCATACTGGTGACATGAACCTAAATGCCACTTCACATACAACACACAAAAATACCAACATGGGATCTACCTCCAACAACCCTTTAAATGACACAAATATTAGACATCCATCACACAACAATGCTTTTGAGGAATTCATTCACAAAGATGCAAATGAAAATGTGTTTATAGAAGACGTAGAGGTTGCTGCCCAAAATCAAGAAGTAGCTTCTTTCGTAGATGAATTAATCATGCTAGATCCACAATGATATTTAGCCAAACTCTTACATGAAGGAGTTAGATTACCACATGGATTTGATTTCAACACCTTGAGAGCAACATCACCTAGCCACAACACATAAAATAATCAAACTCCCTCAACACCACAACATAGCGCTACCACTATTTCTATTGGCATGACAACTCAAAGTGAAACAAACACACTCAATACAAAATCTACTTTTGGGCCACCAAATATATCACAAACCATGCCACAACCAATACCACAAGTGTCTAAAACTGTGTCACAAACTTTTGGATCAATATTTTCTACATTTATATCATCATCTAATGCTATGGGGATGTCCTTATTTAATCTTTTTTCAAGAAACAAAACAAGAAGAGTTTCCATTCAAGGACCTCAACCTAACACCTATACCATGTCACAAGGTCCTCAAATCAACATAAACAATAGTGGCCCTCATAGACAAAACATGGGCTTCCCACATGGTCATATCTATCAATATGGACAAGGAAATCAAGCTTCACAACACATGAACATGTCACAAGTAGGTCACACCCCGCTCAGTAATCAAAACACACATGGAAGACACATTCCCTAAATGCAATTCAACACTACTAGATCACATATCCCAACATAGACTTCCAATATTCATACACATGCTCAACATCAACATGTTCTAACTCAAAAAAAATCATCACAACAAATAGGAATGCATGGGATACCTATTTACAACATGAGTGATGCTACTAGCTATCCATTAATGTATGCATTGAATTCCCAACTAGCTGCCTTACAAAAGAAAGTAGAGAGCATGCAACTATCAAACAAGAAGAATTATACATCCTTTGACTTGCATCCATATCCATTTGACACAAGCTTATACATGCCACTATTCCCTCCAAGATATGTGGTCCCAAATTTCTCTAAATACAAAGGAAAGACAAACCCTATAGAGCACATAAGAGAATTCACAACTGCTTGTGTAGACGTGGCATAGGAACACACTTATTTGATGAGACTTTTTCGTAGGATTCTCATAGGTCCCGCACTCGATTTGTTCACACTTTTTCCTAAACGGATGAGATCATGGGACAAACTTGCCAATTTTTTTATAGAGAACTATGCCTATAACATTGACACTGAAATTACAATTGCCACACTATGTAAGAAAACACAAGAAGAATCTAGTGAAACATTCATTCCTTTCTTTGAAAAATGGTGAGGCTTGGCAAGTTGATGTCCAATTGAAATCCCCCAAAAAAGAGAAGGTAAACATATTTGTTCAAAACCTCATTGAAACTTTGAAATATAATTTGCAAGTCCATTGTTGTACAACCTTCACATACCTTGTTGAAAAGGGTGTCCAACTTGAAAAGGCCCTCATCGCACAAGGCGAACTTAAGTACCCTAGTAAGAACACAAACATGAACACAACCAATGATAAGAACAAGTATTGGGCCAAAAACAAACATGTTACCAATGATGGTGTTGTCGATGCTAAAGCGGCGCATAAAATCGGTCCTATAATCACACTTAGGGGATCTCAACCATAAAAAACTCCCCCATCTATCTCAAAACCTATCAAAAATGACATTCAAAGCAACCAAGACCAAGATCAACAAAGAAAAACTACACAATTCCCAAAATGGTGCACATTCACCCCCTTGGGAGAACCTATTGAACTGGTCCTCAAGAAGCTCATCCAATCTAACGTCATAACATTGCAAGAACCTAAAGCATATGACCTGAGACAGTTTAAACCATCATGGTGGGATGAAAATTCCTTTTGTGATTACCATCGAGCAAAAGGACATAAAAAATCATCTTGTAAACAATTGAGGAATATAATACAAGATCTAAGTGAGAACGGTGTCATTGAACTTGATGGTCAACAACACTCTTCCAATACTGACCATACCATTCATAAGAATCCATTGCAAGATCATGGTTCAGGAAATCCCTTCTTGTTAGGTCAAAAGACTAATAACTAAGCTAACTACACTCACACTACCTTCGATTATTATCAATCACCTTTGATCTGCCAATGAATACGTCAATACCATCACCATCAAAAGGACTCCTGAATGCAAGATCACCACTCACCAAACCAAAATCATGATACCTATCCCTTTTGCTAAGCCACTGTAGCCTAAAGGACAATTTAACCTTGTTGATCAATTGGAAAAAATCCTTGCACAAATTTCCATATTCGACCTTTTGTGCATCTCTCTCGTATATAAAGATATCCTTGACAAGGCTTTAAAAGAGACTTTAGTCCCCACTGACATTGATGTCAACCACTTTAACACAATGGTCAGATATTTAGATGATTCCCACCATGTCACTTTCCCAGACCAAGATTACTCCATGCCTAACCCATACCACAATGATGCATTACACATTGAAGTTTTCATTCACAAACACAAGGTCAGAAAAATTCTAGTAGATGGCGGAGATGGATTGAAAATATGCTCCTTAAACTGGTCAAGGAATTAGGCTTCTCTGATGCATGTGTAGATGCCACTAAAAGCATAGTAATCAAAGCTTATGATGATGAGGAGCATTCTTATAAGGGCATTATGACACTCCATATTCATGTTGGGCCAACAATCATAGAAACCACATGCCAAGTCCCAGATCTTGAATTTCCCTACAACATTCTCCTTGGTCGACCTTGGATTCATGCATTGAAGGTTGTGCCATCCACATATCACCAATGTTTGAAGTTCCCTTATAATGACACTAAGATTACCATAACTAGTGATCCTATCCCCTTTCAATATTGCACCAAATGAAGGGGCATTTTCGAGCATCAAGTGCCTATTAATCATGAAGCTTCAAAATTCACCTCATCCCAATACGTCGATCCATCTACACTTACCAAGTCATCCACTTCCACTGCCCCGACCTCCACCATACCATCCACTTCCACCATTCCAATCGCCAATCTAAACGTCAAGATCCATGAAATGGGATGTGGTGAATACTGCATGGAAAAGCTATAGATAATTGATAATGCTAATGTTGTTGAGAAGGTTCAATCTTAGAATAATGATGTCAAGACTGCTTCAGAAGGCACAAAAATAGTTGACCATGCTTGGATTGAAACCTTTAGGGCTTCTGATGATATATCTAGCTTCACTCTATCTGCTTCCACACAAACCTTTCATGTCCATGACGACCCCATGTTTGACTAAGTTATCTATGATAATCCACTTTTTGATCATGACCCTACCGAGGATATCCAATCATCATCCTTGTATCCCACCCACCTTGGGCTAGGATATGTATCTCCTACTGTCACCTCTACCAAGTCCCCTTGCCAAGTCATTAAGGATGTGCAAGCTTCCTTTGACGTTAGCAATACCAAAAAGGATAGTACCAAAGACTCCCTTGATGGCATCAACACTCTCACTCATCCACTAAACATTCTTGTCACTTCGCCTACTTCCTCCATCTCACTCACGTCCATCCACATCATAAACATGGAATAACAAGTCATAGCTCAAGAAAAGAATAAAGACAAAGATCCAATGAATGAGCTATCTTTAAAAGGAGATTAAGAATCAAGAGACATAATGAAAACAAAAGAATGTCAAGAAAAGTCATCTAGCCAACATAAAAAGCTATTGGACCCATGAAAAATAAAAGTAAAAAATGAAGACAAGCAAAGGTCAATCTCGAAGTATGCCTCATCATCAAAAATCAATGGGGGCATCTCCTAAAAGCCAAAGAAAAATAAAGAACTTGTTGATCCAAGGTCTTCATCTACATCACTTTCGCTCATTCCATATGTCCCATTCCATCCATCCATACTCACATATTCTTCACATCTTTCCACTTCCATTGGAAATGTTTTTCAATGTACCTTTGATGATGACCCCTTCATGTACTCTAGCTCAGTGGTCGTCCAAATTCCTTTTCATCTAAAGCCTGATGGCCCACGTAGTGTGCACATTAGGGATCATACCATAGCCTCTTTCATCCACCACATCCTTCATCCTTCATATTTTCCTCTTGTTGTCCTCATCCATATTAGATCCTTTCATCCAACACATTCATCTAAACAAAATCAAGGCATCGTCATAGCAACCTATGGATTCAGTGGTTACCAACTTTCTACTCCTGAAGGAGAACCATTACCTGATCCTGTCAACAACATGCATCTCTGCAAATATTACAACTAAGTTCTCAAAGTATCCTCTTAAAAAATAAAAAAAATTCAAGAAAATAGTAAAGAGAAATAATCCATCCAATAGTGAAAACCACTTCAATGGGGCTTTTGATAAGTACCATGATGAAAACTTGGCAAATAGGCACTATGCGTAGGTAGTCTTTTCTTCACCATCTACTATCACTCCATCTACCTTTGTCCATAATAAATAACTAGTCTTCTGACACCCTCACAACATTCGTCATAAAGTCCTGCTATTTCTTTCCATGGCTGACAACGGTTGAGATCATGTCTCGCACATCATCCACCTTTCATCCCAAGCTTGTCCCATTATGTCTCATTCATCCTGGTTAGTTCTAGACTTGACTGGGGGCAACACCCTTATCACCTGACTGTAGTGGGTCTCACACATAGTCCCGTATATCATAAAATATCCAAAAGAAAAAAAATCAAATATTTGACAAAAGACAAAAAAATCAAATATTCGACAAAAGCCAAAAAAAAATCATCAAAACATGCCAAAAATCCAAAAAAAAGAAGGAAAAAACACAAAAACATCCAAATAACTCAAAAAAATCCTAAAAATAGAGTTGTAGTCGGTCAAAGTTGGGTCATAGTTGGAATGATCAAACTATGCGGTCTCTGCATATTTGCTATGTAGGCAAGGTCATCATTTGATGTACCCTCAAGACCACCTATGCCAATCTTTTAGGTTTTTAGTATCAGCTGGTCATTTGAGTTTAATAAAAAATTTACTTGGTCTTTTCCAAGTCCATCGTGGCGGTCACTAAAATTTGTCATCCTTGATCATGGCATCATGTTGAACTACGTTGCCTTTGCGACTGGATGTAGGCAAGGCCATTTGTCGATGTGCCCCCGAGGCATTAGGTCAGTCCTTTAGGTGTTGTCAAATAAAATCATTATTCAACCCTTTGTCATTGCAATAAAGTCAAAAGTCATGTCAAACTATGAGGTTTCTAAGTGTATGACATAGGCAAGGCCATCAATCGATGAGTCCCCGAGGCCACCTAGGTAAGTCCTTTAGGGTTTGTCACATCAGACAAATAAGTCAGATTTAGTCAGACTCAGATACAAGTCAGTAATCAAAACATCAACATTCAAATTGCGAACCAACATACAACATAGTCCAATCAGTCATCAAGTCACAAATCAATCAAATTTCTAAAACAATGTCAACCTAGTCACTTTATGGTCCCCTTCAAGATGCGTCCTTATTGGAATTGGACCACGTCAAAATGTCATTTTCCTTTTCAAGATGTGTCTTTCTTGATGACAAGCTCTATCACATAGTCATTGGCCTTTTCAGGATGTGTCCTTCCTGACGACAGGCATCATCAAATTGTCAAAACTGTCAGACTATCAAATCGTCAAACTGTCAAACCGTCAAGCAATCAACCTTCAACAAACAAATATTGGAAAACATATTGAATGGCTGTTGATTTTGTTGGTCTATTTTTTCTTATCTTTTTATTGTTTTGTCTCTTGATCATGTTACTAGCTACCTCGAGGATTTCCCATGAAGGATTTAGAGGTGCGATGATGTCTCATGACCTATTTTTCCTTGATTGTTATCTTCTGTGTGTATTGACAAAAATACTGGGGCAACTTATCCCTTAGTATGAGTTAGGACATTCCTTGTCTACGACTATCTATTTTTCACAAGTGGATGACCTTTCACACCTTGGTCTATGTCATATCCTAATGTTTGATGTCTATTTGTCACATTTTAATGCCCAATGATGATTATGCAACACCTATTATGTTATTTGACAAAATATTGAAGTATTCTTTTTTTTGTCCTAACATCCATTTCTTTCGCACTAACATTTCTGCTATTCCTTCATCCTCTAGTCTTCTCATCCATTTGAAGAGAACACTTGTGTTCTTTGAACCCGCCTATCCTCTTGAGGGGGCATACCACTACCTCCTCGTCATCCTTCCTCTCCTCCACACCTACGCTGGGGCATATTCTGAACTGAATTTTCTTTGTCACAATGCGATAAATTGTATCATGACAAAGAGGGGCAAAATGTAGACACATAAAAATAACCTAGGGCTGCAAGATTTATTTTTCCATGACTTACCATATTTCTTCTCAACATAATTAAAATATGTAATTATGTCCTATAGTCCAAATTCAACTATTAATTAAATAATTTTTAATTATTTAATTAATTATATCTTTTATTCCTCCTGATTATTTAATAAATTACATTTATTTATTTAAATATGTCACTAATTTCCTATGTCTCTCTATAATTAAATAAATTCCTAAATTTATTTAATTATTATTTACTTTATTCTTTTTCCTCTACAATTAAATAATTTTCATTGATTATTTAATTGTCCTTTTGTCTTTTCCTCCAAAATTTAAATAAAATCATTTATTCCCATTCCCATTTTCCCACCAAGTAAATAATTAAAAATCATTATTTACTGTCTTGGCCCCACCTCTTTTGAATTAAATTAATTTTTAATTCAAAAGGTCAACACTGCCTCCTAAATCAAATAATTTTAAATTCTTATTTGATTCTCTAGAAACCTCTTTTTTCGTGCCCAATATCTTCTTGTCACATGCATTCCTGTCCATTGATTTAATTTTCTTAAAATTAAATCATAGCCCTCTATTTCAAATTTTACCCTAATTCTACCCTAACCCTAATTTCTAGTTGTCATATTCAATCCTAGACTTCCATCTTAGGGCATTTGTCAACTATCAATCCTGGCCATTCATGCAAAAAATTGACTATTATAAAAAGACAATGTCAACCTCATTTGGATACTTCATGCTTGCAATTTCTGAGTACAATTGCAATTTCTAAGTCAAATCCTTCAATATTTTGTTGGATCTTTGTCATAGGTCATAGTTTCCCATTAAAATTTGAGGGAAAATACTATTTACAGTAAAAATGGAGAAGGTCAATGGAGATGAATCATGGAGTGCATGAAGGCTTTTATGAGATTGTTCCTTTGTTTATGCTTTTTTCTCCATTGTACTTCATTGTTAGCTAGGGTTTAGTTTATTTATGTTGTTTACAGATAAACCTAAATTTTCCCTTCGTCACATAATCATATATAATCATGAAAATCATAGTTACCCTTCTCCCAATATCTCTCATATTTGTGAGGAAGATATTTTGGTGTTAGAAGATCCACTCATTGAGAGTCATGATAATATTGTTTATCCCTCTCCCAATGCTTCTCTCACTTGGTAAGATATTGTTGAACAAGAGGATGCAATCATTGATAAGAAGAAAATCATAGTTTGTCTTCTCTTGATACCTCCCACAATAGTGGTTTAGAATTTCTGGGACATCCTGATTTTTGTTGAAATCACATATTTTTAGAAGATATAATGATTTAAGCCTTGAAAAGTTCCATTTAAAGGATTACAATTGAAGAGGGTTTGATCAAACCACCTTAGATGAAACCCCCTTGGATAGAACCCCGTTACTTTTAAACCAACCTATAATGGAGTCTCCTTTACACCTATCAAAATGTTGATAAAAAACCACTTTTGATTTACCTTTTGGGGGATCAAATGAATTCATTTAATTTAATTTTTTGTAATTATTTAGTCCTTATTATAATCTTCCCAAAAGTATAATTTTAAATATATTTAATTTGATAATTATATTTATTTTTTATTTCTTGTGAATGTAGGTTTTTCATCGAAAATCAAGCTCTCTATTCTACACATGCGGGAAAATAGTAGATTACCAAATAAAAATTCTAAAAAATATCTATGCACTTGATATTGATGTCCTCGATCCAACAAAAAAAAAAAAGAATTTCGATATGTACAAAAAAGGTTGTGTTAGCAAGTAAACCTATGTCTAAATTGTAACTGATTTGACTTTAAAACTTAATTAAGAAAAAAATATTCAATAAAACACTATGAAACCAATTTCATGCACTAGATATTGTAGTTGCAAATCTAAATTCAAATTTTGTTTTTTTATCCTTCATAGAAAAAAAGTTGTGCTAGCAAGTACACGCCACTCTTTGAAAATGGTGTTTACTATTAAAAACTAGTTATCGAAGGAGATGGAAAAAGAAATGCAGTTTGAATCCATTTTTTTAATAAAAGTATATTTAGAATCTACAGACAAAATGTCACAAATCACTAGTTTGCATCATCTTCAAATTCCTCACGGTTTAGCAACTATAGGTGTATAAAAGTGAAGAAAAAGTTCAAAATGTTCATTTCAATGTCAAGTTTGGCAAAAAAGTGTAAACCATTATTGAGGGATCACCCCCCTACATGTGATGAAGATCCAATCATTGAATGTCATGAAAATCTTGAAAAATCTCCTACAATGGAAGATATCATGGTGCAAGAGGATGATAGCATTGATACATGTCTTTGAAAGAATAGTGATATTGTTGCAAGTATGAAGGTGTTGTCAGTGATGTCAACTGGATGTTGTTGTCATTGATTTCAACTATGTCATGGAAGTTAGTTATTGATTGTATATGTTGAGGATATTGAGAAAATTGTAATAAAGAAGGTCTACAAGTATTTAATGTATGCTCTGGGATGTGCTCTGTATTGTTGCTATACTTGTGCAATTTTGAGGTATTGTTCATGGTTGTTGTTAGTTGTATCTAGAATTTGGGTCTCTAGATCATTGTATAGTGTGAGACATCTTCACCAATATGTGAACTACACATTTCTCTGTGTTTGGCTGTGGTTCAAGAGAAATATAGTTGCTCTGGATTTCTTCGTATTTTGGTTTTAGGACTTGCAATTCTGAGAGTAAGTTGATGAGGTCATTTTCAAGTGAAATTCGTTATCTAAAAAGATTGGATCATGTTAAGGATGTGTGTGCTTAATTGTTTTATGTGTTTTACATTGATGTTGGCTGACCTTATGTTAAAGACTACTTGGGAAGTTCATGGAAGCGTGTTGAGGCATTTTGGGACTTATTTAGGTCCTCATTAAGTATATGTTTGGATTGCCCTCATTCTAATTCCACCATAGAATGTTTTGGCACTGACCTAATTTGAATTTCTAAATACAAATAATGTATGGCTAACCTTGGATGGGTTTCAAAGTTGAAGACGGTATAAGTAAAAGTTGAGATGTTGATGGAAGACAAGATAGATGAAAGACATATGTGAGATAGTGTGTGTGATGTGAGTTTGAGCATCAGTGTGAATATGTTAGGGTTTCAAAAGCAGTGAGTTGAAGGCATCCAACATCTTTCATGTGAGACTACAAAGGGTGTGAGTGAGTTGTGGTGGAATATCCGTTGCATTGAGATAGTTTTCTCTCTGTGAAAATCCTCTTCTATCTTCTTTGTAATTTCGGGAAGTGATCCCTCTTTCGATAGGTAAGTCCATTTGAGCAGTGAGCCCTCTTTGGAAAAGTAAGTCCTACCTTGGCAGTTAGCCTTTTTGGCAGTGAGCCTTTGTATTCAGTTTTAAAATTATTTTTATTGTGACCTAATCCTCACTGTGGTTTTTCCCTCATTGGGTTTTCCACATAAATTTGGTTTTATTGTGTGTATGGTTTTACTTCTTTCAGTTTTTGCTTCTTCACGTAATGATTAATCACATTAGCAGAGTAAAGGATTTATGAATGGTTATTGATCTAGCTTCTGGTGAAAGTTTTAAAGGTTAAAATTGCTACAACTGATTCACCTCCCTCTTAGTTGTCTTGTTCAAAAATTGGTATCAGAGCTTGGTTCCTTGGAAGAGCTCAACCGCTTAAGGAAGGTCTGGGATTGCGAACAAGATAGTTATTGAGTGTCCTAAGTTCAATGGCACTGACTACACTTTTTGGAAGGAAAAGATGGAAGGATATTTGGAATACTATGGATATGATGTTGAGAAGGCTTATAAGACTCCATACACTAATCCTTCTAATGGTCCAAGTACTGTTGATGAGATCAAGGTGCATGAAGAAAACAATAAGGCAAAATTTATTCTGAAGAATAGTCTTTCACATTTTGAATTAATTAAAGTTGTAAATATGAAGATTGTTAAAGAGGTTTTGGATGCATTGGAAAAGATCCATGAAGGAGATGAAAAGGTTAAAGAAGAAAATTTGCAGAACTTGGAGGCACAATTTGAGATCCTGCGAATGATTGAAGATGAGAACATTAAATCCTATGTACAAAGAGTGGATGAGCTGGTAGGTGGAATGTGAGGACTTGGTGCAATAGTGGATGAATCTAGGATAGTAAAGAGGATTATTAGAACTCTCCCTGACACATATAGTGAAAAGGTATATGCTATTGAGGAATTTGTAGATTATAAGACCTATATTAAAGATCAATTGTTGGGTACTTTAATCTCATTTGAAATGAGAAAGCCTAGCTTGAGAAATGGATCAAAGATAGAAACTGCTTTCAGGGCTATAAAATTTGAAGATTTGATGAAGAAAACTTCAATGAAGTGGAATCTAACTTTGTAAGAAGAATGAAAAAGGGCTCCGCTAATTATCAAGGTAAGTTACCTTTCAAATGTTTTAGTTGTGGAGGAATAGGTCATAATGCTTTGAGGTGTCCTAAAAGAGCCGAGAAGAATAAACACAGAGAAGGAAAAGAAAATAAAGGAAAGATGGTCAAGAAAAAATATTATGTAAATGAAGACGATTGTATTTTTGATGATGAGTCTGATTATGGAGATTTTGATGATAATGAATTCTTGTTCTTGGCTATAAAAGATGAATCTACTCCTGCAATACTGAAAGATATGTGAAGGAAAGTGCTTCAGAGAAAGTTGAAGGTACCGTGGTCTCTTCTCTTCATGCTAAACAAGAAAAGAACTACTAGGTTGTTGATAGTGGTTGTTCACATCATATGACCGGTGAAAAAAGTAAAAATTTTAAACTTGAAAAATATGATGGAGGCTTAGTTAAGTTTGGAGATGATACTGGTGCTAAGATTTGTGGGATAGGTTCAGTCATTTTTTATGGCAAGCATAATACTGATGATGTATACCATGTTAAGGGTTTAAGGAATAATCTCTTGAGTGTTGGACAAATGTGTAGTAAAGGATATAATCTTGTGTTCAAGGATGAGAAATGTGAAATAAGGAAAGGATTCAGAATAGTGATTACAACTGGAAAGAAGTATGAAGGAAAAATTTATCAACTTAAGGGTGCAGATGGACATTTCTTTATGTCTTAGATTAATGATAGTTGGTTATGGCACTAGACAATGTGATATGAATTTTGACAATGTGGTGAGAATGAATGCAGTTCAAGTTGTGAGAGATTTACCAAGGACTACAAAACTTGCTACTGATATTTGCAAGGATTTTCAGTTTGGAAAGAAAGCAAGAAACGAATTTAGGTCAAATGATCAATCTACTACCAGACTACTAGATTTGATTCATATATATCTTTGTGGTCCTACAAGGGTGAGAAGCCTACAAGGTGATAGGTATTTTATGCTTTTGATTGATGATTACTCTAGAATGACATGAATTACTTTTCATAGAGAGAAATCTAATGCATTAGACAAATTCAAATCATTCAAAGCTATCGTTGAAAATGAAATGGACATGACAATAAAATGCTTAAAGTTTGAAAAAGGTGGAAAATTCACCTCCAATGAGTTTAACATGTTTTTTGAAACACATGGAATAAGAAGATAGTTGTATCCTCCTAAAAATCCTCAGCAAAATGGAGTTGTTGAAAGAAAGAATAGAACGGTTCAAGAAGCTGCTAGATCGATGATAACAGAGGAAATTCTACCAGAAGTCTAAGGGAGAGAAGCAATTCACACTACTGTTTATGTGTTTAACAAAGTTCAATAAAAAACTAATAATAGTAAGACTCCCTATGAATTGTGGTATGGAAATATTCCTACTGTAAAGTATTTCAAGGTATTTGGAAGTAGATGTTATATCAGAAGAGATAAAAAAAACTTAGGAAAGTTTGATGCAATATGTGATGAGGGTATCTTCCTTGGGTAATCCCATAGAAGAAAAACTTACATATGCTACAATAAAAGGCTGAGAAAGATTGTAGAAAGAACAAATCTCGAGGTTGATGAAGCATTAAAGAACTCAATTGAAGTTGATGGATATGTATCAGATGACCCTGATTGAAGAGAAGTAGAAGAAGTTGTTGAAGAATGGGAAAAGAAGAATGAAGAATCTCTGGTGGTGTCCCCAAAGACACCTAAATATGTGCAAAATAATCATTTTGAAGATTAGCTCATTGGAGACAAGAGGAAAGGAGTATTGACTAGAAGTAGATCTTCTACTACTACTAAAATAAATTTGTGTTTAATTTCTACAGTTGAAACTAAGATAGTAAGTGAAGCATGTAAAGATGAGCATTGAATGAGAGAAATGGAAGAAGAACTTATGTAGATTGAGAAAAATCAAACTTGGGAATTGGTTCCTAGAACAATAGATAAAAACATAATTGGATCAAAATGGGTATTCAAAAACAAGCTGAATGAGAATGGAGAAGTTGTCAGAAATAAAGCAAGGTTTGTGTGTAAGGGTTACTCACAAGTAGAAGGTATAGATTTTCAAGATACTTTTTCTCTGGTGGCTAGAACGGAAGCTATCATAATTTTTATGGAATTTTCTGCTCATAAGGATTTTAATGTCTATCAGATGGATGTAAAGTCTACATCTCTGAATGGTGGGCTAGAAGAAGAAGTATAAATGGAACAATTGAAAGGATTTCAGTTGTTAGAACAACCAAACATGGTCTACATATTAAATAAGGCTTTGGATGGATTGAGGAAAGCTCCTAGAGCTTGTTCTGCAAGGTTGGACATATATTTGATTCAACAAGGTTTTAGTAAAGGTACAACAGTAACAATCTATATTTTAAAATTG
The DNA here is from genome assembly GCA_007115665.2 of Sequoiadendron giganteum. Taxonomy (NCBI): domain Eukaryota; kingdom Viridiplantae; phylum Streptophyta; class Pinopsida; order Cupressales; family Cupressaceae; genus Sequoiadendron; species Sequoiadendron giganteum. The sequence goes on along the minus strand of CM021108.1, from coordinate 54,533,927 downwards.
AAAATGACAAAATCTTGATAGTAGTTGTATATGTTGATGATATTATCTTTAGAGGAAATGAAATAATGTGAAAAATTTTTGCTCAAGAAATGAAAAAAGAGTGTGAGATGTTTATGTTTGGTGAGATGAATTTCTTTCTTGGGTTGCAAATCAATCAAACAGAAAAAGGGATTTTTATTTCACTGTCAAAATATGTAAAAGAAATTTTGAATAAGTTTGGGATAGATGGTTCCAAACTGATATGCACTCCTATGGTGACTGGATACAAATTGAGTAAGGACGATGATTCACCTAAGGATGATCAAAGCAAATACAAATCTATGATTGGAGGACTGTTGTATTTAACTACTACCGAACCAGATATCATGTGTGCAGTTTGTATTATGGCTAGATTTGAAGAAGATCCTAAATAAACACATGTTGCAGTTGTTAAGAGGATATTAAGATATCTAAATGACACTCCAGATTATGGCTTATGGTATCCTAGGGATAATGATTTTACACTAAGTGCTTATACAAATGCAGATTGGGCAGGTTGTGTTGATGACAAAAAAAGTACAAGTGGTGGTGCATTCTTTCTTGGTTGCAGATTGGTATCATGGTTAAGTAAAAAGCAAGATTCAGTTTCCTTATACATTGTAGAAGCTGAGTATATTGCTGCAACATCCTTCTGTACACAATTTTTGTGGATGCGACATACATTGAAGGATATCAGAGTAATGTATGATGATCCCATCTCTATTTTTTGTGATAATTCAACTACAATTTAACATTTCAAAGAATCCATTGATGCACTCAAGGACAAAGCATATATCAATAAGGTATCACTTTTTGAGAGAAAAGGTTATGGAGAATGAAGTAAAGCTTGAGTATGTACCTACAAAGGATCAACTTATTGACATATTTACTAAGGCTCTTCCTAAAGATACTTTTGAGTATCTCTAGGAGAAGTTAGGGGTTATTGCCCCTCCTTTCTTGAACTAGATGCATATGGAGATGCATCAACCTAGTGGATCTATCTTTTTTCTAGATTGATGTTGGCGGCTACCTCTTAGAGGGAGCATGTAGTGTCTTATGTTATCATTGTGTAGTTGATTGGGTGTACCCCTAAGGGGGATTATTCAGTACTGGTAATGTTTCTAATGTCAAAGTGAAAGAACAATGTAAAATATCTTTTTTTGCCTTTTCCATTGATGTCAAAGGGGGAGAAAGTATCATGTGAAAAAGTAAGGGGGAGAAAGAATTCTGGAAAAAGGGGGAGATTGATGGTTTAGAGTTGTTGTGTTGTCTTTGATGGGATTTCACATTATGTGTTTCCATCAATGACAAAGGGGGAGATTGTTGCAAGTATGAAGGTGTTGTCATTGATGTCAACCGGTTGTTATTGTCATTGGTGTCAACTATGTCATGGACGTTGGTTATTGATTGTATATGTCAAGGATATTGAGAAAATTGCAATAAAGAAGGTCTACAAGTATTAAGTGTATGCTCTAGGATGTGCTCTGTATTACTTCTATGCCTGTGCAAATTTGAGGTATTGTTCATGGCTGTTTTTAGTTGTTGTATCCAAAATTTGTGTCTCTAGATCATTGTACAACGTGGGATATCTTCACTAGTATGTGAACTACACATTTCTATGTGTTTGGCTATGGTTCAGGATAAATATAGTTGCTCTATATTTCTTCATAATTTGGTTTAAGGACTTGAGGTTTTGATAGTAAGTTGATGAGGTCATTTTCAAGTGAAATTTGATATCCAAAAATATTGGATCATGTTAAGGATGTGTGTGCTTAATTGTTTTATGTGTTTTACACTGATGTTGGCCGAACTTGTGTTAAACACTACTTACAAAGTTCATGGAAGTGTTTTGAGGCATGTTGGGACTTATTTAGGTCCTCATTAAGTATATGTTTGGGTCACCCTCATTATAATTTCACCATAGAATTTTTTGGTTCCGACCTAATTTGAATTTATAAATACAAATGATGTATGGTCGACCTTGGATGGGTTTCAAGGTTGAAGACGGTATAAGTAAAATTTGAGATGTTGATGTAAGACAAGATAGATGAAAGATAGATGTGAGATAAATGTGAGATAGTGTGTGTGATTCAATTTTGAGTAGAATAGTGTGAATTTCATGTTAGGGTTCCGAAAGCAGTGAGCTGAAGGCATCCTTCATGTTTCATGTGAGATTGTAAAATGTGCGAGCAAATTATGGTGGGATCTCTGTTGCATTGAGATATTTTTCTCTTTGTGACAATCCTCTTCTATCTTCTTTGTAATTTTGGACAGTGAGCCCTCTTTGGACAAGTAATTCATGTCTGGGCAGTGAGCTCTCTTTGGACAAGTAAGTCATGTCTTGGCAGTGAACCTTTCTGGTAGTGAGCCTTTGTATTTGTTTATGAAATTATTTATATTGTGAGATAATCCTCACCGTGGTTTTTCCCTTATTGGGTTTTCCATGTAAATCTAGTGTTATTGTGTGTATGGTTTTACTTCTTCTAGTTTTTGCTTCTACACTTAATGATTAATCACATTAGCAGAGTAAAGGATTTGTGAATGGTTATTGATCTAACTTTTGGTGAAAGTTTTAAAGGTTAAAATTGCTACAACTGATTCACCCCCCCTCTCAGTTGTCTTTTTCAATAAATAATGTGTCTTCCTTAGATGAAGATGATAAATTGATATTATATTCCCCCTCATTAGAAGAACATCAACATGAAGTCTAATTTGTTGAGGTTATGAATACACAATTGAACATTAGATCTCCCTTAATTATTGGACCTCGTAAGCCTCCTTTGATTATTGGACCTCCTAAGATTCCTCTAATTATTGGACCTCCTAAGACTCCTCTAATAATTGGACCTCCTAATAATCCTCTAATTATTGGACCTCCCAAGTCATCTCATAAGCCACTTCTTCTAGTTGATATCTTAAATTTTGCAAGACAACTCAGTAGTAACAATGCTTTGCAACAACCAAGTTATAATACCATTTCTTATACATATAACACTAGGAATAGCATGCAACCAAGAAAAAATCCAACATCCATTCCATTGCCTCAACCATATCTCCCACCTTCACTTAATATCTCATAGCGTAGTGGTAAAGGATATGACCTAGTAGAACAACTTCATAACACTCTTGCTAAGATTTCCTTTTGGGATTTGATTCAAGCATCACCTCTTTACCATGGTAGGCTCCAAAATTCCTTAAAACAAGTTGTTATCCCTCCTAGTGTGTAACTAAATGATGTAGAAGCCCTAATTCAAGGCATGAATTTGGTCAACTTAGACATTAGCTTTCATCAAGATGAGTTATCTCCATTATTAGTGCAAAAATAAAACAAGGCTTTGATGGTATTGGCTAAATTAACAAGAGTGGCATAAGACGTACTCTCATTGATAATGGTTTGACACTCAATGTTTATATTGTAAGACTTCTAGATAAGAGTAGAGTGGACAAGAGTCAAATTCAACCAAAAAATGTTTCCATTCATGGTTTTGATAATGTGGGAAAACAACCACTTGGTGTGATAACATTATCCATTCAAGTGGGTAACGTTATATTGCAAACTCCTATTCATGTCATGCCTCAAGAACTCTCATATAATCTTCTATTAGGAAGACCTTGGATTCATGAAATGAATGCGGTGCCTTCAACGTTACATCATCTAGGGAAGTACACTTATCAAAACAAGGTCTACACAATCAAAACTGGCCTATAATCATATCACAATTATTTACAAACTGAAACAAGAATGAAAAATCCTCTTACAACATTGATGTAACAACTACAAAAGTGGTACCAATACAAGAAGAAGAAGAGAAGCATTTTTCATCAATCACGAAAATATTGGATGATGATTGGGGTTCATTAGATTTTACACCTACATTCATTGGAGAATACAAGATTACATACAAATCAGGAAAAGGGACATAAACTGAGTCATCAAAATCACATGAATCTAAAAAATTTAGCAAAGAAGAGGAAAAAATAAATTATACATCCACATATGACGAGTGTGATCATGAGAAATCACCAAATCCAAAAGAAATGAAAAAACTTTATGAAAAAGGTTATGAGATTTTGAAACAACTTGGATATAATGGAAAATGATGTGGCATTAAAGAAAAATTTATTTGTGTCCCTATAGATCCTACCCTGCAAGAACAAATAAGAGGTCTTGGTTATTGTCCTTCGAAAGAAATGAAAGTATCAAAGAAACCTTCGCTCAATATCAATGTCATCATGCAAAACACTCCTAGGAAAAATATTACTTCATTTTCAAATACATGCTTTAGTAATGATTGGGGTGCATTAGATTTTACACCCTTCTTTAAAGGAGAGTACAAAATCTCACAATCTAGAGAGTCTTGTGTATGTATGACACCTTGTAGTAAGCAAGAAGTATCTATGTCACAAAATAAAGCAACATATTCTACCATGGATCAAGAGGGTACCTTGTTGAGGCTTCTCCAAGCTCGCTTGATATCTCTCACTCCAAGAACACGAAATAAATTCTACAACAAAAACTCATTTTGTGCATATCATCAAGTGCATGGTCATTAAACCAATGAATGTAAAGCTTTGAGTAATAAAATTCAACATCTTAAGGATTGTGGTGCTCTTCCTTGTGTTGATGCACCTACTTCCTCTAATTGATAATGATTTTCATCCTATCATGTTTCTCATCACTATGTGAATTGGTAGCTTTATGTGTCTTGCTCATTGCCATTCATCGTGGTACAATATTAAGCGCAACCATATTTATCTTGGAAAAAACATGATAGTCATTCGTGGTTTTCTTTTTCTCTATTCTTGGGGGGCAAGAATAACTAGTTTTTGGAGTTGCTCATTATTTCCAAGAATCCCCTCTTCCTCTCTTTCTACTTAAAATACCAACATAACAAGTATGCTGACATTTTAAGTGGGGAGAATTTTGTCCCCTGCTCATTGTTTGCATGTTCCCTTCTTAGTGATGATAGTATACATCTCCTAGGAAGTGTGACCTTTACATTGGAATTTTTGGCATTATTTCATTTTGGCATGAGTTTCATTGACATTTTGACATTTATTGATTCACTTTGTTCATAGAGGTTGAACTTTGTGTAGTATTGGAATAATATCTTGATCATTTTCCTTGAGTGTCTAGAATAATGAAGCTTTCTATCCTTATGAAGAAATTTTATCCTATTCCATGAGTGTCTAGAAAAATGCAACTTGCTAGCCTTGTGAGGCATGTTTTTATGAGTACACACCTTGTAGACCTATTGTGTGTTCCTCATCTTTGTCTTGGGGGCTCATCTAGTGTATATTAGACTGCACTAGCCCTTGTGAGCATATTTTCATGGCCACCTAGAATAATACAACTTTCCTGCCTATTGAGCCATGCGAGCATGTTTGATGGATGTGGCATAATACAAATTTCTAGTTCATCCCTTATTGCATTAATTTTGACATTGTATGCTCGTGTATCTTGTCTTGTTGCTTCATATCATGCACATGTGTGTGTCTCTTTGTGCTTATGTTGGTTTTCCATGGGATCTTGATCTTGGGGGCTTGGCCACCTCCTTGATCTTTGTCATCCTATCTCATCAACATTTGTACACTTAGACCCCTTTTGACATATATTTGTCTATTTTAATGCGAGTATGAGCATAAGTTCATACTCTCACTAGAGTGGGGACTAAATGTAGTGTAGAAAATTGTACACATTTACAATTTCACACTATATTTGCATCCCTTTAATTAATCTTATAATTGACCAAATTATGCATTCCAAAGCCTTATTATTCCCACTTTCCAAAAAAGAGGAACTTATATTAAAAAAATTCCAACATTAATTTAAACATCTTGGAAATTGTGTCTTGGATTTAGGCCCCAGGACCCATTTGACCAAGGGTGAATGGGTCCTCCTTAAGTACTAAAACCTAATTTTAATATGTTTTTGGTGGCATTTTAATTATTCAAATTCAAGTTCCAAATTTAGGCTTGTGGAATCTAATTTTTGAGAAATTAGATAAACACCTGTAAATACAATTATTTTATCAATTCAAATCTAAGACTTTGGAAGGAGAAAATATAGAGAAAATATTATTGTCAAGAGAATTGAAGAGAAAATTTATCAGTCATCTATAGTAACAATCAAGATCATATAATCATGTCAAATTTCATGTGTGTTCATAATATAATATTATGTTTTGGAGCTAACATTGTGATGTAGGTTTCAAGCATTCAAGAAAGCATTCAAGCATCGAATCAAGTAATCATTCAAGCCAATTCAAGCAAGATCCAATCCTTGGAGTGATGTGTTAGACTTCAGTCCTCTACGGGCAGCCATTAAGGGTTTGGTGAGTTGTAGCATAAATTTTTTCATTCATCAATTCCTTCCATTTATCATTATGTTTTATCATCAAGGTTTAATTACCAAATCGGGGTTTGACCAAGGAAAACCCCTATTCACCCAAAAACAAACATTTTTCTTCTCTTTGTCTATGCAAATATATAGGTGAAGAAGGACTAAAAGTCAATTAAAATAGCAATTTTGAAAAGTTTTCAAAGTTGTCAACATTGTTGTCAAGGCACAAAAACTCAAATCTCGAATTTATTTCCGACTTTTCGGTAGTGAAACCTATTGGGAAAATGCATCTCAACCTTGCAATTACATAAGTTATTGTTGATACGTCAGCGATGAGGGGGAACGAGGGGGGGTTACCCCCCACGAGGGGTTTGGGGGGATCACCCCCCTGACCAAGGGTATGAAGGTAGTGTTGGTGTAATTGATTATTTAATTACACTTTATTAAGTTTACTTCGGTAATAATTAGTTTACTTAATTAATAAGTAAGCTTTATTTAGTTGAGCTAATTTTAGTTCAAAATTAAGTTTTACCTTTAGGGTTATGCATACTTTTCTTTTATAAAACAATTAATCTTTTGTAATTTCTTAATTCCTGAATATTATTCATTTGCACATCTTCATGCAAATTGCTTTTCTTTTTCTATTTTTCTCTTGTGGAAGGTATTTTATGGTTTGCATGTCTGATCTTGGTTTCTAACATGGTATTAAAGCCTTGATTTGCAACCCCTTCTCAATTTTTGGAGAAATTCATTGCAGAGCTTCAAACCCTCACATATCTAATAAATGAATTTTTTTTTCAATGAAACAAAAGTCAATCTCGACTTTTTCTAGCACTTTGAATCCAATGGAGATGCCCGATCTGAGCCAAAACGCTCCAGAAATAAGCTCAAGGCATGAAACCCTCGAGGAACCCCAAATGTGCTCTCTAAAAACTGAGAAGGCGCTGCAAATCAAGGCTCTGATACCATGTCTGATCTTGGTTTCTAACATGGTATTAGAGCTTGATTTGCAACCCCTTCTCAGTTTTTGGAGAAATTCATTACAAAGCACGTTCGAGGTTCCTCGAGGGTTTCATGCCTTGAGCTTATTTTTGGAGCGTTTTGGATCAGAAGGAGCATCTCTATTGGATTCAAAGCACTGGAAAAAGTCAGGATTGGCTTTTGTTTCATTGATTTTCGTCTCCATTTATCATATCTGTGAGGGTTTGAAGCTATGGCAATTTTTTGTCAGATCAAAGGGTTTTTCCATCATTTTTTGAGAAATTTTGACCTTGATCTTTGAAACGGTGTAGGTTGGTGCAAAATAGACCTAATGAGTGCACTCAAAAGGCCAAAAAACCCCAATTTTCATATAAAATATGATAGGGTTTGCTGAAAATTGATTTTTTTTTGTGTTTTTGGGGATTTTCAAAAACACTGCCAGAAAAATCTATACAATTGTACGGATATGCACGGATGCCTCGATTTTTGTGCCATATTTTTTTTGGTGTCCATAGCATTTTTTTGAGTTGCTTCAGTTTTTGTGCCAATTTTGTCTCGATTTCCATGCTCTCTCGATTTTCGTGCTGCCTCGGTTTTCGTGACATGAAGGTACAACTGAATATTTTATTAATTTTTTAATCTTTAAATTAATAAAATATTTGGGTTAAAGCCAAAATGAGCATTTTTAGTAAAATGGTCGTATCTTGAGCATACAAAGTCCGTTTTTCGAAAACGAGATACTGTTGGAAAGAGGGTTCCAAGCCCGGTCCACTGTGTAGGTATCTTTTCTAGATTTTGCTCCAAATTTATTTTGCATGTCTTTGAAGTCAGATGAAGCAGTTTTCTCTTTAGAGGGCATAACTTTTGCCTCAGTTATCAGTTTTTTGAAATTCAAATGGCATCGAAAATCTAATTCAGTTCTCTACATAGATCTAAAGTCAATTTTAATCATAGAGGTAGATGTGAACATTAGTTTGTGCATGCACTCTTTCTTGTTTTCATGCATTAGGTTTTCTTTTTCTCTTTGATATATACATGTTTTGCATGTTCTCCTTTTACAATCATGGGGTATTGTAATAAATGAAATTCTATAAAGTTCCATCAGGGGGGCTTCTTGCATAATAATTTGATTAGAGTGTAGTTACATTGCATGCACTTTGATCTCATCTTCGTATTGATGACAACTCGCATGAGTTGTATCTAGATTTTGTAGTTTCCTTTTAGCATCATGTTGAAACAACTTTCCTAGTATAATGTGGGTTCTTTTATTTAATATAAAGGATTTCTCAAGGTAAATCCCCAATGTGTTGACACTCAATAATGACAGACTTACAATTTTACTTTAGTATTTTTATTTCTAATTCTTTCAATGTCGAGAGGTCTTTGTCAATGGTAGGACCCACATACTTTCCTTTTATAATTTTTGGCCATGGGTGATTCTAACACGTTCCATGTGGTGTAATCCCAAGGATTTAGGAAAAATATCATAGCATTTCTATAGAGAAGTAGCAAGAATAATCCATATTACCACATGATCTCAAATATAATAGATCAAGATTAATGGAACTAATATCTCAACTATTTTTAGCGCAAAAAAGTCTACTAATTTTTTAAACAAAAATAAATTGAAAGAGGATTCAAAAGATTTCATTAGGCTATTTAACATGCGATAAACTTTCCCACTCTATCCTACACACACTTAATTGAAAATTTTTAAATTGAAAGGAAATTCATGCATTCCATTTTTTAGCCTCACAATTTCTAAAGAGCACTCCTACATGACTAAATAGGCTATAGTTAGATCATTGTTATTTTTAGTTCTCAATATATTTACCATACAAAATTTAAGTGAGGATTTTCTTTCAAAAACTTGGATTTTGAATCTTAGATATTTTGTGGAAAAAAATTAGTTGTTGGGGATTCTTCTATAATAAAGGGCATTATGCTCAGTTGTAACTTAGTTTTTTTTTTGTAGAAATGATCTCAAAAATATTTGAATATAATTTTATTTATTAGTGTCTTTCTTTTTAAACCCTAGAGTACCACATATATGTATCCAAAAACATCCAACTCTTCATAAATAAGGAGTTTCTAGTAGAGATTTTGTTATCTATGATTATGGAGGATAGTTTAACATCACTACTATACTTACTTGGAAAGGAGATGCTAATCTATTAGAACACATTCCAACCTTATTCATCCAAGCCTCAAATGTTATGATGTAAATTATAATTTTTTTGAGAAATAAACTTATGCTTTGGTGAAAGGTTTTAGCTTTTTTAGACATTTAGTCTCTAGTAGAAAAATCACTATAATAGTAGCTTTCCATAATTCTAGAGGGTGTACTATAAGTGCATAAATCATAAAAGGGTTATCCAAATCACCAAGATCTTATAATATCACATTAATTTCAAACGTACAAATCTAGTAGGAGATAGAGTTTTAATTTAAAACCTATAAAAAGTGTGCTAGTTCCTAAAGAAGAAGAAATATAGGAGAAACACTCTATTATTGAGGTAAATTATTATAAAATCTAGACTTCAATAAGGACTTCATTTTCTTTAATTATGGAGAAAAGTTTAGCATTGTTACTATACTTACTCAAAAAGGATATGCTAATCTATAAGAACATCCAACAACCCTCTTCAACCAAACCACCAAACATTTTGAGTGAAAGTATAATTTTGTTGAGAAATAAACATGTGTTGTTATTTTTTTTTGTAAAAATTATAAATTCATTCTCTAGCAACAAAATCATTGGTATAGTAGTCCACCATAATATTGTTAGGAAAGTTGTCTCAACCTTGCATGTTGTTAGCAAGAAAATTTGGGAACACATATCAAAGTTTTGAGCCCCAAGTACTCACTATAATAGTAGGCTGCCATAATTCTAGAGGGTATATTATAAGTGTAGAAATCATAAAAAGGTTATCCAAATCACCAAGATCTTATTATGTCATATTGATTTCAAATGTACAAAGCTAGTAAGAGATATAGCTTTAATTTAAAACCTTGAAAAAGTGTGCTAGTTCCTAAAAAAGAAGAATAAATATAGGAGAAACAATCTATTATTGAGGTAAATTATTACAAAATCTAGAATTCAATAAGGATTTCATTTTATTTAATTATGGATGAAAGTTAAACATTTTTACTATACTTACTCAAAAAGGATATGCTAATCTATAAGAACATCCAACAACCCTCTTCAACCAAACCAACAAATATTTTGAGTTAAAGTACAATTTTGTTGAGAAATAAACTTATGTGTTGCTAATTTTCTTGTAAAAATTATACATTCATTCTCTAGCAACAAAATCATTGGCATAGCAGTCCACCATAATATTGTTAGGAAAGTTGTCTCAACCTTGCATGTTGTTAGCGAGAAAATTGGGGAATAGCCCCAAGTACTCACTATAATAGTAGCCCGCTATAATTCTAGAGGGTATATTATAAGTGTAGAAATCATAAAAGGGTTATCCAAATCACCAATATCTTATAATATCATATTGATTTCAAACATACAAAGCTAGTAAGAGATAGAGATTTAATTTAAAACCGAGAAAAAGTGTCCTAGTTCCTAAAGAAGAAGAAGAAATATAGGAGATAAAATCTATTATTGAGGTAAATTATTAGCAAATCTAGACTTCAATAAGGATTTCATTGTCTTTAATTATGGAGGAAAGTTTAGTATTGTTGCTATACTTACTAAAAAAGGATATTCTAATCTATAAGAACATCCAACAAACCTCTTCAACCAAACCCACATTTTTTTTGAGTTAAAGTACAACTTTGTTGAGAAATAAACTTATGTGTTGCTATTTTTTTTGTAAAAATTATACATTCATTCTTTAGCAATAAAATCATTGGAATAGTAGTCCACCACAATATTGTTAGGAAAGTTGTCTCAACTTTGCATGTTGTTATCAAGAAAATTGGGAAACATAGATCAAAGTTCTGAGTGTTGTAGTTTATTCTCGAGACTCAGTCATATAAAGGGAGCAATGATTTCATTTGGACAGAGTATCAACTAGTTAACCACATATAATAGAATATCATACAACATAATGTAGATAGAATTCCAGTAACAATATATTATTAATATCAATTGAGTACATTCATATCTCCTTATATCTTCTTTTTACATCATATATATTTATCATATATCTTCCCCTATACTCTCTATATATATTTTTTATGCTCCTCCTTATCTCTCTTATAACTATCCTATCTCTTATCTTCTACTTTCTCTCATTTCTCCTCTATTATACATATCTTTTCCTATGCATATTATATCTATGTGCCATATGGTTAGCTTAGATGATCAAATAACAACATAATTGAACTAAAATCAAACAAGATAATGATCAAATAAAGCCACACTCAATGAAACTCATTTGCAAAGGATTCAAGTTGATTGATCTAAAGAATTGAACTAAATCAAAGAAATTTAATCAAATTGAAAGTGCAAACCTCTCAATCCCATTGTGGATTGATGCATAATTGCGATGTGGATGTGGATTGCTCAATTTTATGCTATGTTGTAGAAGTTTTGATGAGAGCATTGATTCACAAAAGATGCTCCAGAATGTTCAAGAAATGAGTCAAGATTTATAGAGAGTGAGGATGCTTATGAGGATTTTGAATGATTTGATGTTGGAAAGGCTTGGTATTTATAGATTTTATGGATTTTGATCAATGACAAGGATTGAAAAGATTAATCAATGAATGAGAGGAAATTAATGAGGTGAGTGTGGATCAAGGATTAAATGAATGGTTCATAATCCATGAAGGTGTGGATCAATGATTAATCAACGATTCATAATCCATGAGAGGCTCGACAATATCTCTTAATGCATGGAAATATGTTGGAGATATTTTGAAATGGAGGGAAGAATTCGAATTTGAAAATGGAATATTCTTGTAAGTTGGAGGATTGGAGGAAAAATAATTAATTAATTTTTTTATGAAAATCATTTAATTGTGCAAGTTGGAGAAATTAAGGATTTTAATCAAATAATTAGGAATTATTTAATCAAAAGGGATTATTAGAATGAAAATTATGTATTAATCAAATAATCTTAATTATTCAGTTAATAGGAGAATAAAGTGAATTTAACTAAATAATTGAACATTATTTAATTAAATAGACTAATTAGGTGATTATGAGGAAAATGGTGTTAGTAGATGAAATCAAGATGTGTGATATGCTTAGGAAATTTTCAGGTGTCTACATTTCCCCCCTCTTTGAAGCGAGGTACCTCTTGCATTGTTTCAAAGATATGATGCTGCTCAGAATAATTTTTAAAAGTTCTCTGATTTTACCTGATGCTCAGTTGTGCCCCAGTGGATGAAGGAATGCTGATGTGCTACCCCCTCAAGAGATTGGCTAAAAAAAAATGATTTTTAGGTTGAGATCATGACAAGGTTACAGGAGTAGTTTTGCTGAGAAGAGGATGAAAAAACAAGTCCTAGGAAGCTCAAATGTTTGATGTAGACAAATTTTATGATGTATACACATTCATTGGATATGGATAGCCTCTCGTACATTTTGATGTATATCACAAATATTTGATTTTATGATACAAATAGAAATGTTAGTATGATAGAGATAGAAGAATGAGATAGGATGGGATGATTAGAATGAAGTAGAATAAGATGATTTTGATCAAGATACCAATAAACCTATAATTATTAGGATGGATTCCATGATTTAATTAGATATATGATGAGATGGGATAGATGATTTTTATTTTTATTTTTTAGATTATGCTTATTTTCATCATAGCAATCCTTGTTTGATGTAGCAAGTAGACACGATGTACCAAGGTATGAAGAACTAGGGTGGATTTGTATCTAATGCATGGACTTTGACTATGTAAATAGATAGGAGTATCCTTGTTCATACCTGACATATGGAAACCTTGTTTTAATATGTGAGAGAATGAAGCCATCGATGTAGGAAGACTAATACACAAAAGGTATGAAGAACCAGATATATCCTAGCCATTATATTACTTGATACTATCTGTAGACATGAAAAATATATAGATTGATCCTATACACCTGATCCTAATCTTACTAACATTGTTTCTTCCTGAATCATCTCCTTTACTAATAAATTTAATTGAATAATCTTTATTCGATTAAATTCATCATATTTCATCTCTTAATTAAATAAATTAAATTTATTTGATTAAGTCATCCGCTTCTATTAATTAAGTAAATAATTTTGTTTAATTAATATGATAGTCCCCCTTTTAATTAAATAATTCACTTTATTTAATTAATCTCTAAAGTCATCTCTTTAAATTAAATAAATTAATCTTTATTTGATTTAATCTAACACCACCCTCTTTAATTAAATAAATCAAACTTTATTTGATTAAATCTAAATTCATATTCCTCTCAACTTTGATTTAAATTAATCCAAAAATCTAAGTCAAATGGTCAAATCAGCTAATCTTCATCTAAATTAATCAAATCCTGATTAATCCTAATCCTAATCCATCAAATCCTCTAGATTTTGCAACTTGCACAATAAATCATTTTATTTGATTTATTAATTCTTCTATTTTCTCTCAACTTGGCATCAATGAGGGAATATTCCTCAAATTCAAAAATCCGTCCAAAAGGGATGAGTACATCCAACAAGGAATTAAAGGCCTCTTACATGTCCTTTTCCTTGAGCCAAGTGACATTTACTCCATTCTTCTCTCCCTCCAACTTATCATTTCATAAATTTCAAATTCCACTTAACCATATTTATGTGCACATTCATCAAAATGTGCTCATTCCTCCTCCAATCACATGTGGACAAGTGGCATTCTCTCATTGGTTGGTCTTTTGTCCCACATTCATCCATTTTGTCTCTTCTTCCATAATTCTCTCCTATTTATAGGAGGCTCTCATTTGAATTTAGGATCCACAAGTTTATGCTTTTTTACCCACAACTTATGCAACATCATTATCTTCAAAGTTTTCATAGCATCTTCATCCATCCTTAGGAATTTTCATGAAATTTCATATTCTCATAGCTTGGTTATTGGAAAATTTCATCAAGGAAGCAACAATCATCACCAAAGATCATCACTTTGCATCAAGGAATTGGGAAAGGGCCATTTTCCACATCAAAATGACATGAATTCCCCCATGGGATTGAGAGTTTTCTCATTAGAATAGGATTTGATAGCTTTGTTATTATGTTTTTCATTTCATTTCTTATTTTCATGCTTCAAAGTAATTTCGTGGGGAATGTTGATCTAACTTGCATAATGAGCTAATTATATGTTTGTTCTCTTGTGTTTGTGTAGGTATAGATTCACCATTGACACTATTGCTCCACACACAAGGTAAGTATTTGCCAAGGTAATCTTACAAGCATAGTAAACAAAAGTAATGATCAATGCCCCATTCCTTTATCTCTAAATTATTTGTAGATATCCTCGAGAGATCATCGTAATAGGACAATAAGATAAGACAAAAGAAAAGATCAAAATGACAAAATGTCAATGTCATCATATCTCTTGCTAGAGAGAGTTTTTTTTAGTTGATATCTAAAATGATGTCTATTGTAGGAAAGATCTATCCATAAGAAATACATTGGATGGTGAATGGGTTGTAAATGTTTGATAGGATTTTGATATGATGGTTAACCGACATGTTTGATAATGATCAAGGCTCATGATTTTTCTTTAAAGTTTGTGTTTTGATAATTGTTGTACTTGTTTCTGTTTGTTTCACCAAAGGTGAGGGTGATGATAGGTTTATTAGGGATGATGGTTTGTTGCAGATGAAAATGAGATGAGATGAGATAAGTTTGTTTCAAATATTTTGAATGTTTTTGTTTTTTTTGAAATGTTTTGAGGCTATTTTTGGAATTTTGAAGTTTTTTGAGTTTGTTTATGGTATTTTTAGATATTTGGATGTTTTTGGTATTTTTCAATGTTTTTGAGTTTTTTGTTTTTCGAATATTTAGATGTTTTCGAGTTTTTTTTTAGGTATTTGGATTGTTTTGGATTTTTGGACATGTTTTAGAGTTTTTAGGTTATTTGGATGTTTTTCGGATTTTCGCACAATGTTGACGAGTAGATATGGATATGTAGCAATATCAATGATCTTTTTGGGATCTTTTTGATAGCCAAACTAGGATTGATTGATATGATTGATGGATTTCTCATAGTGATAATATTGTTGAGGATACACAACAATGTAAGGATAGTGTTTTTAAGATACGAACAACAAAAGGATAGTGTTGTCAGATAAGATAGATCAATATTTGTAGCCATGCTTGGAATAAAACATGTTTGAATGAATTGATATTATGTTGAAGTGCAAGTTAGATGCAACTAATATAGATTATTTTGAATCGATGTTTGATAAAAGATATAGCTGATATGGAACATCTTATTTGTCAAAATGTGTCACATGTGCTTGTGATTTTGGATATTTTCTTACAAATGTTATAAATTCTTTGATTTCATGTTTGAAAGTGTTTGGATTACAACATGAGCTAGAGGAAATAGATCAAGATTTATTTCAAATCAAGATGTAAGTATCTGCTCTTAGTGTCTAGAAATTTATGGAATGCTATGAGTAAATGCATAGATCAGGATGATGCATGGATATGGAAAAGGTTGCCAAGGATCATCTTGTGATAGGATAACATGTTCGGATAGAGGATTCTCATTTGGATAATGGATTAGATGATGCTAGATTTCCTAATATATTGTATTGCATAAGATAGGATAGAATCAATGATAATGACCCATGTCAAGATTTTTCCATAAGCAAGTGTGAAGTGTACCCCAAATCTTTGTCAAGATCAAGATAGTTTGGATTTGGATGAAAATGGATTGGATGGATGGGTTGTGGATTAATTATGGATAAGATGCTTCCACCAGGAATGATGCATGTAGATGCTTGATTCTACTCATGCCACATGTTTGCCATGTTTTCATCAAGGTACTTGCCTAAAGCACCACTAAAGTGGTTATCACTAGAGGACGATTATTCTCTTTACCATTTTATTTTTTTAAATTTTATTTATTTATTTTATCATTATGATTTTTTTAGGATTTTTGAAGGTTTATGCTAAACCACCTAGTGGTCTTGATGTAGATGTTGCTGTCAAGATATGCCAATGGTATCCTGCCTGGAGGAGTTGCTTTACCAAGATATGGGTACTTGTATGTAACCCTTGAATGCTCTTGTCTTATTTGTCAATACTAGAGTTAACCTTATATAGATGCACACATCATGATAGAGTGTCCTTAGAGTCCTTATGATAAAGAGTTGTTTCCAAGAAATGGTCAATATGATATTTGGATATCATTGATTTTGAAGTGGATGGTGGAATGTGATAAGAGATATGAGATGTAGATGTATTGGTTGATAGTTTGGATAGTAGATATTTGATTCTTCAAACTTGGGAAGATGAGAAATGAAAGGTGGATATGGAATTCTAAGTGGAATTAGGACCAACTTCTTCATATATTTTGTATGTAACTCTTGAAGCCTTCTTTTGCATTGGTGGACATATTTGATGGATGAAATTCCTATTATGGAGGTATCACTAACATGATTAGATTCCTTGATTGCTGAATAATCGAGGTCTTGATGCTTAGGATTATCGATAATCTATACTAGTTCTAGGATACCCTATTCATGTAGGCCTAATCCTTTTCCCTGATAATGCAACCACTAACAATATTTGTTTGCAACTGAATATGATTTGTCTTGGAAAAAAGGTGCTAATCTTTCTGTAATCTATTTTTGGATCTTCAAAGGTGATAGTTTCTTCATCGATAAGATAGCTTGCCTTGAAAAATGTAAGTGATCCAAGTTTATAAGTCTTAGGTTCTTAAATATACCGGATATCTTCATGCTCAATGTCTTTGATATGTGTCAAATTTTGATTGTTCTTCAATAGATGTCAATGATTCATAGTTGATGCAACAAATTTCTTCATGATTAGTTTCTAAAATGATACCATGAAACTCTATGGATTTTTCTATGCGTTGATCATTTGTAAGGATGTTGAGAGTAGGAGACCTTTGTTCATTGGTAATTATGTCAAGAGTAGGAGACTCTTATTTTGGAAGATCATCTACTTGTCCTATGGAAGCATGTGTCTCATGGGTATATGTATGAGTGCTTGGTGTAAGGATATGGTCTTCTTTTGGAAAACTCTGTATGGCTTGAAAGATACTTATTAAGTCCTTGTAGTATTTATGTGATATGTATTCTTGATCTTGATTTATTTTGGAGCCATATTTTCTATGCTCTAGATTATGTTCTTGAGATGAATCAATTTCAAAGAATGGATTACTTGCATGGGGCTCTTGGATGTCTTCAAAATGCGAACACGTGGGTGATAGCTCTTGGTTTATATTTTCTTTATTAGGTATGAGTATTGGATTGAGGGTCTCTTGATCATCAATTAGATTTGAATCAAGTGTTAGATTACAAATGTCTTCAATATTTGCAACCATAAGGTCAAATGATGTTAATATATCTTGAAATGGATCATTTCTAGACACTGAATGAATTATCTTGATCATGCTTTGGAAAATATTCTTGATATATGTCAACTTTTTCATTGTGTGAAGAAGAGACATTATCAATGTGATTATTTTTGGGTGAATCTTGAAGGTTATCCTCAATAGTGATTGCACCTGGATCAATAAGGCCTTGTATGAGTTTCTTGAGTTTTATGCAATTTGACGTTTCATGATCATTTGCTCTATGGTGAAATGTTGGGAAAAGGGATCCTAGGACCTAAGTGCAAAGAACCTAGAATTCAAGGGGCCTCTTCCAAAATTTCATTAGAATACCAACCACAAAGCCTAGAGATTGAATTTCAACCTCAATCAGACTTGGTTTTGTGGATTCTTTAGGGTCTTAGGATGATTAGGAATGATCTAGAAATGATTTGAATTGATGAAGCTAATTAAAATATATGACATATTTATATAAAATGTAGATTCTTGAAGATAATCAGACTGTAACAACACTTGACAGGAAGATCTAGGAGATATCAAAGGGCATTTACCTATCACCAAAATTTGATTCCAACATGTGTAGAAGGATTGATTCACCCCTAGGTGAATGGGTCTTTGATTAGGCTTCCAAAACTTCAAAAATATGATGTTGTACCCTTTTGTTTTCTTCTATTTTTGTACTTTAAAATCTTCATCTTCAGATCCAAACCTACAATAAATTTTCAAAAATAAATTGTTTGTATGGGGGTTTACCTCGATCAAACCCCATATTTGGTAATTAAACCTTGATGAAAAGAAAAAGATATAATAAAATACAACTTGTGAGATCCAACCTTGTGTGTCTAAGGTTGTTATAAGCTAAGATGCAAATAAACCCTATTCAAGTGCACTAGAGTATGATTCCTATGTGACAATGACATGATCCACTTAGGGAGAAGTCAAAACACCCCAAATAAATATGAAACACAATAATACCTTGTTGTAGGCTGCTAGTAGAATGAATCTTGAAGATGAGAACACTAGGAAACAAGTCATTAGATTAAGGGAAATGGCCAAATGCATCTCCCAATCCTAGAATACATCATGTTCTTCTATAAGAATCAACCTTCAATCATGTGAAAATGCTTGATCAAATTTGTAAATGGACTTGAAGACCTACAATCTCAAGTAGTGCTGCTCCAAGACTCTAAACTTTTCTTTCTTGAATACTCCTTTTGTTCTCTCGCTCTCTTCTCTTTCTCTAGTTTTGAATTGATGAAAAGGCTAGGATTTTATAGGCATTTCTCTAATTTCTTAAAGATTAGATCATGATAGCCGATAATTAAAATGTGTTTTTTGAATGTTAAAATTCCACCAAGCTATTAAAATTTTGGTCCTAACTAAGGGGACCCATTCGCCCATGGGCAAATGGGTCCTAGCCCAAACTTCCAGGACACACTTTTTTCAAGGAAATTTAATGATTGGTTGCATTTGTTCAATGCTTGTTTTAATGTCAGAAAATGATAAAAATAGGCCTTGGGATGCATAATAAAGGGAATTATGGCCTATTTAGAAAGGGTTAAAATGAATAAATTTAAGGTCACTAAAATAGGTCAAAACTAAGCGTGAAATTATACTATCACCTACAAGGGAGTACATTTATCTATGCTATATTTAGCCCCCACTTTAGTGGCCATATGACACTATGTGCATATGCAAGCTAAAGTATCAAAAGTGAATCATGCTTCATGAAAGGATACTCATATGGATATTATATTTCATTTATGAATCAGGGAAATGAAGCCCTCATTGTAGTAATCTGCAAAACCACATTGTTAGGAACTACATCCTAAAAAACTAATTTGTTAGCTATTTAAAATCATCTCATTCTTTGAAAAAGACATGTGAAACTTCTACAAAGAAGAAAATTTGAGGGTATATGTATTCCCCCTTGATTTTTATTTCTTTATGGAGGTTGAATCAAGGTAGTAATCTAACCTTATCAAATTACTAGGTTTTGTGATGGAAATTCTTACGACAGGGTTATGAGATCACAACACCATGTATTAAAAAACATTAGATAAGATTTGGGGAGAAGCTACAAATCCAATTCAACAAATGAAATAAAAAATAGAGTTCTATAGCCCCAATTATGATGATTTGAGTGAAATATACTTATTAAGAAATTTTACTATATGTTAGTACAAAATCATGTTTTTGACCATCATTTTTCCATTTACCATTGAGAGATATATCTTGTTCCAAAGGAGTGAAGATTCCAAGATAATGACTATACAAACCCTCAAGACTAGAGGTCCTATGAGTTGTGGTTATGGAGGGAGAGGTCACACCCACAGTGAATCCCTTGTACCTTGTCCTTGTTATTTACCTTTAAATTCTACACTATTTTTGAGGTTTTTTCAAAATCATAGCAACCCTATCCCAAAATGGAAAACTTGTCCCATTTTGGTGACCATATCCAAGAATGGAAACCTTGTCCTAGACCTCTTGTCCCAAAATAGAAAACTTGTCCCATTTTTTCCATAGTGTCCAATGGTAGTTTTGCTTTGATTTTAGCTATTTGGTTCATTGTTTTTGCTATGTTACTAATGATTTCCTTTGCTTATTTTAGGTTCTCCCATGTTCCCATCAACATTTAGGAGGATGACTATTTAGCCTTCTCCATGGGTAGGTTACACAATTAATCGAGGAGGAGGAGGAGACTCTTTGTATGACCGATTATTTTGGATATACCTCATACTACCAATGAGGTATCATGATGCTATGCTGATGGCATTGGTTGAGTGGAGGGCTATAGATAATTTCACATTTTGTCTCCCAATAGGGGAGATGATAGTGATGTTGGAGAGCATCCATCATATTTTTAGATTACCTATTCAGGGTGAGACCATTGACCTTGATGAGGATCACAGACCCTGACAGATGAGGCATGATATTCAGTACTACATCGCTTGCTGCAAAGATGATAGATCACACATTGAGCTCTAGTGGCTTTTGCATGTTTTTTTTCCTTTGATTTAGTGGGTTATGTGTGTGACCATTGCATTAGCTCTTGTACTTGATGGATGAGGCACACACCTTGAGGGAGGTCTCGTGAATACCATATGTGAAATGGAGCAGTATCAGATAATTGATGCATGGGGATGGAGCATGCTTTCTCACCATTTTTATGATCTCGGTTAGTTTTTTTATCGAGAGCTTCATAACATATTACATTGTACACTTCTTCAAGTGTGGGCCTTCAAGCATATCACATGTACTAGACCAACTAGCTTCCCCATAATAGAAGCGCTTGACTATCCACAAGACTATAGTTATACTTTCAGATGAGCCTGGCAATGTGGAGATCTATTACACTAGAGAGTCAGGTTTGATTATCTTGAGGAGGATGAAATAGTATGGAGACTATACAAGACTCTACCATAGTGGCCAAACCTTGCATGACAATTGACTAAGATGCACCGGGATGGATTATTTTTTGGACAACATGAGCACATTGTGATGCCATTCTATTATGATTAGGTCATGTGTCAATTTAGACAAATTTAGATAGCACCTAGGCCATGACCTACATTCTTGAGAATCGCATGCAATGATGCAAGACCAGGAGACATCCGTCATCCTACCATCAACGAAATCATTTCTAGTGACTCAGACGATGAGGACCAGGATGCACCCCCTGCATCGGAATTAGATGATGTATGCACCAATATAGCCTATGAGCGATGGTGGGAAAGAGCATGACCTCCACACATATTCCATTATGATCATCCTGATAGTTGACGATGGACCACTACTATTTCAAGGAGATGAGAGAGAGGATGGGAAAATCAATGGAGATACCAGTGATGGAAATGTTTTGGTAGAGGATATAGAGGAGGAGGATTAGAAACCAATAGGAGATGATCCTGATGAGCCAACAGAGATTGCAGATGCCCCCAAGGATAGATTGACATCTCATCCTCATGTCACCCGAGCACATACAATGACTAGAACATGAACCTTGTCCCATGAGCATGGAGAGTCCAACAATGCCACACCCACCACCCTTCCTACCCATGAGAGGAGTCTTGATAGAGCACCTATTATATCTTATCAAGATCTTGATTAGTGGGCTGGCGATCCAGGTGATGATATGTTATTTATATTTTATGTTTTAATTATGCATTACTTGTTATACCTTGTCCTGACTTATATGTATTTTTTTTTCTTCTTTCAGTTGGTACATGAGAGTGGCTAGACTTCTTCAGTCGAGTCACCTAAGATATGGAACCTCCTATGCCCCCATAGTAGGTGACACAGGTAGAGAATATTCCACCACCTAGCATGGGGTACCATGATGACCTATTTGAGCCTTTATCTAGATGGAGGTTAGCCTATGATGATGCTATGGGGACCATTGATTTGTCTAGAGCCAAAGTTGAAGAGGCCAGAGCTAGGGAGAAATAGTCTAGAGCTGCACACAAGGAGCTTATGACTACCTACAATGAGCCCAAGACTTCATATGAGGAGCTTCGAGCCACCCAAGTTCCTTTCGAGAGCGATTCATAAGCTTTCTTATGGTCGAAATGCAATAGGTTGCAAGTAGATAGGGATCAGATAGATCAAGGGCATGTTGTAGCACTCGTACACAAGGGGATGGCTAGAGGTGAGGTACACGATCTTCAAAATTCATAGTTTTAGAATCATATGGAACTTGCTCCATTGCATAGGGTTCACCTACACGGTCCTGATGCAACTTGAATCATGTAAAAAGGAGACCGTATGCTTGAGATATGCTTGGTCAAAGTTGGGGTCAAATCGGGTATAGGCAAAAAATTTGATCTAAAAAATGGTCAAAATCCACATCATGTCGAAGAGCTCATCGCCATGATTCTGACATCATTCGTTTCATCGAAGACAAAGCTTAGATGGTGAAGTTATGACCAATCAAAGTTTTGGTCAAACTTGGTCAAAATGGTGACATGGCATCACCAAAGCTTGACACTTGGTAGGACACATGGCATATGATGTGGCAGGAGTAGTGAGTTGGCATAAATATGGATTAAACCATAATTATTAAAGGAAAAAAATGTATGGTTTACAAAAAAAAAAAATAAGGAGGATTTAGTGGGATTTGATCCCTTAACCCATGCCTTAAAATCCTCTTGCCTTACCATTCTTTATGATAAAAGGAAAACCCCTCCATATATTTAAACCTTTAAATAAGATTTAATTCCCCTAAATATAATGTCAACCTTAAAATAATATTTACAATATATCCTTTATGAACTTTTAAAAGGCAACCCGAATGCCTTAAAATAAGGGTTTCCAAAATATTAAAAGTTTAAGGATTTAATCAAGATATTTATAAAAAAGGACATTTAAAGATTGTATTTTTACCTTGTAAAGCCTGAAACTATAGGGGCCTACAATTAAAAGGGGTTAGGATTTTTATGATTTTAAAATGAGATTATTTTTATAAATAAGGAAGATTTTCAAAACTACATATGTAATTATGGGGGATTTTTGGAGATAGAGTAGTTTTTTAAAATCATTTGGTTTTAAACCATATTGAGTAAAATTTTGTATAAAAGGAGGTGAGAATGAGAGAGTTTATCCAGGTGATTGAAAATTCTCCTAGAGAGAATAATTGCATTATTGGGAAATTATTGTGAAAGGTGGAGAATTTGAATTCTTTGAGAGAGAGAGATTATAAGGTGTAGATTATTACACCAAAAAATGTAAAGGAGAGAGAGGCTGTGAGAAATTCTTATGTAGGTGGAGCTTGAATATTGTAACAAGGCATTTCATTTCTTGGCAATATTAATAAATCGGTCTACCTTGAGAAGTGGACCCAAAGACGTAGTCCTGATTGGATAAACTCCATTATCAAGCTCTTGTGTTAACTTCTCTTCTGTCTCATTCTTCTCTCTTCTATCTAATTTCCTCTCTATTTCATTTCAGTTTATTTTTCAATTTAGTATTTGATTTCTAATCACATCATTTTAGTAATTAGTAATTTCATTAATTTATGTAAAAGTGAACCTAGTCTATAATTTCAATGGTTAAAAAACATAGTCATGAAATTTTGTTTGGATCGGGAATAATTGTAATTAAGGTTAAATACATTTGAATTGTATACCTCTAATTATAGATCAGAGTGGTATCAGAGCTTCTTAATAGGAAATTGCAAAAGTGAATGTTAACCAGGTTGAAATTGAAGCGAGGAGAAGGTGCACTTACAGAGTTCAATCCTGAGATAAGAAAACGAATGTCTTTTTGATGAAAAGAAATGTAAGCTAAGAAAAGTCCTACGTATCTTGATGAGAAAGATTTCCAGAAATAATTTCTCAAAATGAAGGCTATGGTGGAAGTTCTTTTCCAAGAGAGACAAGAGTGACAAAATAAAAAGGAAATGAAGAATAGAAAGAAGAATGAATGTGAATCCACATCAAAATATGATAAAGGTAAAGGAGTAGGAGGTGTTAGTGACCCTTCTGAACCTCCATCCCCATCTTCTTATTCATCCTCTTTATCTTCTTTGTCTACTTCTTCTTCAAAGAGGAAACAACTTGTATTGTCTGAAACTAATAAACCTTTGTTAAAGCTCGATGTTAAATTTGAATTGTCAACTTATAATGGAGAACTAGATGCAAAAAAACTTGATAATTGGATAAAAAAATTGAAGTTTATTGTAGAATTCATAAGTTTACTGAGGATTCTCAAAAAATACAACTAGCCACTCTTCGCCTGGGAGGCACAACCTTAATCTGGTGGGAGAGTAGAACTCAAGAAGATCTAATCCGATATGGTAAAATTATTTCTTCTTGGTTTGAGTTTATATCTACATTAAAGAAACAATTCTATCCATTAAATCATATGCAAAAATCAGTAATGAACTGGAAATCATTAAAGAAAGAGAAAGGACAAAGTGTACAAGATTATACACAAGAGTTTAGGAAAAGAGATATAATTTTGGGCATTCCATTATATACACAAGAAACTTTTTAAAAGTATATAGGTGGATTACATGAAAATTTGATGCATACAATACTTATGTTTAATCCAACTAACCTTGATGAAGTTAGTGTGCAAGCCATTCATCTGGAAACAAGCTCGAGGAATAGACATGATGGTCTCTTAATGGACTCCAATAAACACAAAGGGAGCAAGAAAGGGAAGGAGAAAATGCAGTGGGAAACTACTATAAAGAAAGAGGACGATAAGCCTTACTGCTCACACTGCAAGAAGAAAGGGCAGGAAGATGCAAAGTGCTAGAAATTGCATCCTAATCAGAAACCAAAATGGTTCAAGGATCAAAAGGGTAAGCAAAAGACCATAAATATTGTGCATGATCTTGGATCAGATTTTGATGATGAAGCCAAGATCACAATTGTGGGTATAAAAGGTAACATTCTTGTTGTCAATACTAGTTCCCACGCTTCTTCTATAAAGTGTAATGAAGTACCTATTGAAAGTAAGAGGAATGAATTGTTTCATATAAGGGCTATTGCAAAAAAAATAAAATTGATACACTCATAGATAGTGGATCACAAGTGAATCTAATCTTTGAACAAGTTGTTAAGAAATTGGTATTAAAAACAACTCCTCATCTTAAACCATATCCATTGGGTTGGGTGCATGATAATGCTTGGATACATGTGTCAAAGCAATGTAAACTTCGATTTGCAATCACATCCAAGTTTGTAGATGAGTTAGAGTTAGATGTAATTCAACTTGACATCTGTGGGATGGTTCTAGGTAGTCCTTACTTGTATGATAGACAATCCATTTTCTACAGGAGACATAACAAGTATCATTTGTTTAAGGATGGAATTGAATATATTGTAAACGCTCATCACATGAAGAATGATAGATCTATTGTAAACATAGGGCATATGAAGAGGATTGTAAATGCAAGCAATGCTTTAACTCTCATGTCTGTAACAACTAGTGATACTAAGCATGATCATGATGAGGTGTCATAAACAACATAGTGTGAGGATCAGTTGCAAGCACAGTTAAGCCTTCAACCAAAGGTGGTAAAAGAGGGTTTGAACGATTCATTTTCTAACAATGTTCCTATTCAAGAGATTCAACAAGTTGATTCATTTTAGTTCACACCAGTTTATTCAGTATTGTTGCTTGTTCTTCTACTAGTTAGTTCTATGTGGATGATGGATGTGACAGTGAATATTGATGAGAATACAATTGATTGCATCAACAATTCTATTTCATTTTTCATTGTGTTTGTGATGAGATAGATGATCAAAATTTCAACAGGGTGGATAGATGGTACTGAGCAAGTGGGGTGACAATGCCCTAGGTCAAATTGTACATAAAAATAGACTTTTGGAGGTCCAAAAGCTTCTCAATTGGGAGGAATGATCTAGAAGGATCTAGAAGACCTAAAAAATTCATAGTCTTAGAATCATATGGAACCAGCTCCATCGGATAGGGCTCACCTACATGTTCCTGACACAACTTGAATCGCTTTAAAAGGAGACCGTACACCTGAGATATGCTTGGTCAAAGTTGGGGTCAAATTGGGTATAGGTAGAAAATTTCATAATCTAAAAAATGGTCAAACACCACATCATGTTGAAGAGCTCATCATCATGATTCCGACGCCATTCGTTTCATCGAAAACAGAGCTCGGATGGCGAAGTTATGACCAGTCAAAGTTTTGGTCAAACTTGGTCAAAATGGTGACATGGCATCACCAAATCTTGACACTTGGTAGGAAACATGGCATGTGACGTGGCAGGAGTAGTGAGTTGGCATAAATATGGATTAAACCATAATTATTAAAGGAAAAAATGTATGGTTTAAAAAAAGAAAAATGAGGATTTAGTGGGATTTGATCCCTAAACCCATGCCTTAAAATCCTCTTGCCTTACCATTATTCATGATAAAAGGAAAACCCCTCTGTATACATAAACCTTTAAATAATATTTAATTCCCCTAAATATAATGTCAACCTTAAAATAATATTTACAATATATCCTTTATGAACTTTTAAAAGGCAACCCGAATGCCTTAAAATAAGGGTCTCCAAAATATTAAAAGTTTAAGGATTTAATCAAGATCTTTTAAAAAAAGGACATTTAAAGATTGGATTTTTCCTTGTAAAGCTTGAAACTATAAAAGCATACGATTAAAAGGGGTTAGGATTTTTATGATTTTAAAGGGAGATTATTTTTATAAATAAGGAAGATTTTCAAAACTACATATGTAATTATGGGGGATTTTTGGAGATAGGGTAGTTTTTTCAAATTATTTGGTTTTAAACCATATTGAGTAAATTTTTTGTATAAAAGGAGGTGAGAACGGGAGAGTTTATCCAGGTGATTGAAAATTATCTTGGAGAGAATAATTGCGTTATTGGAAAATTCTTGTGAAAGGTGGAGAATTTGAATTCTTTGAGAGAGAGATTACAAGGTGTTGAATATTACACCAAAAATTGTAGAGAGGGAGAGACTATGAGAAATTCTTATGCAGGTGGAGCTTGGATATTGTAACAAGACATTTTCATTGCTTGGCGATATTAATAAAGCGGTCTACCTTGAGAAGCGGATCTGGAGACGTAGTCTTGATTGGATGAACTTCGTTATCAAGCTCTTGTAATAACTTCTCTTCTGTCTCATTCTTCTCTCTTCTGTCTAATTTCCTCTCTATTTCATTTCAGTTTATTTTTCAATTCAATATTTGATTTCTAATTACATCATTTTAGTAATTAGTAATTTCATTAATTTATGTAAAAGTGAACCTAGTCTGTAATTTCAATGGTTAAACAACATAGTCACACAATTTTGTTTGGATCGAGGATAATTGTAATTAAGGTTAAATATATTTGAATTGTAAACCTCTAATTACATATCAATGGGCCACTCTCACTTCACTATCTCTTGATTAGCACCAACACCAGGCCTCAAGGAGTCTAGTAGCCATAGGCCTCACTAGATGGATTATGCTATATCACATCACATTTTGTTATTGTGGTGATAATGTATATAAACATTATGATCTTCTATATATATATGAGCATGGTTTATGATTTATTATTTTGATTAGATGTCAATGTGATCTATTAAACAATCTTGGTAAGATTATTTAATAAATGTCTCCATGATCTAATTTATGTGACCTAATGGAACATTAGATACAATATTTTTATTAGGTGCGACATATTAAACTAGATACCCTTATGATCTAATTTGTAAATTAAATGCTTGTAATGATCTAATTTAGCATAACACACATATGATTGAATAACATGTAAAAGAAATTAATAATTCAAGAAAATAACATGAATAATAATTATTGCAAAGACCATTGCTGTTGCACCAAAAGATCGACTTGTTAATCCCTGATACAACTGTTAGATTTATACAAGATCCAAGATGCACAGGAGGCGATTAAACCATGTCACAAAGCCCGAGCACTGTGGTGGCCCACACCAAGGAGACCAAGGGTGAAAAATTGCAACAATCTTCCCCTAGCACAAGTGAGGGGTGCAAACCTGTGACCTTGGATATGATACCAATTGTTGCCAAGACGGTTATCGTTGCACCAAAAGATTGACCTGTTTATGCTCGATACAACTGTTGGATTTATACAAGATCCAAGATCCATAGGAGGTGGTTAATCCATGTCACAAAGCCCAAGCACCGCATTGGTCCACGCCAAGGAGACTAAGGGTGACACCTTGTAACAATCCCCCCCAGCGCAAGCGAGGGGTTTGAACTTGTGACCTTGGCTCTGATACCAATTGTTGCAAAGACAGTTTTTGTTCCACCAAAAGATCAACCTATTAATGCTCGATACAACTGCTGGATTTATACAAGATCCAAGATCCACAGGAGGTGGTTAAACGATGTCACGAAGCCTAAGCACCGTGTTGGCCCACGTCGAGGAGACCAAGGGCAAAAACTTGCAGCAATCCCCCCCCAACGCAAGTGAGGGGTTCAAACCTGTGACCTTGGATCTGATACCATGGAGACGTTGAGAATCCAACCTCACAAATCCCAATGAACACGTGAAAGAAATAACTGTCACCAAAGGAGATCAAAAGGCACAAGAATGTTGCTCTGCAAACATGAAGCAAAAGATACATTACCTGAGAAGTGAATAATTACAAAGAGATCAATCCTTGAGAAAGGAGATTGAAACCTAAAGTTAGAACCTGAGGATGAAGATTAAATTAGCATGTGACAAGTGTCAAGATCATAATGAACGAGACAACATGACTAATTTAGTAATACCAAAAAAGATTCCTAAGTTTAGCTTAAGTGAAATAAAGTAAAGGTGACTTAATTAATTAATCAACATGATTAAATTATTCAAGTAAACAACCTAATACTCTAACAATAATTACTCCACATAATTCAAGATACACCAAAAATGTTTGTCAAGAACAAAAAAATGTGAGATTAAATAGAAAACCAGCTACCTATTCTAACAACATGATTTAACGTACATACTATTCCAAAATATTGTTCAATGTAATACTTGTGTAGATGCACAACATTGATAGGTTCTTTGAGAGGTTTTCTATCAATTAATTTTAACTTATAAGGTCCAAACCCATAGCTTTCCTCAATTACATAAGGTCCTAACCAATTTGGGTAAAGTTTCCTTTTTCTTTCATAGTGGTGTTAACATTGCACTAATTTTCATATAATACTAAATCCCCTTTGTTAAATGAACAAGGAATGAAATTATTTTTGTAACTATGTTTCATTATTTTGGAATAAGCTTGGAGATGTTTGAGAGAATTTATATGTTGTTCATTGAGCATTTCAAGTTGTAACTATTTCTCTTTATATTATGATCATCAATAATGCCCCTGAGAGAGATTATTAAAGAGAGAATTTCCAACTCTAAAGGCATTATTACATCAGCACCACAAATAAGATTATAGGGCCTATTTCTTGTGGATGTTTGAATACTCATGTGATAAGCTCACAACACATAAGATAGTTGGGTATGCCAATCCTTGTTATGATTATTTACTAGTTTTTGCAAGATTTTCTTGAGTTTTTTGTTTGTTGCTTCGACTTGACCATTGGATTGTGGGTAATAAGGTGTTGAAAAGCGATGCTGAATGTGAAATGTTTCCAAAAATTTCTTCACTTCATTATTTTTGAATGGTGTTTCATTATTTGAAACTAATGCAGAAGGAAGACCAAATCAAACAATAATGTTTTCTAAGATGAAACGACAGATTATGTTAGTAGTCATGGAACAAAGAGGGATTTCCTCTACCCATTTTATGAAATAATCTATAGCCATAATTACAAATGTGTCCAGAGGAAGTAGGAGGGGGGATTTTTCCAATGAGATCCAAACCCCATTGCCGAAAATGGCCAAATAAGAACTTGGGCATGAAGTTCAATAGCAAGAGCATGAATCAAATTATTATGCTCTTGACATTTATGATATTTTTGAACATGGTTGAAACAATATTGTTCCATATTTTTCCAATAGTATCCTTTGCGAGTTAATTTTTGAAATAACAATCTTCACCCAAAATGGCCCCCACAAGCACCTGCATGAGATTCTTCGAGAGCTATAGGAATTTCAGATTGTTTAAGGAACCTCAACAAAACACCATGAAAGGATCATCTATGTAAGACATCCATTAGGATTATATATCTACATGCAAGTTTCCAAATACGAGTTCTAGTGTTCTTACTATTTGGTTCCAGAAAGGTACCTTCATTTAAGTAATTAAATATCACTGTGTACCATTCACTAGAGACTTCAATATTGGAAACTAAGACTTCTTTTATAGTATCATCTATTGACGGTTTTGTGAGGGTGTGAACAAAAAATGTGAAATATATGGAAGGATCTTCAAGATAAACAAGGGAAGTTGTGCTTTCCATTGCATTTGCATGTCGATTATCCTTCTATGGAATATTTTCAATGGTCCAAGATTCAAATTGTTCTAGTAATATCATTGTAAGATTTTTGTATTGGGATAACTTATCATGGTTTGCTTGATAGGATCCATTAATTTTTTAATGAATAATTTGGAATCATCGAATATACGAATGTGTTGAACACCTAGGATAATGATACACATATTCTAGCAATAGGGGCCTCATATTCTGTAGTGTTTTTTGTAATAGGAAATTTAGATGGTAGGATAAGGGAATTGGATTTCGTGAAGGTGGAATCAATATAACCCTTGCTCCAAAGCTAGTTTGACACTTAGAACCATCAAAATAAAGCTCCCATGTTTTAATGTCATCTATTTATAACACATTCTCATTGGGGAATGAATCATGATTGGTTAATGCTAATGGTGAAGGAGCATCAGCTAAATGGTACATGAACACTTGACCCTTGATTTGTTTTTGAGAAAAAAACTTAAGGTCAAATTCAATTAGCAACATAACCCATTTAGCTAGGCATCCCAATAAGTCTATTTTAGAAAAAAGAGATTTTAATAGATCAAATTTTATGATAAAACTTACCTCTATGTTCAACAAATAATGTCTCAATTTGTTAGTAGCAAACACAAGAGCCAAATATTGATTTTTTATTGTTGGGTATCAAATTTCATAATCAATCAATGTTCAAACAATGTAGTAAATAGGATGTTCTTTTCCATTCTCATCTTGTTGGGCCAATAATGTAGCTAGAGCATGGGTTGATGTTGATATCTAAAGGATGAAGGGTTTTCCTTGGACAATGGGTTGCAGGATATGAGGATTAGATATATATTGTTTCAAACTTTTTAAATATTTTTGACAATCCTCATTCCATCTGAACTATGATTTCTTCTTAAGGAGATGGGTAAAAGGAAGAGTCTGATCCACCAATGATGCAACCAATTGAAAAATATCCCGAATCTTTCCTTGTAAGCTACACAATTGAGAAATGTTCCTAGGAGGTAGCATATTTATTATCACATCAATATTTTTTGTTTCCACCTCAAGGCCTCTATGTGATACTATAAAACCCAAAAGTTTTCCACTATCCAAACCAAAAACACATTTTTTTAGATTTAGCCTCATGTATTTACAAATTCTTTCAAATATTTTCCTAAGGATTTTAACATGATCTTGACAAGTTATAGATTTTTCCAAAATATCATCAACACAGTCTTCCAAGATATTGTGTATGAAATCATGAAATATTAATGTCATAGCTCTTTGATATGTTGCCCCAACATTTTTCAATACAAAAGGCATAACAACCCAAGAAAATGTTCCCCAAGATATAGTAAAAGTTGTCTTGTATTGATCTTGAGGATTAATAAAGATTTGATTATATCCTGAAAAACCATCCATGAATGATAATAAGGCATGTCTCATAGTTGAATCCACTATCATGCCAATATTAGGAAGGGGAAAATCATCTTTTAAAGATGCTTTGTTAAGATCATGAAAATCTGTACACATCCTAATATGATAATCGGGCTTTTCCATTGCTACAATGTTAGATATCCAAGGTGAATAATCAATAGGGTGTAATAAGCCTACATCTAAGAGCTTTTTAATATTAGCCTTAACCAATAAGGCTATCTTAGGATTCATCTTGCTTATCTTTTGTAAACCTAGTAAATTCCAACTCTTAAATAATTTTCTTCAATATATCCTTTTTTACTATTTACCTCTTTTCAAGATTCCTATATATATGTAATAAAATATAAATGTATACACCTAAAATTGGTTTGGAGCATCCGATTAATTAAATACGAATTATTTGATTAATTATCCTAAATTCTTCTACTATTAAATAAATAGAAATATTTATTTATATAGTTCACATTCACATTCACATTTAAATTCTTCCAAATTCATCTTAATTAAATAAACAAAATTAAATACTTTGTTTAATTTAATTATCAAATCCCTATTTTATTCTATCACGTCAATCTCAAAATTAATTAAATAAAGATCAAAACACTTTATTAATTAACTACCATATTCCTCTGTTTAATTTAATAAACAACTATCCTATAGTTTGTTTTATTAAATTATTTGTCCCTCTTTTGCTAATTTAAATAAATCAAAATATTTGAATAAAAGCACAAAGAATATTCCATCTATATTCTCTCAAAAAAGAATTAGATATCCTATGTCTAATCTATGTCAAAAATATGTCAAATTTAATGCTTTGAAACTTCAGGGGAAGTTTTGGAGACAAATTGGAGACAAATTCCAAAATATTCTCTCAATCCTCCTCCATCAATCTTTCCTATTCTCTTGCCTGGTGTTTTCATGGGTAGAGACAATCTCCATTTTTCTCTCAATCTCCTCCATCTCTCACCATTGAATCCTCCAGATTGAATCCAAGCCTCTCAAAGCTTTCCCTGTGCATTTCTACAACTAGGAAATCTATAAATACAACCTCATTGAACCAAGAAAAGGATCCAGATAATCTAACTTTTGCACTCTTACTCTGCAAGAATTCAAGCATCAAGCATTCAAGCAATCAAGCATCCAAAATCCAACAATCAAGCTTTCACATCAATGGCTGCCTCCTGTAGCTACAATTATCTGTTTCATGTCCATATCATGCTAGTTTAATTCATTTATCATCAGTATTGTCTTTTAACTCCATATCATTGCATTAGTATCATCTCGTTCTTCAAATAGTCATTTTAACAATCATAGTGCTTAACAATCTGAGAGCAATTTTGATTTAATAAATCTTTGGAGATAGAGAGCAATATGATGCTTTCAATTGATTATTGTTTTGAATTGATTCAATTTGATTAATATTTGATATAATGTCGTATTAAGAAGTGTTTTTATCTTTTTTACCTTATTTCACACTTACAATTTGGCACCCACCGTGGGGCATTAACCCCAATTTTTCCCAATTTCGCAATTTTTCTGGAAAGTATCACGCAGGTTCTCGACGTGTTTTTCTTGTAGCGCTTCCGTTAAAAGTTTTAGCGCTTTTGGTCACTGTTTCAGTGCTTTCAACTTTGGCGCTTCCAGCCACTATTTTAGCACATCAGGTGATTTAGCGCTTCCATGGCAAACTTCAGCGCTTCGGTACCCTTTTTCGGCACTTTCGGGTTTTAGCGCATTAGGTAACTATTTTAGCGCTTCGGTGCAATATTCTAGCGCTTTTGTAAAAATCAGTTTGGATTCGATGCGATCGCGGCCATATTTTAGTTTTTTTCATAGTTGGACTAAAACGTATCAATCTAGGATAGTCACTTCAAAGTTTTCTAAAATTGATCAATCTAGGATAGTCACTTCAAAGTTTTCTAAAAATTGATCAATCTAGGATAGCCACTTCAAAGTTTCTAAAATTGATCAATCCTAGGATAGTCACTTTCTTGTTTTTCTTAAAGAAAATCTATCAATCCTAGGATAGTCATCACATTCTTACAGTAGAAGTTAAAAAGAACATCATGATTTTTGTGAAGCAACACCTTCATATAAATTAGAAAATTTATTTTTGGGCTTTTAAAATAGAACAAAATTATATGTTGTGCTTGTGGTGATCAGGCTTATGCTCTCCCCTTAACTGGGTGACCAAAGTGCCAAATTCACTTTTATTTCTTGTCATTTACGCTTTATTAAAACCTTTAGCAGGCCTGTCGTAGTGGGAAAAAGTACTCACCCTACGGGAACGACCTAAGTGGGAACACCTAAAGCCAAGGATTCCAACCCACTATAATAAAAATGCAAGTTGTTGATGAAAGTCCAACTTGACGGTAGTGTGCACGATAACCATCCCCAAAATCTTTGTTCTAAAGATTGGGAGGTCTCCTGAGGGAGTTTATCATTTGCCGCACCACATAGAAGCCCTATCTACGAACCACAGAGTAGTTTCCCGTCGAGTCAGTATCCATACATTGTCATACTCACAGTGCAAGGGGAGGGAAGAATCTACCCCCAAGACACTCACCATATAATTACCAAGGATTGCTTGCTCAAGGGATTTGGTATCCACTTTCATCACTTTGAGTACGCACTTGGAAATGACAAAAATATGAGCACCCTCTAGGGGGTGACACTGCTGTGTGAGTCAACATAATTCAAGATGTGGGTTGTGAGTATAATGATGACCTACTTGTCCTTAAGTGTGAGTTTGTTTGATTTGTGTACAATTGTCAAAACAACCCGTCAAAATTAATAAAGACCATTCATGGTTTTTAAACATACATGATCTATTTAGTTAAAAATAATTATTCAAAATTGCTTGTTGTGTTTTTACAAAGAATCATTAAAATCAGATTAAGGATCATCCTGAAAACAACAAAATCAAGTTAGATCAGAAAGCTCCATGCTTAGAAAGTGGAAGTCCACCACGTTTCTCAAAAGGAAAATCAAAATCTCAAAACCCAAGAAGCCTCTCAGTTATCAAAATAAATTGAAAAGAGGGCTTTTTCTATATCAAAATCATAAACTACTGCTACAACATAGAACATTCATCCACAAATACCGTGATTTTTCTAGGGGTCACACA
This sequence comes from Sequoiadendron giganteum, assembly GCA_007115665.2. Lineage (NCBI taxonomy): Eukaryota > Viridiplantae > Streptophyta > Pinopsida > Cupressales > Cupressaceae > Sequoiadendron > Sequoiadendron giganteum. The sequence continues at coordinate 54,498,659 of CM021108.1, read as the reverse complement.
TTGGATTACATAGTAGAACCGCTCTATTCACGAGCCTTCTTTCAAAGGAGAGCTCTCAATCAGTATCACAACCACAATCAGCGCATACATCGTGCCTATCTCTCACAATCCATGATACAATATGCCACAAGACTAGCTCATATTTTACAATAGAGAGTCTTAAAGTCCTGTTTTAAGCGCTCTGGAATCCTCTTTCAATGCTTCTGGTCACTGTTTTTGTGCTTCTGTGAAATAGCGCTTTCGGGCACTATTTCAACACTTACAGTCTTAATTTTAGGGCTTCTGTCAAGACAATGCTTCCATCACGTTTTACAGCGCTTTCGGGCATTGTTTCAGCGCTTCTGTCAAGTAGCACTTCCATCAATTTCTGCAGTGCTTTCATGCACTGTTTCAATGCTTCTGTGAAGATAGCGCTTCTGTCATCTGTTTCAACACTTCAAAACTTTGTTCTAGCACTTCTGTGAAATAGCACTTCTAAAATAGAGAGTTCAAAAATCTTACTAATCGGTCTGTCTATCATTTTTCCATAGTCTTTACCAAAATATAAGTTTCTTTTCATCAGAATCACTGCCTAAATACCAAAAACAGATAGGTTTATACAAACTTCCAATCTTATCAATTGAAACAAGATCTTGCAAATCACAAGTGTCAAAATCAAATACACAATCAATTACTACACAGAAGTTTCCTCATTAGGATACTATCATCCTTTATCACGAAACCAAGTATAGTAATCAAATTTTTAATATAGTCAAATCAATAAGATCAGTCATCTTATTCGACTTTGTTAAAAGTTCAATTGCCATTTTCTAGCAAATAAGATCAACATTTCAGAAGAAAGGGTTAAATTTTGTATGCCAATCTTCACTAGGTCCCAAAAATAGAGACTCTGAGCGCAAGAAATTTTAAAATCCCAAGCAATGGCAGAGGAAAATCCTTGGAACAATATGAACCTAAACGATAAGAACGATATAACTCCAGAGGATATTCAGGCAACTCAACAAGATCCCAAGTTCCATATATTTATGGAAAATATTTTAGAACAAGATATGGAGAAGTATCTTTTGATGTTGGCTGAATCAAGTGCCAAACTTCCCAAGGATTTCGATGTCAATCATCTGAAGGAAACACCTGAAACAAATGAAACTGAAATACTACAACCAACACAAACAATAGATCCAGTTGCTGCTTTGACATCCCGAATGCAACTATTACAACAATAGATATAGGATATGACGAAAGGGAGTACCAAAAGATATGTAATACAAGACATTTTTCCTTATCCTTTCGATGCAACAGTCGGCCTGCTACCTTTTCCAAGACATTGCAAATTTCCAAAATACGACAAGTACAATGGAAGAACGGATTCGATAGATCATATCCCAGAATTCAAAACAATGAGCCTTGAGTTTTCCCAAGAGGAAACTTACTTAATGAGGTTATTCCCAAGAAGTTTGGGAGGTGCATGTATGGAATGGTTCTCAAAACTACAACCAGGTATCAAAATTTTTGAAGAACTTGTCAACAAGTTTATCTCCCAATATTCATTCAACATCCAACATGATGTTACAATAAAGGATCTTTACAACTTAAAACAAAAAAAGGGGAGACGTTCTTGTCTTTCCTACAAAGATGGCGATGACTGTTCACTTGATATCCTCGATCCATTCTAGAGGAAGAAAAGATGGAGTTGTTCATTGAAAACTTGATGGAGGAAATGAGTTATAGGCTAGAATTGCAATGTCCTCCCACATTTGAAAAAGTAATAGAAAACGGTCTCAAAATTGAGGAAGCATTAGTAAAAAGAGGAGTTATCAAACATTTCAATGATAAAATGAATAACACAAATAACTACTCCAATCAATACTTAGGCAATGATAAACCAAAAAATTGGGAAAAGAATTGAAACACAACTACAACTGAAACAAATGATTCCCAAAATGTCAAACCGGTTTTTAACTTAACAACATCTTCCTCAAAGAATCAAAACAACAATCAAATTGTCAAGTCAAATGACATGCAAAACAATGATTATGTCAAAATGCAACCATATCAGAAACCATCAAATCAGCGAAGGTTCACACCTTTAGGCCAAATAATAGAATCAACAATGAAAGAATTAGTTGCTAGTGGTCTTCTCACTACACGAGAAGCCCGATTCTGGGATCCAAAAGTCAAACCACCATGGTGGAATGACGCAGATTATTGCAACTTCCATAGTAACAAAGGTCACAAAACCAACAATTGTATGGAGTTGAAACATGCAATACAAGACTTGATCGACAACAATAAAGCATATGTGGAAACACCCCAAAAAAACAACGATCATTCGGCTTTCAAAGACCCTTTGCCAAACTATGACAAAGGAGCACCATCATCCTCCAACAACAAAGGTAAGAATGTCAATCATGTCTATGATGAAACAATACTTTGTTTATCTGAAGTAGAGAGCAATCATGACATTAGTGAGCCCAAAATCAACAACACTACCCCTTTGGACTTGCTCCCAAGCATACGAAACTCTGACAATCAAATCAATGTCTTAAAAATCAGAGATCGTCAAGAACATCAACCAACAAATGTTATAACTCGGGGGCAATCCAAGGTGATGTTGAAAGGAATTGGATCCACACATGTGGTTCCACCTCCATCTCATTATAACATTTTCGATCAACTGCAAAACATTCCTCTACAAATATCGATACTAGAACTCCTTAAAATATCACCACCGCATAAACAGGTTTTAGAACAAGCATTGATAGCCACTACGATACCAACGAATCTAAATGTTTGTCAGTTCGAAGCTATGGTGGGGCATTTGAATACACCGCATTGTTTATCATTCTCTGAACAGGATGATGTATCACTAAACCATCCCCACAATACTGCACTCCATATCGAAGTCTTAATCCATAATCATCGCGTCAAGAGAGTCTTGATAGATGGGGGAGCTGGTCTAAACATTTGCACTCTCAAGTTAACCCATGCACTAGGATATTCAGATGATGCTATTGATGCTTGAAGAAAAATGACTATCAAAGCATAAGACGAGGAAGAGAGATTGTCTAAGGGATTAATTGTGTTACCCATTCAAGTGGGGCCAATGATGAAACATATAGCATGTCAAGTGTTGGAAAGAGAGTTAACATACAAAATTCTCTTAGGATGACCATGAATCCATGAAATACAGGCTGTACCTTCAACATATCATCAATGTTTGAAGTTCCCAATAAATGGACAGGAGGTGACTATATCTGCTGATTACAATCATCCTCAACATTGTGATACAATCAGAGTCTCCCAAGAAACCTTGGTGCCTCACAACAAGGAAGCATCCAGTTCAAAATCATCCAATGAAGAACAACATCCAAGTATTACCACCAGGTGGGTTGAGAAAAAGGGTAAAGAAAAAGAAACAAGTCCTATTGAAACTCAATCAATAGAGAATCAGGATCAACAAACTTCTTTATCACAAAAAATTCAAAAACAAGTCCAATTTACTGACAAAGGAATGGGAACATATTCTATGGAGCAATTGCTTAACCTAACACAGTTACTGCCATCTCCTAAGACATATGGTCAACCATCTATGATAAAACCTCAAACATCATTACCAACCACAGTTTTGCAAGAAAGGTTTGTCAAAAAGGGTACCATAGCAAATGAAACAGACAATAAAGCAATCCTGGATTGGCTCTACAAGGATGAGGAACCCTCTTCATCGAATTCCAGTATCAAAAATGTCAACGTCAACACTGACATATATGGAAAAGGAAAAGCTATCTTAGAAAAGATGGGGTATGAAGGACAAGGACCTATTGGATTGAGAAAGGAAGGAATCACAGAGCTTATTCAACCCCTCACTCTCCAATCAAAAGACAAGATTGGATTAGGATACTCTGAAGAAGACAAAAAGGAAATGACAAGGAAGGCTGTCGAAAGAATCCTTCAACTAAGAGATAGCTCTGAAACATACTCAAATGAATATGAGTGGGGTCTAGAATCTGATATATCTTGTACTAACATACAAATTGATGTAATACAAAAATATACACCTACGCGAGAGGAGAGACAAGGTTATGGGTCTAGACCATTTGTGGCAAGGTCACTAAATATCGATGATTCAAGTGGGGACGATCAGACCTCGAGTGAACTAGGCAATTTTGAAGAAAGTATCATCATGGACCTCGATATCCCATTAAACAACAATGATGAGATGGCCGTCCAAACCCTTACATTCGTGACCTTGAATGACTCCCATAATCTCATGCCACTGATCCATCCTGAACTAATTGACTGGGAACCTATTGAACCCCTAACTGTGCCAAGATTTGCAAACGATGATGCTATCATGAATTTCCTATGTCATACTAAACCTGATACAAGTTTGTTCCATAATACTCATAACAAAGCAACTCAGCAGGAGGGTGTCAAATCTTCTAGTTGCAAAATTGAAAACAGGGAAAATAGATGTAATGGTGAAAACCATTCTATGGCAGTATTAGATCTCGAAAAAGAAAAAATAAAGAACTCATCTAACAGTGACAACCTCTCTGAGGCACTGAAAGATGGAAGATTTGACACTCTTTCAGAACACTATCATGAGCGATCATCAGTCTTGGTGGAACCAACACAATCTATGAACATCGACACTGAAGACAAGGAAAAAATCCTACATCTGGCTGAATCCATGATAGATAAAGAAAGACCAGATTTCATCAAATTCTTTAAAGAGAAAAGTATCAACTTTGATTGGTCATATTATGATATGCCAGGCTTAGATCCAAATTTTTTCATGCATCATTTATCTTTGCCAGCAAGAATCAAGCCTGTCAAGCAAAAATTGAGAAAAATGCATTCCCACATAGCATTAATGGTAAAGACAGAGCTGAAGAAATTTTTGGATGCTGGATTTATATGGTCAAAGACTATGCTGAATGGATATCAAATCTTGTACCTATTTTAAAACTAGATAATGGCATCAGGATATGTACGGATTTTAGGGACCTTAATAAAGCATGCCCAAAGGATGATTTTCTGCTACCAAATATCGACATCATTGTGGACTTGATGGCAGGGCATGCCATGTTGTCAATCATGGATGGTTTCTCTGGATACAATCAAATAAAAATAGCTCCAAAAGATTAGGAGAAGACGACTTTTACATGATCATGGGGAACTTTTTTCTGGAACGTCATGCCATTTGGTCTGAAGAACGCAGGAGCCACTTATCAAAGAGCAATGATGACAATCTTCCATGATATGATGCACACTTTCATGGAGGATTATGTGGATGACATCTTGGAAAAATCTAATACAAGGGAAGGACATCTGGATATCCTAGATAAAATCTTCACACAATTGGATAAATTCAATGTCAGGTTAAACCCCAAGAAGTGTGTCTTCGGGGTCACATCAACAAAACTACTAGGGTACATTGTATCAGTAAAAGGCATTGAAGTGGATCTCAAAAAATTCAAAGCAATAATGGAGATTCCACCTCCTAAGAATATCAGTCAAATCAGATCATTACAGGGAAGGCTCCAATCGATCAGAAGATTCATCTCCCAACTGGCAGACAAAAGTCATCCTTTTAATCAACTTTTGCATAAAAATATAGTTTTCAAGTGGGACGAGGGGTGTGAAACAACATTCAATCAAATGAAACAGTATCTAATGTCACCACCCATTCTCATTCCACCAACAGAAGGGAGACCTTTGCTATTATACATTGCCATGACAGATATCTCTTTGGGGGCACTATTAGCACAAGAGGATTATGCAGGAAAAGAACATGCCATCTACTATATCAGTAGGACATTAAATGGGTATGAAATAAACTACACTTTCATAGAGAAGTCTTGCTTGGCAGTGGTATTTTCTACTCAATAGCTGAGACATTATATGCTGATCCATACAATCAGATTAATAGCAAAGATTCACCCATTAAATAATCTACTCAGTAAAGTTTCCTTAATAGGTAGACTAGCAAAGTGGGTCATGCTATTTAAGTGAATTTGAAATTCAATATGTGGAAAGAAAAGTCATCAAGGGTCAGGAAATCGCTGAAAAATTGGCTGAAGCTCCTCTACCAGATGATTGACCAATGACAATAGAGTTTCCAGATGCAAACATTCTGACAATAATGCCCCAACAATGGGTATTATATTTTGATGGATCATACACATAGTGCGGATCAGGAGCAAGGATTTTGTTCATCTCTCCACAAGGACACACCATTCCAAAATCATATAGACTAATGTTCTAGTGTACAAATAATGTGGCGGAATATGAAGCATTAATCATTGGAGTCAAAATAACAATTCAATGGAAGATCCCGGATTTGCAAGTATATGGGGACTCTCAACTAGTCATTTATCAAGTAAATGATGAGTATCAAACAAAAGGTGAAAAGTTGATGCCCTACAAACAATACATAGAGGCTCTGAAACAATTATTTGCCAGTATTAAGTTTGATCAAATTCCAAGGGCGGAGAACAAAGCTATGGATGCTATGGCCACTGTATACACCTAAAATTGGTCTGGAGCAGCCGATTAATTAAATACACATTATTTGATTAATTATTCTATTTCCTCTACTATTTAAATAAATAGAAATATTTATTTAATATAGTTCATATTCAAATTCATTTTAATTAAATAAAGAAAATTAAATACTTTGTTTGATTTAATTATCAAATCCCTATTTCAATCTATCACATCATTCACAAAATAATTAAATAAAGACAAAACACTTTATTTATTAATTACCATATTTCTCTGATTAATTTAATAAATGACTATCCTATAGTTTATTTTATTAAATTATTTATCTCCCTTTCCTAATTTAAATAAATCAAAATATTTGAATTAAGCATAAAGGAGTATTCCAATCTACATTCTCTCAAAAATGAATTAGATTTCTATGTCTAATCTATGTCTATTTGACAAAATTAATGCTTTGAAACTTCACGGGAAGTTTTGGAGACAAATTGGAGACAAATTTGGAATTTGATATCTCAATCTTCTTCCATCAATCCTTCCTCTTCTCTTGCTTGGTGTTTTCATGGGTAGAGACAATCTCCATCTTTCTCTCAATCTCCTTCATCTCTCACCATTCAATCCTCCAGATTGAATCCAAGCCTCTAAAAGCTTTTCCTGTGCATTTCTATAGCCAGGAAATCTATAAATACAAGCCTCATTGAACCAAGAAAAGGATCCAGATAATCAAGCTTTTGCACCCTTACTCTGCAGGAATGCAAGCATCAAGTATCAAGCATCAACATTCAAGCAATTCAACAATCAAGCTTCACATCAATGGCTACCTCTTGTAGCTGCAATTATCTGTTTCATACATGCTAGTTTACATTGTTATAATCTAGTATTGCATTTTAGTATCATCTCGTTCTTCAGATAGTCATTTTAACAGTCATAGTGCTTAATAATCTGAGAGCAATTTAGATTTAATAAATCTTTGGAGATAGAGAGCAATAGGACGCTTTCAATTGATTACTTTGTTGAATTGATTCAATTTGTTTAATCATTGATATAATGTTGTATTAAGAAGTGTATTTATGTTATTTACCTCATTCCACACTTACAATTTGGTGCCCACCATGGGCCAGTAACCCCAATTTTATCAAAATTACAATTTTTCTGGAAAGTGTTACACAGGTTTTACAGCGTGATTTCGTTTAGCACTTTTGTTAAAAGTTTTGGCGCTTCCGGTCCCTGTTCCAGCGCTTTCAGAGTTTCGTTGCTTCCGGTTACTATTCTAGCGCATCAGGTGTTCTAGAGCTTCTATGAAAAAATTCAACGCTTGGGTACACTGTTTCGGCACTTCGGTGATTTAACGCTTCCAAGACAAAATTCGGCGCTTTGGTACACTGTTTCGGCGCTTTCAGGTTTTAGTGCCTCAGGTAACTATTCTAGCACTTCGGTGCCATATTCCAACGCTTTTGTAAAAACAGTCTGGATCTGACGCTTCCGCGGCCAAATCTTACTTTTTTTTTGACAGTTGGAATAAAATTGATCAATCTAGGGTAGTCACTTCAAAGTTTTCTAAAATTGATCAATCTAGGGTAGCCACTTCAAAGTTTTTAAAAATTGATCAATCCTAGAATAGTCACTTTCTTGTTTTTCTTAAAGAAAATCTATCAATCCTAGGATAGTCATCACATAATTATAGTAGAATTTAAAAAGAACATCATGATTTCAGTGAAGCAACACCTTCACTTAGATTAAGAATCTTTCTTTTTGGGCTTAAAACAAAGCAAATCTATATGCTGTGCTTGTAGTGATTAGGCGTATACTCTCCCCTTAACTGGGTGACCAAAGTGCCAGATTCACTTTTCTTTTATGTCATTTATGCTTTACTAAATCCTTTAGCAGGCCTGCCGTAGTGGGAAAAAGTACTCACACTACGGGAATGACCTAAGTGGGAACAACCAAAGCCAGGTTATCCAACCCACTACAATAAAAATGCAATTTATTGATGAAAGTCCAAATTGACGGTAGTAGGCAAGATAACCATCCCCAAAATCTTTGTTTTAAAGATTGGGAGGTTTCCTAAGGGAGTTTATCTATTTGCCACACTGAACGAAACCCTATCTACGAACCATAGAGTAGTTTCCCACCGAGTATACATTGTCATACTCACAGTGCAAGGGGAGGGAAGAATCTGCCCCCAAGACACTCACCATATAATTACCAAGGATTGTTTGCTCAAGGGATTCGGTATCTACGTCCATCACTTTGAGTACACACCTAGCAACAACAAAAACCCGGGTGCCCTCTAGGGGGTGACACTGCTGTGTGAGTCAACATAATTCAAGATGTGGGATGTGCATATAATGATGACCTACTTGTCCTTAAGTGTGAGTCTATTTGATATGTGTACAACTATTAAAACAACCCGTCAAAATCAATAAAAATCATTCGTGGTTTTTGAACATATATGATCTTTTCAGTTAAAATCAATTATTCAAAATTGCTTGTTGTGTTTTCACAAAGAATTATTAAAATCAGATTAACGATCATCCTAAAAACAACAAAGTCAAGTTAGATCAAAAAAATCTATGCTTAGAAAGTGGAAGTCCACCACATTTCTCAAAAGGAAAATCAAAGTCTCAAAACCTAAGAAACCTGACGGTTATAAATTGAGAAGACAACATTTTCTATACCAAAATAGGAAACTCTTGTTACAACATAGAACATTCATCCACCGCTATCACGATTTTACTAGGGGTCACACATTAGATTTTGCAATAGAACCAATATTTTCACGAGCCTTCTTCCAAAGAAGAGCTCTCACTCAGTTTCACAATCACAGTCAGCGCATTCATCGTGCTTTTCTTCCATAGTCCTTGATATAGTATGCCACAAGGCCAGATCAACTTTTACAGTAGAGAGTCTTTAAAGTCCTATTTTTAGAAGCTCTGGAAAAACCTTTTTCAGCGCTTCTGGTCACTGTTTTAGCGCTTTTGGTAAAATAGCGCATTTGGGCATTGTTTTAGCGCTTATAGTCTTTGTTTCAGTGCTTTCATAAATTTCTATGGTGCTTCTATGCACTGTTTCAACGCTTCTGTCAAGTAGCGCTTCCATCAATTTCTGTAGCGCTTTTATGCACTGTTTCAGTGCTTCAGGTAAAATAGCATTTTTGGTCTCTATTTTTGCACTTCTGGTATTTGTTGTAGTGCTTCTGTGAAATAGCGCTTCTGTACTTTGTTTTAGCGCTTCTAAAATAGGGAGTTCAAAAATCGTACTAGTCAGTCAGTCTGTCTTTTACCCACAGTCTTCACCAGAACACAAGTTTCTATTCATCAGAATCACTGTCCAAAGACCAAAGTCAGAAAGGTTTATACAAATTTCCAAACTTATCAATTGAAACAAGATCTTCCAAATTACAAGTGTCAAAATCAATTACATAATCGATTACTACACTGAAGTTTCATTATCAGGATACTATCATCCTTCATCACGAAACAAAGTATAGTAATTAAATTTTTAAATATTATCTCAATCAATAAGATCAGTCATCTTATTCGACTTTGTTTAAAAAGATTCAAATTGACACTATCCCACACATAAGATCAACATTTCAAAAGAAAGGGAAAAAATTTGTATGCCAATCTTCACTAGGTTCCACAAATAGAGACTCTTAGAACAAGACTTTGAATCATCGAAAAACATGGCAGAGGAAAATCCTTGGAACACTCTAAACCGCAACGACAAAAATGAAATAACTCAAGAGGATATCCAAGCGGCTCAACAAGATCCCAAGTTTCACATATTTATGGAAAAAGTTTTGGAACAAGATATGGAAAAATATCTTTTAATGTTGGCTGAATCAGGGGCGAAACTTCCAAAAGATTTTGATGTAAACTATTTGAAAGAAACAACTGAAACAAATGAAACAGAGATACAGCTACCAACGCAAACAATAGATCTAGTTGTTGCTTTAAGTTCACAAATGCAATTACTACAGCAACAGATACATGACATGACAAAAGGAACTACCAAAAGATATGCGATATAGGACATTTGTCCTTATCCTTTTGACACAATAGTTGGTTTGCTACCTTTTCCAAGGCACTGCGAATTCCCAAAGTATGATAAGTACAATGGATGAACAGATCCAATAGATCATATACGAGAATTTAAAATGATGAGTCTTGAATTTTCTCAAGAAGAGACTTATTTGATGAGGTTATTCCCAAGAAGTTTGGGAGGTGCATGTATGGAATGGTTCTCAAAACTGCAACCTGGTATCAAAATGTTTGAGGAACTTGTTAACAAGTTTATATCTCAATATTCATTCAGCATCCAAAATGATGTTACTATCAAGGATCTCTACAACTTAAAGCAAAACAAAGGAGAAACATTCTTGTCTTTTCTCCAAAGATGGCGATGACTATTTGCTAGGTATCCTCGATCTATTCCAGAGGAAGAAAAGATGGAATTATTCATTGAGAACTTGACAAAAGAAATGAGCTATAGGCTAGAATTACAATGTCCACCCACTTTCAAAAAAGTCATAGAAAATGGTCTTAAAATTGAGGAAGCATTAGTAAAATGGGGAGTTATCAAACATTACAATGACAAATCGAATAACTACTCCAATCAACACTCAAGCAATGACAAACCAAAAATTTGGCAAAAGAATCGCAACACAAATGAAACAAAAAGCGATTCACAAAATGTCAAACCAGTTTTCAACTTGATTGCATCTTCTTCAAACAATCAAAATAGTGACCAAAAAGTCCAGTCAAATACCATGCAGAACAACGAGTCGTGAAAAAATGCTACCATATCAAAAACCATCAAATCGACGAAGGTTCACACCTTTAGGTCAATCAATGGAATTGGGAATGAAGGAACTAGTTACCAGAGGCCTTCTCACTGCACGGGAAGCTAGGTTCTGGGATCCAAAAGTCAAACCGTCATGGTGGAATGACGCTGATTATTGCAACTATCATAATAACAAGGGTCATGCAACTATCATAATAACAAGGGTCATAAAACAAATGACTGTATGGAATTGAAACATGCAGTACAAGATTTGGTGGACAACAACAAAGTGTATGCGGAAGGACCTCAAAATAATAACAATCATTTGGCCTTCAAAGATCCTTTGCCAAATTATGACAAAGGTGCATCATCATCAAATAGCAAAGGGAATAACGCCAATCATGTCTATAACACAACAATCCTGTGTCTATCTAAAGTCAAAAATGATCATGCAGTTAGTGATTACATTGATGAAAATGAAACCAACAACATTACCTCTTTGGATTTATTCCCAAGCATGCAAAACTCTAATAATCAAATCAATGTTTTAAAAATTAGAGATAATCAAGAACATCAACCAGCAAACATCATGACTCGGGGGAAATCAAAAGTAATGTTAAGGGGAATGGGATCCACACATGTGGTTCCACCTCCATCACATTATGATATTATCAATCAAATGCACAACACCCCCCGAGAGAATCAAGAACGTCAACCAGCAAACGTCATGACTAGGGGGTAGGCCAAGGTAGTATTAAAAGGAGTGGGATTTCAACATGCGGTTATGCCTCAATCTCATTATAATATTGTTGATCAATTACAAAACATCCCCGCCCAAATCTCAATACTGGAACTCCTTAGGTTGTCACCATCACATAAAGAAGTTCTCGAGCAAGCATTAGTTGCCACAACCGTACCAAATAATTTGGATGTTTGTCAATTCCAAGCTATGGTGGGACATCTGACTACCCCTCATTGTTTGTCATTCTCTCAATAGGATGATGTCTCATTAAACCATCCACATAACACATCATTGCATATCGAAGTCTATATCCATAATCATCGTGTTAAGAGAGTTCTAATAGATGGGGGATCTGGTTTGAACATTTGCACCCTCAAATTAGTCCATGCACTAGGATATTTCGAAGACGCTATTGATGCTCGATGGAAGATGACCATCAAAGACTATGATGAGGAGGAAAGATTGTCCAAAGGTTTGATTGTATTACCCATTCAAGTGGGACCTATGATGAAGCATATAGCATGTCAAGTATTAGAAAGAGAATTGACATACAATATACTCTTAGGACGACCCTAGATTCATGAAATGCAGGCCGTACCTTCTACATACCATCAATGCTTGAAGTTTCTAGTAAATGGACAAGAGGTGACTATAGATGCTGATTATAATCACCCACAACATTGTGACACATTAAGAATATCTCAAAACACTTTTGTCCCTCACAACAGGGAAGCTTCAAGTTCATCATCATCCAAGAACGAACAAAGTCTAAGCATCTCTACCAAGTGGGTGCAAAAGAAAGGTAAAGAAAAGGAAACAAGTCATGATGAAACAAACAATCCAGATACACAAACTTCTCTATTAGACAAATTTCAAAAGCAAGTTCAGTTGACAGATAAAGGAATGGGACAATACTCAATGGAGCAATCGCTTAACTTATCACAGTTAATGCCATCTCCTAGGAAATATGGTCAACCATCACTAATCAAACCTCCAACATCTGTAACTACCACAGTTCTTCATGAAACATTTGTAAAATCTGGAACCACAGTAGAAGAAATGGACAACAAAGCAATCCTGGATTGGCTATACAAGGATGAAGAAACATCAACATCAGAGACCGATACCAAAAATATTAGCATCAACACAGACAAGTATGGAAAAGGAAAGGCTATTCTTGAAAAGATTGGTTATGAAGGACAAGGACCATTGGGATTAAGAAAGGAGGGAATCTCAGAACCTATCACACCTCTCACTCTCCATACAAAGGAAAAACTAGGACTAGGATACTCTAAAGAAGAGAAGCAAGAGCTAAAAAAGATAGCTATGGAAAATATCCTTCACTTTAGAGATGGTTCAGAAACATACTCAAATGAATATGAGTGGGCATTACCTTGTGATCTACTTGTCATTGATATTCTAGTCAATGTGATTCAAAAATATGCACCTACACGTGAGGAGGGCCAAGGCTCTGGGTCTAGACCATTTGTCGAGGGATCACTAAATATCGATGACTCTAGTGAGGACGAACATAATTTGAGTGAACAAGATGATTTCAAAGAGGGTAACATCATGGATCTCGATATCCCAAATAACAATTATGATGATATTGCTGTCCTCACCCTTACCTCCATTGACCTAAATCAATCCGATAATACAATGCCATTAATCCATCTAGAACTTATTGATTGAGAACCTATCGAACCATTGATTGTACCAAAATTTGAAAATGATGATGCTATCGTGCATTTCCTTTGTCATATCGAACCTGATACAAATGCAATCCATAATACTCATAACAATACGACTTAGTAGGAGGGTTTTAAATCTTCCAGTTGCAAAAATGAAAACAAGCAAAATAGATCTAATGGTGAAAACCATTCTATGGAAGCATTAGATCTGGAAAAAGTAAAAATAAAGAATGCATCCAATGGTGAAAACCTTTATGAGGCACTAAAGGATGGAAGATTTGACACTCTCCCAGAACACTATCATGAGCGATCATCAGTTCTGGTCGAACCTACACAATCAGTGGACATTGGCACAGAAGAGAGGGCAAAAGTTCTACATCTAGCAGAATCAATAACTAATCAAGAAAGACGAGAATTTATCAAATTCTTTAAAGCAAGAAGCATCAACTTCGCTTGGTCATACTCTGATATGCCAGGCTTAGATCCAAATCTGCTTATGCACCATTTGTCTTTGCCCACATGAATCAGGCCTATTAAGCAAAAATTAAGGAAAATGCATCCTCACATCGCATTAATGGTAAAAGCAAAATTAAAGAAATTATTGGATGCTAAATTCATAAGGTCTGTAGATTATGTTAAGTGGATATCGAACATAGTACCTGTTTCAAAGCCAGACAACTACATCAGAATCTGCATAGATTTTAGGGATCTCAATAAAGCATGTCTGAAAGATGATTTTCCACTACCAAACATAGACATCATTGTGGACTTGACGGTAGGGCATGCCATGATATCAATCATGGATGGCTTCTCTAGATACAATCAAATTAGAATAGCTCCAGAAGATTAGGAGAAGACGGCTTTCACATGTCCATGGGGAACTTTCTGCTGGAACGTCATGCCATTTGGTTTAAAGAATGCAGGAGCAACTTATCAAATGGAAATGACTACGATCTTCCATGATATGATGCACACTTTCATGGAGGATTATGTGGATGACATCTTGGAAAAATCTACTACAAGGGGAGAACATCTGCATATTCTTGATAAAATCTTCACACGGCAGCAGAAATTTAATGTCAGATTAAACCCTAAGAAGTGTGTCTTCGGGGTTACATCAACAAAGCTATTAGGATACATTGTGTCAACAAAGGGCATTGAGGTGGATCCATCAAAATTCAAAGAAATTATGGAGATGCCACCTCCTAGAAACATCAGCCAGCTCATATCACTACAAGGACGGCTTCAATCAATCAAAAGATTCATCTCCCAACTGGCAGATAGAAGTCATCATTTCAATCATCTATTGCATAAACACATAGTTTTCATGTGGGATGAGAAGTGTGAAGCGACATTCAATCAGATCAAACAATATCTAATGTCACCACCTATTCTCATACCACCAATAGAAGGAAGACCCCTCATGTTGTATATTGCTACAACTGATATCTCATTGGGGGCACTCTTAGCACAAGAGGATAATACAGGAAAAGAGCATGCTATCTACTACATCAGTAGAACTTTAAATGGCTATGAAATAAACTACACATTCATAGAAAAGTCTTGCTTAGCAGTGGTGTTTTCTACTCAAAAGTTGAGACACTACATGATGGCTCATACAATTAGGTTAATTGCAAAGATTGATCCTTTGAAGTATCTACTAAGTAAAGCTGCCTTAACAGGTAGCTTGGAAAAATGGGTCATGCTCCTAAGTGAATTTGACATTTAATATGTTGCGAGAAAGGCAATCAAGGGACAAGCAATTGCTGAACAGCTAGCTGAAGCTCCTCTACCAGATGATCACCCAATGACAATGGAATTCCCCGATGCAGACATCATGATAGTAATACCCCAACAATGGATACTATACTTTGATGGATCGTATACACAATGAGGATCAGGAGCAAGGATCTTGTTCATCTCTCCCCAAGGGCCCACAATTCCAAAATCATACAGACTCATGTTTCAATGTACCAATAATGTGGAAGAATATGAAGCATTGATTATTGGGGTCAAGATTGCAATTCAATGGAAAATCACAGATTTACAGGTCTATGGGGACTCTAAACTGGTTATTTATCAAGTCAATGATGAATATCAAACCAAAGATGACAAATTGATGCCTTACAAGCAACAAATAGATAATATGAAATAGTCCTTTGCTAGTATCAAGTTTGATTAGATTCCAAGGGCGGAGAACAAAGCTACAGATGCTATGGCTATGATCGCTTAATTACTACAATTGCCTGAGAAGCGTGTTTGTTATGAGTTTATGGTAGAACAAGTATCATGACCTTCCCATTATCAATCAAAATCTACTACTATATGTCATCTAGAAACCACTGAAACCTCCATATACAAAAAAACCTATGCTTATCTGAAAGATGATATCCTACCTCCTGACCTTTCCAGGAATTAAAAATGCAACTTTATCCATCAATCCACCCAACACACTTTAATCACAGATGTCCTTTATCGTCGAGGTCTTGATGGTACACTACTTCGATGTCTAGAACACAATGAATCTGAAATGGCCTTACGAGAAGTTCATAAGGGTATTTGTGGTACTCACTCGAGTGGAATGACTCTAGCTAAGAAACTCCTCCGTTTAGGTTATTATTGGCCGTGCATGGAAAGAGAATCATATCAATTTGTCAAGAAATGTCACAAATGTCAGGTTCATAGCAATCTGATTCATGCACCGGCACAAGAATTGCATCCTTTTACATCAACATGGCCTAGATCTGGTAGGAAAAATACATCCATCTTCATCTAATGGACATAAGTTCATTATCATGGTTATAGAATACTTCATGAAGTGGATAGAGGTAGTACCTCTTACTACCATCATTGGGAAACAAATCTCCTCATTTATCTTGAACTACATCATCTGTTGATATGGAATCCCTCAATCTATAATCACAGACAATGGATGACCTTTCAAAAATCAAGATGTTTAAGAGTTATGTGAAAAGTTCCACATCCAACATCATTTTTCAACATCGTACTATCCTCAAGGGAATGGCCAAGCAGAGGCCTCAAACAAAACCATACTCAAAATTCTCAAAAAGACAGTTAACGATGTTGGACGTGATTGGCATGTTCAACTCAATCCAGCACTATGGGCCTATAGAACAAGCATCAGAACACCAACAGGAGCTACACCATTTGCTTTGGTATATGGATTAGAAGCCATATTTCCCATTGAAGTTGAAATTCCATCCCTTCGTGTATCACTCAAAGGTATCATTTCAGATGAAGATTATAGGGTATCTAGATTGCAAGAACTGAAATTGCTAGATGAGCTTCGTCAACAAGTTGTAAATCATCTAACAACTTATCAACAAAGGATGTCAAGGAGTTACAATCACAGGGTAAAACCAAGGGTCTTTCAAGTTGGTGACTTGGTACTAAAGGAAAACCCTAGAAATCAGCAAGATAGGGAGAAGAAAGGAAAATTTGAGCCTAACTGGCTTGGTCCATTTGTTGTCATATCAGTGTATGGATTAAGAGTATATCAGCTATCAACGTCAGAAGGGGATCTATTTGATGAACCTATCAACAATATTCATCTTAGAGAATTCTATGCTTAAAACTCCTAGTGCATGAGTTAAAATTCTGAAAATTGTTTCCTTGGTGAAAACTTGGCAAACAGGCATCTTGGCAAACACAAAAATACAAAAAAAACTAAAAAACACAAAAAGAAAGAGAAAAATGAGAAAATACAAAAACACAAAGGGGGTAATCAAAGCATTTGATGAAAACCTGGAAATAGGCGTCAGATGTGATTCTAAGATCAACTTTCCCATCTATTATGAACATATCAGGATCATTCGTTTGGCAAGTCAGTACCGTTCCATATTATGTCAGTCATCTTGCTATCATTACATCCATTATCAAAATCATGTCACATGTTCAACATATCACTCCATAGCTTGGGGGCAACATCTGGGTATCATTAGGGGCAATTAAGACGTATCAATTTCACCAGTCTAGGAATACGACAGTATGGTAGAAAACCAAAAACAAAGATCACAACGCAATGTCAATCATCATTAGAAGAGCATCAAACATCCATATTGTATCAAAAAATCCAAAAAACATGTCAAAAAGGTAAGTCTGGAAAGCAACTTTCAAAAACATAGGTCTGTGTCAGTCGAACTACGTGGTCTCTACGTGTTTAACGTAGGCAAGGCTAATATTTGATCAGCCCCCGAGACCCCTAGGATTAGTTAGTAGGTTAGGTCTTTTCGTCAATAGTCTCAAAAAATCCAAAAACATGTCAAAAAGTCAGGATGGATGATCTTAAATTTGAAAAATGATTGAAACACACTAAGTGAAAATGGATGAATTATATTTTGATTATCAGTTCTTTGGAGTAACTCAATAATGTATAAAAACTAGAGATACAAGGAAAAAGAATGATATTTTATTATCTGTTGTCTATACGTTAATCATTTATATGTATGAATTGTCGGGGGATGTTCTATGCAAATGTATCACCAATGACATTCAAATGATTAATCATTGCTTGTTTACGCAATGAATGCTCAGGTTATCTCGGTTCAATTATACATTGATGCTTTTATTTGATTGCAATATCAAAAATCATGAAAATAGTACTCAGGTCATCATTGGATTAACACAACCATTGACGCTTGTACTCACTTTCAACATCCAATAAAGCTCTATGATGATACCAAGCACAAAAAGACTATAAAATGACATCTATTTATGAAATCTCTATGTGGAGGCTATGTCACTCCCTCACTGACTATCCGTGTATGAGTCCACCCTGATCTCGATGGGGCATAACTAACTTGATGCTCGGCAGGCATTGCATCATGGTAACGGCCCTGGTAGAACTTTGCCTCTCGGCCAACCTACAAAACCTCTCTCATATAATCACCGACAGAGGTGCCATCGGCCAATCTCTGGAGGGTATCTATTGTCTCCTGTGCTCTCTCGGCTATCTGCTGAGCACTGTCTCGCTCGACTGTCAGGGTATCAACCTGCGTTTGCGTGGCGGGTAACTACCCCTGTACCTATGCCAAGGCCTATGCATGAGTCTATGCCTGTGCCTGCATCTATGTCTGAGTCTACACAAGCATGCCCCGAGCCTGTACCAACTGCCCTTGTAGTGTTTGAACCTGTTCCTGCAAAGTCTGGACATGTGCCTGGAGCCCAGCTATCTGCCCAAGTGTTGGCACTATCACTGCCTGCCTCTTACGAGGCCTACTGGAAGAAGGTGCACTATGAATGTCTGGCCCTACCCCTTTGTATCCTCCACTCCCACCATCACTGTCACTGCTACTGCTACTCTCTAAGCTCTCATCTACTGGGATATCACCCTCACCACCGGTGACATCCTCTGCCACATCCTCCTCTACTGGTAAAGGTGCTAGCTCATCGGGGATAGTAATACGAGGATGAGGGACCAAGGCCAAGAATGCTATGTAATCCTTTATGAAAGCTGCCTCTAATATATCTCTCCGCATGTCCCAGGGAGATGGCTGTAACACTCTGTATCCCTCTACAATGATGTCATAAGATAGTGTGGGACCCCAATCTGAAATATCCATCCGTCATCATGCATAGTGGGCTACTCCCTGTGGCATGCACTAAACAATGCCATACTGTCTGTAAACCCAACGGAGCAAGAATCTCTCAAGAACGAAAGGATTCCAGCCAATGAGGTGCATAGAATCACATAGACACCCCAACACTACACCATCCTCCTCCCACTCCTCACAATCAAGGTAGGGGTGCCATATCACTATCTCAGTATCATCAAAAACTCTCCTCCAGTGCTCTAACTTGCCCATCCGGGCCTACGTGAATCGACCACCGTATCTAAAAACATATGGCCTGCCAATTGGTCTGTGTGCAATGAGAAATGATTGACAAATAGCAAAGTGCTCCCAAACCCATATCTGTAACAGAGTCACCCCTACAGATATACTACATGCACCTAGGTACATAATGGAATGAAGATCATGGTAAAGATGTGCTAACATGCACATCCCCCATGCATATCTGGTACCATGTACGAACATGCTCTCCAATGTCCTGCCCTAGCCAACGAGGAATCCCTTTGACCTACGATTAGGGTAAAGGAATCCTCCAATGAATCCAGCTAGCACTGATGGTAGTGTCGCATAAGAGTCTGCAATCCTCTGCCATCGAACGCTCGGACTCTCTATGTCTTGATCCTGAAAGACTCTACAGAGAGCATCTCTGCTGCTGGTCCCATGTGAATCATATGTCACAATCTCCCCCATGAAAGGAATGCACAATATACACCACACATTCTCTGGTGTGACTGTCATCTCACCAGTGGGTAGGTGAAAGGTGTTGTGGTCGCTATGCCACCTCTTAGCCAATGCAATCAACAAACCCTGATTAATCCTAATCTAGGGCATATCAAGTAAAATCATAAGGCCACACTAGCCTATCACTTGGAGCTCATCCGGTGTCAAATGTGGTATCAAATCAGTCATCTACGGAAATCTCTCTCACATCTAGAGAGTACCCAGATCCTCCTATCATCATAACAAAAAAATCTACAATCAGGGAACTATGTCAAGGAATCAAAGGTCATTCTACTATCAGTCTATTCCAAAAGCTTTGGTATGAATTTTCAATCAAAATTCATAGGTGAACATCCAACCTCACCTATCATGAGGTTCATCAAACCATTATCTAGATCTCGCCTATCATGAGATTTATCAGATATTGAATCAAACCTCACCTATCATGAGGTTCATCAAACCATTATCTAGATCTTACCTATCATGAGATTTATCAAATATTGAATCATGTCCTCACCTATCATGAGGATCATCAATAAATGGAGTTTTCTTCTTGCCTATCATGAGAGTTAGTGTTATTTAAATCATCAAATCCAACATCAAAAATGTGGATTATCAATCATACCAATCAGAAGAATGGAGATGATCGGAATTGACATCATCAAAGTTCACTAAGTTAAAATCTTCAATTCTGACATGGAAGCACTAAAACAGTCATCCAAAGCGCTAAATCCCAAAAGCGCTACTTTATCACCTAAAAGCGCTCAAACAGGGACCCAAAGCGCTAAAACCATGAAAGCGCTATTTCAGCACTCCAAAGCGCTAAAATAGGCTTCCGAAACGCTAAAAAATTCAAAGTGCTAATTTTCCGCATCAAAGCGCTAAAATAGGTTGTCTAGGTGCCACTTTACTAGAAGTGCTAGAACAGTCCTTAAAAGCACTAATCCACCAACTCAAAGTGTTGAAAATCTCAAAGCGCTAAAATTCGGCTTCAAAGCGCTAATTTTTGACTCCTAAGCGCTAATTCGCTAAAAGTGCTAGTTTACCGACTGGAAGCGCTAGTTTACCGACTGGAAGCACTAGAGTTTTAAACACAAGCGCTAAAACTCAAAGTGCTAGAAAACCTAATGGAAGCGCTACATTGGGATGTAAGCACTACAACACAACTTCAAAGCGCTAAAAGACACCTAGACATGCCTAGGACCTAAAAAGCATAAAAAACAAAAGTGCACAAATCACGAGGAGGTCAGGAGGTACATATCAGAGGTCCATACGTAGGTGGCCATCTGTGGTGTCAAACGCACTTGAATTGGTGAGTGTGGTAGGGGATAGGCATCTCGCTCCATCTGGCAGAAAAGTCTTTATCACTGAGAATTTTGAACTCAAAAAGCAAATAATGAATTGAAAATAACCTTTTAACACTATTTATAATTTTTGAAAGGTATTTTTGGTGGATTTTTATTACATTTTGATTAATTTTATCCATGAAATTAATTAAAACTCATCAGAGGGCTCTATTTCTTCATCATTTTGTCGGGAGATAAATTATTTCATCATCGAAACATCATAAAATCATCAGAAAATCATAAATTTTCAAAAAAAATTCTAAAAATCATCAGATTATTAATTTTTTATCTCCCGAGGGGGCATATCATTATCAAATCATCTGAAAATCATGTCTGGGGCATACGGAATTATTTTTTTGAAATCATCGATCCTGGCAGTAGCAGCAAAAATATTCTTCGAATCGATGCGCAAACACATCACTTTGAAGAGGGGAAAAATGTATACACCTAAAATTGGTCTGGACAATCCGATTAATTAAATAGACATTATTTGATTAATTATTCTATTTCCTCTACTATTTAAATAAATAGAAATATTTATTTAGTATAGTTCACATTCAAATTCATCTTAATTAAATAAACAAAATTAAATACTTTGTTCGATTATCAAATCCCTATTTCAATCTATCACATCATTCTCAAAATAATTAAATAAAGACAAAACACTTTATTTATTAATTACCATATTCCTCTGATTAATTTAATAAACGACTATCCTATAGTTTGTTTTATTAAATTATTTATCTCCCTTTCCTAATTTAAATAAATCAAAATATTTGAATTAAGCATAAAGGAATATTCCAATCTACATTCTCTCAAAAATGAATTAGATTTCCTATGTCTAATCTATGTCTAAATTTGTCACAATTAATGCTTTGAAACTTCACGGGAAGTTTTGGAGACAAATTGGAGACAAATTTGGAATTTGATCTCTCAATCCTCTTCCATCAATCCTTCCTCTTCTCTTGCTTGGTGTTTTCATGGGTAGAGACAATCTCCATCTTTTTCTCAATCTCCTTCATCTCTCACCATTCAATCCTCCAGATTGAATCCAAGCCTCTCAAATCTTTCCCTATGCGTTTCTACAGCCAGGAAATCTATAAATACAAGCCTCATTGAACCAAGAAAAGGATCCAGATAATCAAGCTTTTGCACCCTTACTCTGCAAGAATCCAGGCATCAAGTATCAAGCATCAACATTCAAGCAATTCAACAATCAAGCTTCACATCAATGGCTGCCTCTTGTAGCTGCAATTATCTATTTCATACATGCTAGTTTACATTGTTATAATCTAGTATTGCATTTTAGTATCATCTCGTTCTTCAGATAGTCATTTTAACAGTCATAGTGCTTAATAATCTGAGAGCAATTTAGATTTAATAAATCTTTGGAGATAGAGAGCAATAAGATGCTTTCAGTTGATTACTTTGTTGAATTGATTCAATTTGTTTAATCATTGATATAATGTCGTATCAAGAAGTGTATTTATGTTATTTACCTTATTCCACACTTACAACCACAATCGCTTCATTACTATAATTTCCTGAGAAACGTGTTTGTTATGAGTTTATGGTGGAACACGTATCATGTCCTTCCCATAATAATTCAGAAACCGCTACCATCTACCATCTAGAAACCACTGAAACTTCAATCTATGAAGAGACCTATGCTTATCTGAAAGACGATATACTTCCTCCTGACCTTTCCAAGAACCAAAAATGAAACTTCATCCGCCAATCTGCACGACATACATTAATCGCAAACATACTTTACCATCGAGGTCTTGATGGTACTTTACTCTGATGTCTAAAACACGACGAATCTCAAACGATCCTACTAGAGGTTCACGAGGGTATTTGTGGCACTCATTCAAGTGGGATAAATCTAGCCAAGAAACTCCTCTGTTTGGGATATTACTGGCCATTCATGGAGAAAGAATCCTATTAGTTTGTTAATAAATTTCAAAAGTGTCAGATTCACAGCAATCGGATTCATGCACCAGCGCAAGAACTGCATCCTTTTACATCAACATGGCCTTTTTGTCGATGGGGCCTAGATCTGGTAGGAAAAATAAATCCATCTTCATCTAATGGACACAAGTTCATTATAACCGCTACAGAATACTTCACAAAATGGATAGAGGTAGTACCTCTTACAACCATCACTGGAAAGCAGATCTCCTCATTTATCTTGAATTACATAATATGTCGGTATGGAATCCCTCAATCCATTATCACTGATAATGGATGACTATTCAAGAATCAAGATGTCCAAGAGCTATGTGAAAAGTTTCATATCCAACATTCTTTTTCAACACCATACTATCCTCAAGGGAATGGCCAAGCAAAGGCCTCGAACAAAACAATTCTCAAAATTCTCAAAAAGACGGTTAACGATGTTGGACGTGATTGCCATGTTCAACTCAATCCTGCACTATGGGCCTACATAACAAGTATCAGAACACCAACAGGAGCAACCCCATATGCCTTGGTATATGGATCAAAAGCTATTTTTCCCATTGAAGTTGAAATTCCATCCCTTCGTGTATCACTTAGAGGCATCATTTCAGATGAAGACTATAGGGTATCTAGACTACAGGAATTGGAATTGTTAGATGAGCATCGTCAACAAGCTGTTAATAATATAACGACTTATCAATAGAGAATGTCAAAAAGTTACAACCACAGGGTAAAATCGAGGGTCTTTCAGGTTGGTGACTTGGTAGTAAAGGAAAACCCTAGAAATCAGCAAGACAGGGAGAAGAAAGGGAAATTTGAGCCTAACTGGCTTGGTCCTTTTGTCATCATATCAGTGTATGGATCATGGGCATATCAGCTATCAACGTCAGAAGGGGATCTATTTGATGAACCTATCAACAGTATCCATCTCAGAAGGTTCTATACTTAAATATCCTAGTGCATGGGTTAAACTTCTGAAATAGATTCCTTGATGAAAATCTGGCAAACAAGCATCTTGGTAACACAAAAATACAAAAAAAAAAAAGAATGAGAAAAATAAACAAAAAAGAAGAGTGTAATCAAAGCCTATGCTGAAAACCTAGAAACATGCGTCGTATGTGATTCCATGATCAACTTTCCTATCTATTTTGATACATATCAGGATCATTCATCTGGCAGTCAGTATCATTTCATATCATGTCAATAGTCTTGTCATCATTGCATCCGTATCAAAATCATTTCACATAGTCAAGTCTCACTCCAAAGCTTGAGGGCAACATCTGGATATTGCTAGGGGCAACAACACATCGATTTCACCAAAGGGAAAACAACAGTGTGGCAAGAAATAAAAAAAATATCAATGTGCAATATCAATCATCATCAGAACAACATTAATCATCCGTATCATATCAAAAATCCAAAAACATGTCAAAAAAGTAAGTCTGAAAAAGCAACATCCAAAAACATAGGTCTATGTCAGTCGAACTATGTGGTCTTTGTGTCTTGTAATGTAGGCAAGGCTAATCTTTGATCAGCCCCCGAGACCCCTAAGATAAGTATGCAGGTTTAGGACTTTCGTCAAAATCTCAAAAATCCAAAAAACATGTCAAAATTAGGATGGATGATCTAAAAATCTGAATAATGATTGAAACACTCTATGTAACAAATGGATAAATTGCATTTTTGATTATCATTTCTTTGGAGTAACTCAATGATTAATTGAACTAGAGAAGCAAGGAAAAAGAATGATGTTTTTTATTATCTATTGTCTATATGTTAATCATTTACATGTATGAATTGTCGGGGGATGTGCTATGCAAATGTATCCCCGATGACATTCAGAATTCACACATTGAAATGATTAATCACTACTTGTTTATGCAATGAATGCTCAAGTCATCTCGATTAAATTATACCTAGATGCTTGTGTTCACTTGCAATATCAAAAATCATGAAAGTGGTACTCAGGTCATTATTGGTCTAACAAATACCATTAACGCTTGTATCCACTTGCAACATCTAATAAAGCTCAATGATGACAAAACAACACAAAAGTATTGTTAAAATGAAAATCATTTTGCATATAGTTGCATGTTAAAATTAGATTGTGTTTATCATGATTTATCATCTGCAGAGTATTTGTTGCATAAAAAAGTTCCAATCAATGATTATCTTATCTACAAATGGACTGAGGATACTTGACAAAAAATCCAAAAATGATCAAAAACATGTAGGAGTCATCATCACATCATTTATTATCATCATTTCATCATTCATACATTTTATCATACATCAAATAATTTATACATTAAATTGTACCATACATACATCATGATCATTTTTTTTTACCATAAACATTCATTGCATTATCATCCATCAACATCATATGCAAAACATCATTTATAGTCCATACATTCTATCACAATTAAAATAACAACACGTTATTACATCATTATCCATTATCATTTCATCATAAGATCATTTTATTATCACATTTAAAATACAATAAAAATCATTTATCCATCCATTCATACATTTATCATCACATCATTGTATTGAAAAAAAACATCATTCATATACACCATCACATTTAGAATAAACTCATCACATAAATCATATAATAAAGGCATCCATCACATAGAAATCATAAAACCATCATCATATCACATCAACTGCATCTCATATATATATATCATCAAATGTCAAGTATACAATGAAGTCTGGAATAAAAATACATCATCAAAAATGAGGTACATCATAATATACATCAGGGAGGATCACAATAGCATCTATGATCTACTACTGCCAGAATGTGTGGGCCCAATAGGACCTGTACCACCACCCGAGGGACCAGTACCACCACCACCTCCGAAAGGATCGGGATCTCTGGGATCTCTGCGTGGAGGCTATGTAACCCCCTCACTCACTGTCTGTGTGTGTGTCCACCCAAATCTCGACGAGGCATAACTGACTTTGCGGTCAGGAGGCACTGCATCATGATATCTGCCTCTACAGAACTCTGCCTCTCGATCTACCCGTATAAACTCTCTCATATAATCTCCTATGGAGGTGCCATTGGCCACTCTTTGGAGCGTCTCCACTGTCTCCTGTGCCCTCTCAAAAATCTACTGAGCATTGTCTCTCTCAGCTTTCAAAGTGGCCACCTGTGTCTGTACAGTGGCCAACTGTCCCTGCACCTATGATAAAACCTAAGCATGAGCCTGTGCCTAGGCCTGCATCTGAGTCTGGGTCTGCACAAGCAAACCTCAAGCCTAAACCAACTACCCCTATAGCATCTAAACTTGTACCTAGAGACGTGCTATCTGTCTCTGCTGATCTATGGCTGGCACTGTCACTACTCGCCTCTTGTGAGGCCTGCTGGATGATGGAGCACTACTAATGGATGGCCCTGCCCCTTTGTCACCTCCACTGCCACTGTTGCTATCATCACTACTGCTATCACCACTACTACTCTCCGTGCTACTGTCTGTCAGAGTATCACCCTCACTCTCATTGGAACCCTCTGCCACATCCTCCTTTGTTGGTAGCGGTGCTTGCTCATCGGGCATCATAATACTAGGATGCGGCACCAATGCCAAAAATGCAGCATATTCCTCTATAACGGGTGCCTCTGCAATATCCCTTTGCATGTCCCAGGCTGATGGCTGCAGTGCCCTATATCCCTCTACTACAACATCATATGATAAATGGGGCCCCCAATCAAGAATATTCATCCATCGTCTGGCATAATGGGCTACCTCATGTGGCATGCACTGTACGATGTTGTACTGCCTATACACTTTGTGAAACATAAATATCTCTATAACAAATCAGGTCTGGTTGATGAGATACATGGAATCACAAAGGAACCCCAACACTGCGTCATCCTCATCCCACTGCTCATAGTCGAGGTATGGATGCTAGATAACTGTCTCTGTATCATTGAAAACCCGCCTCTAGTGCTCTAACTTGCCCATACGGGCCTGTGTGAACTGACCGCTGTATCGAAAAATGTAGTCTGTCGGCTAGTCTGTCTGCAACTGCAAATGGCCGAGCAATAGAAAAATGCTCGCATGCCCACACCTATAACAGGGTCATCCCTATTGATAAGCTCCTAGCTCCAAGGTACACAACTGAGTGTAGATCATGATAAAGATGTGCCAGCATGCACATCCCCCACGCATATCTGGTACCATGTACCATCATGCTCTCTAGTGTCCTGCCCCAACCAACGAGAAATCCCTTTGACCTGCGATCAGGGTAAAGGAAACCTCCAATAAATCCAGCTAGCACTGCTAATAGTGTCGCGTAAGAGTCAGCAATCCTCCTCCACCGAACACTTGGAATCACAATGTCCTGATCCTGAAACACTCTACGAAGAGCATCTCTACCGCTGGTCCCATGGGAATCATATATGAAAATCTCACCCATAAACAAAATACACAAAATATGCCACACATCCTCAGGTGTGACCGTTATCTCGCCAGTGGGTAGGTGAAAGGTGTTGTGGTCACTATGCCACCTCTTTGCCAATGCAGTCAATAAACCCCGATTAATCTTAATCTGGGGCATATCAAGCAAGCTAGTAAGGCCGCATCGGCCTATCACCTAAAGCTCATCTGGTGTCAAATGAGGTATCAGGTCTGTCGTCTATGGAAACCTCTCTCACATCTGGAGAGTACCCAAATCCTCCCTATCATCATAACGAAAAAATCCACAATCAGTGAAATATGTTTGGGAAATCAAAAGTCATTCTACTATCAAGTCTATCACAAATTGGTATGAATTTTCGATCAAAATTCATAGGTGAACATCAAACCTCAACTATCATGAGGTTCATCAAAATATTATCTAGATCTCGCCTATCATGAGATTTATCAGATATTGAATCATTTCCTCGCCTATCATGAGAATCATCAAAAATAGGATTTCTTCTCGCCTATCATGAGAAGTTAGTCTTATTTACATCATGCAAATCCAACATCAAGAATTTGGATTATCAATCATACCAATCCGAAGAATGGACATGATTGGAATTGACGAAATCAAGGTTACCTAAGTCAAAACCTTCAATTCTGACAAGAAGCACTAAAACAGGCTTCCAAAGCACTACTTTATCAGTTAAAAGTGCTAAATCAAGGACCCAAAGCGCTAAATCTCGAAAGCACTATTTCAACACTTCGAAGCGCTAAAACAGGCTTTCGAAGTGCTAAAAGTCCCGAAGCGCTACTTTTTTGTATCGAAGCGCTACAACAGTCCGTCAAAGTGCCTTTTTACCAGAAGCGCTAGAACAAACCCTGAAAGCGCTAATCCACCGAATCAAAGCGCTAAAATTCTCAAAGCGCTAAAATCCGGCTTCAAAGCGCTAATTCTTAACTCCTAAGCGCTAAATCATTGAAAGCGCTACATTACCCTATGGAAGCGCTAGAGTTTTTAATGCAAGCGCTAAAACTCAAAGCGCTAAACTACCTACTGGAAGTGCTACACTGGAGTGTAAGCACTACAATGCGGCTTGAAAGTGCTAAAACAAGCTATAAAACATATAAAGCAATAAATGCATAAAAAACAAAAATGTGTGAATTACGAGGAGGTCACGGGGTACAAACCGGAGGTCCATACATGGCTGATCATCGGTGACGTCGAACACGCTCGAATCGATGAGTGTGGTAAGGGATAGGCATCTTGCTCCAGCTGGCATAAATGTCTCTATCACAAAGGTTTTGGAAATCAAATAGAGAAAATGAATTGGAAAATGACATTTTGGGCTATTTATAAATTTTGAAAAGGTATTTTTGGTGGGTTTTATTATATTTTGATTAATTTTATCCATGAAATTAATTAAAATTCATCTGCGGGCTACATTTCTTCATCATTTGTCAGGAGATAAATTATTTTATTATCGTATCATCATCCAATCATCAAATTTTTGAAAGATTCTAAAAATCATCAAATCATTAATTTATCTCCCGAGGGGGCATATTATCATCAAATATCTGAAAATCAATGTCTAGTGCATGTCTGGGGCATACAAAATTATTTTTTTGAAATCATCGATCCTGGCAGTAGCAGCAAAATTTTCTTCGCGGCAATGCGTAAACACATCACTTCGAAGAGGGGCAAAATGTATACACCTAAAATTGGTCTGGAGCATCCGATTAATTAAATACGAATTATTTGATTAATTATCCTAAATTCTTCTACTATTGAATAAATAGAAATATTTATTTATATAGTTCACATTCATATTCACATTTAAATTCTTCCAAATTCATCTTAATTAAATAAACAAAATTAAATACTTTGTTTAATTTAATTATCAAATCCCTATTTTATTCTATCACATCAATCTCAAAATTAATTAAATAAAGATCAAAACACTTTATTAATTAACTACCATATTCGTCTGTTTAATTTAATAAACAACTATCCTATAGTTTGTTTTATTAAATTATTTATCCCTCTTTTGCTAATTTAAATAAATCAAAATATTTGAATAAAAGCACAAAGAATATTCCATCTATATTCTCTCAAAAATGAATTAGATACCCTATGTCTAATCTATGTCAAAAACATGTCAAATTTAATGCTTTGAAACTTCAGGGGAAGTTTTGGAGACAAATTGGAGACAAATTCCAAAATCTTCTCTCAATCCTCCTCCATCAATCCTTCCTCTTCTCTTGCCTGGTGTTTTCATGGGTAGAGACAATCTCCATTTTTCTCTCAATCTCCTCCATCTCTCACCATTGAATCCTCCAGATTAAATCCAAGCCTCTCAAAGCTTTCCCTATGCATTTCTATAGCCAAGAAATCTATAAATACAACCTCATTGAACCAAGAAAAGGATCTAGATAATCTAACATTTGCACTCTTACTCTGTAGCAATTCAAGCATCCAAAATCCAACAATCAAGCTTTCACATCAATGGCTGCCTCCTGTAGCTGCAATTATCTGTTTCATGTCCATATCATGCTAGTTTAATTAATTTATTATCTAGTATTGTCTTTTAACTCCATATCATTGCATTAGTATCATCTCGTTCTTCAGATAGTCATTTTAACAATCATAGTGCTTAACAATCTAAGAGCAATTTTGATTTAATAAATCTTTGGAGATAGAGAGCAATATGACGCTTTCAATTGATTACTGTTTTGAATGGATTCGATTTGATTAATATTTGATATAATGTCGTATTAAGAAAAGTTTTAATCTTGTTTACCTTATTTCACACTTACAATAACAAGTATAAAATAAATTCCTTTGGACAACTACCGAGGGAAAGAAAATATTAGCTTTGGTTAGTTGGAAAATTATTTGTGAAACTAAAAAGAATGGGGGTTTGCATTTAAGGCACATTCAAAGTTAAAAAAAAAAATCTTTTGGCTAAGGTTTTCTATATCTTAATCAAGGATGAATAGGATTGGCCTTTGGTGATGAAGGAAAAATATCTGCAAAGTAGAGAAACTATCAAATTTTTGAAGGACAAACTATTTCTTAGGGTTCTATCATTTGGAATAACTTGTTGAGGGCTTCTTAAGAAAGGTATATGATAAAAAGTGGGAACCAAAACAAAAATTGAATTTTGGGAGGATACTTGGTTTTATTTCTCCCCCCTTTCCTCCGATCATCAATTTTCTCTACCAGTTCAACATTTTGCTAGCTTATTTGGGAGCTACTTAGGGGGATATGCTGGTTATCATGGAAATATAAGAAAGATGAAGGCTTTTCTAAATTTATTTAATGAGGGAGATGCTTTGGTTGATACTATTAAAAAAAAGTCCTTTCTTAGCCTCTTTAACTTCTTCCATCATACCAAGGAAGATGAAATTATTTGGGCCCCTAAATGTTTTGGGAATTATATAGTTGCCTCAGTTTATTCTTTGGTCGCTAATATTATGGGATATTATTTGGAATCATAGAATCACACCTAAGATCAAATTATTCTTGTGGGATGTTAATCATAACAAGATTCTCACTTAAGATGGTTTCCTCAAAAGAGTATTCTTTTGTTCCTGATAGGTGCCCTATGTGTTTATCTCAAGAAGGTATGGTTAACAAATTATTTTTATACTATGTATTTTTTAGGGAAGTTTGGGAGGCTATTTTCACCAGGTTTGAGATATAATGGATAATGCATGTGGAACTAATGACTTTCATGAATGGTTAGAATGATAACTCTGATTTTAAACACCATGTTATAAGAGAACTATGGATTTAAAGTTTGCCTCATATGGCCTGGAGCATATGGAAAGAGAATAATAACAAATATTTTAGAGAAATCAATAATAATTTCATGAATGTATTGTATTCTATTTTTATATATATCCAAAATAATGTTAATGTTGTTAATATCAAGAAACCATAAACTAAGAATTGGGTGTTAATGAATATTTTTTTGATGTTGACATAACAAAATCCTTGATTAGGAAACATACAAAGTGGAAATTTCCTCAAAAGGGATGGATGAAGCTTAATTTTGATGGCTATTCAAAAGGAAACCTTGATTTGGTTGGTGCAAGTGGTATAACTAGGATGATCAAGGTATTATGTTGGGAAGCTATGCGAATTTTATAGGAATTAAATATAATAAGGAAGTCAAAGTGATGGTTGGATGGTGAGAGATTAAAAGAGTTCTTTATCATAGATTTTCACAACTTGAAATCAAGGGGGATTCTAAAATTATAATAGATATTTAAAAAAAATAGGAATCCCCAAGTTGAAATATTAGGGACTACATAGAGGAGGTTAGTATCTTTTGAAATATTAAAAAAATTATAAAATTAATCACACTTATTGTGAAGGAAATATGGTCGTATTTTTTTTCTCAAATACTAGACTTGAGTATAATAGTTGGATTCATTAGATACCTAGAAAAAATCATTTGAGATCTATGGTTAGCACTTTGAATAATGATAAGGTGGATTATAACTTGCATAGATTGGAATAACACTATAACTAATCATGTGTTAGTAAAGTTAGATAATAATAGGAATCTAAATTATTACAAGCATATGATTAATAATGAAAAACATGCGTGAAATAACCATGATCATGAATTCATCCTTCAAGTTTGTCAAGGATTAAATTTATTATGAACATCAATTATACTTACCATAATTAGTATGAAGTGTTCAAGAAAGCTATATCTTGTTTTAATCCCCTTAATATTGGAAATAGATGAATTTCTATTGTAATGCCCAACTATTTCCTAGCCAACTTGGTGTTAGAAACACAGTTCATGTTGGAAGTTTGAGGAGATCGTCAATGGTATATTTGTTGGCAACATGAGCATGAGCATATACAGTGTTGTCATTGATGGCAATATTGGGATTTGATGTGAAGATTGATGTCTATCTGGATGGTGAAGCATAAGTGATTGAGGTGATGGAAATCTAATATACAAATGAAAGAGTTTTGATCTAGTACAAAATAGTTGTGTTGAATATTCAACTAAGTCATTGTGTTCAATTTTTGGTACATAGAGTATTGGTTTTTGGGTCTGCATTTCTCCACCTTGAAGAATTTTGATCTACATTTCTATGGTAATTTTGGTGTATGTTAGAGTAATATAAATCCAATTTTTCATGTCTTTATGTACTTTGGTATAAAAGAAAATGATGATAGAGTATCAGGTCTACCAGTGATAGTGTTGCCAGTGTAGAGTACCTGCTTGGAATGGTCCACATTCCATTATCAAAGAATATTTTGTTATGTGGTCTTGAGGAAGTGTTTACAAGTGTTAGTAGCATCTATGATCCAAGTGGAAAGTGTATTGGAGTTATGTGTGTTATCTTGTGGATGAATAGTTGGTGTACTTTAGTGCTACTCCATCAACAAAGCTAACCTAATAAGTATGGGGTCGTCCATAGTTATAAGAAGTGTTGATCGATCTTAGGGAGTTATTATAAGTCCCCTCTAGCCTATTTTGATGTGTTACACATTTTGAATTGAGGCACAAAGTATGTGTGTTTGAATCTTGAGCAGACAAGTTATGCTATGCACAATACATCTAATTAGGTTGACCTGATTGATGTCGCAAGTGTTTGTGAATGTAATGTGTATAAATGTGAAATGAAGGAAAATGTGAGTGGTAGCTTTTGAATGGGGTATGCACCTATTTTCCTCATTTCATTAGGAAAAAGAGATCCCCTAGGAGAATATTGGCTTTCAACCCTTAAGGTGAGTCAACCTTAATGGAGATCTTGTTGTTTTCCTTATGACCGAGGATGGGGTAAATCAACCTGAAATGCACTTTTGGGAGAAAAACTAAAAATAGTAAATAAACCCAATTGTGCAAAGTAACACCTTGAAACATCAATTTAAAACCTTAATTTAGTAGAATCCACAAATTTCCAACAGATATGAGAAGGTTATGAATTTATGCACCTATCACAAAAAGCCTCTATTGAATGTCCTCGTAGGATAGATTCACCTTAGGGCTAATGGGTCTTGCTACAGGGATCCAAAATCTGCTTTCATAGTCCTCTGCTCCTAGGCCTATACCCTCGATTCCTCTGGATTTCACAGTTAGAAAGTCAAAATTAAATTCTACAAGTGAGTTTGCATGGATTAACGACAATGTTGACAACTTTTACAACCATAAAATTGCACTTTTGATCAATATTCAATCCTTCTTCAACCCAAGATCTGCAAACACACAAAGAGGATATTTGTTTTTGTTTTTGGTGAATGGGGGTTTGCCTTGGTCAAACCATGTTTTGGTAATTAAACCTTGAAATGAAATGAAACATGAATGGAAGGAATGATGAATGGACACTTTCTTGTTGTAACTCACAAAAAACTTGAAGGATTGAAATCTAATACATCTCTCCAAGGTCTTGATCTTGTATGAAATGGCTTGATTGATGATGTGACTTTGATGCTCAAATCTCGACTTGAATGCTTGAAACCTACAGCACAATTTTAGCTCCAAAAACATACATGAATGAAGATAACTTTGACATGATGCTTGAGATATTGAATACTACAACAAATGATTGATAAATTTTCTATTGAACATCTTTGAAAATAATATTAGCTTTAGGAATACTTGCATATAGAATCTAGGATTTGAATTGATAAAAAAGACCTTGTATTTATAGGTAATTTTTTAACTTCCTAAAAAATAAACATCAAAGGCCAAAATTTGCAAATTGAATTTGAATCATAAAAATGCCACCAAAAAAATATAAAAAATTGGGGTCCTAAACTTAAGGGTGACCCATTCGCCCTTGGGTGAATGGGTCCTATGACCTAAATCTAGGACATTCCAATTTCAAGGAAATTTAATTAATGATTGCAATTGTTTAGTACAAGTTTCCATTTCAAAAAACGAGATTAATTATGTTTTTAAATGCATAATTGGGCCAAATAAAGGCTTAATTAAGTCCAATTTATTAAGGGACCCAAACATAGTGTGAAAATATAAATGATCACATTTTTTGACACTACATTTAGCCCCCACTTTAGTGAGAGGATGAGCCTTACACTCAAACTCACACTAAAGTAGTCAAACAAATTTCAAGAGAGATCTAATTGTACAATTGTTGGAAAGATAAGACAACAAAGGTCAAGGAGGATGAACAAGCCCCCAAGATCTAAGATGTCAAGGAAAACTAACCAAGGCACAAAGAGACACATGCCTATGTTAAATATGTAGTAGCAAGACAAAATACACAAACATGCAATGCCAAAATTAATGCAAAGAAAAATAGAGGTAGATCAAGCCTCAACTATTTTGTCAAATCAGTATGGATCAAGCTTTAGTTGTTTGTCCAAAAAATGTTTACAAGTGGAAACCCATTATCCATTATGCAAACACAATGTACTCACATGGGCAAGTGAAAATATGTTGTCCACTAGGTGAGCCCCCAAAAGTGGCTAATGGGAAAGTCATGCCAGGTATAGGCTCCCATTGTACTAACCATACCAAAGTTATACCTCTTGATAACTTTGATAAGGCACCACATAAATGGTCACAAGGCTAGTAGGCTACGTTATGCTAAGAACTCATGAATTAGGTTCCACTGGCAAGAAAGTTGTGTTATGCTTGGTGGCCTTGATACATACAATAAGATATTCAAAGGGTTTTTTCTTAGTTCATGAAGGTCTCACCTTAGGGAACATCATGCTTAATGTATCCATGAGAGGACTAGTTGAGGATAAAATAGTCATAACTTAGGGAATGCAATCCATAACATTAGCACTAAGAGGAATGCAATATGCTTAGAAAGGTCACAATATTGAAGGAAATCAAACCCAATGAAACCACCAAGAATACACAACATGTGAAATAAGAAGAGCACACTTTGAAGCAAACAATGAGTGGGGACGTGTATGTCCCCACTTTAAAGAAACTGCTAAACACCATGTTGTGAGAAATTAATTTCAAGTAGAACACAATAAATTCCAATGCATGAGAGATTTATTCAAAAGGCCCTATGTGAACATATGTTTCTGAATAGAGCTACATCATGGAAATGAGGGTTTCCCTCCATATGCAATTCTAAGATAACGCATAAGGGATCCATGGATTTGGGGTCAATATTTTTCATTGTTGCAGTAATATAATCAAGCTGAAAACCATCATCATTCCCAAACTGAGTCATGGAACAATGAGCACAAAGGAAGAATGAAAAATAGAGAGAGAGAGAAAGAACAAAGGGAATCTTTTGGGTCAACATGGAAGAGACCTGAATATCTCGATGCCTTGTATTATCCCTGAAAAGAAAAAATAAGACAAAGATAAAGGTTATGACATATAGAAGATTATAGATACAAATGGAATAATGTCACAACAGTTTTGATTCCTTTGTATCCTTGCACCAACAAAGTGACAAGGGTCATCCAAAGTAGGCTCAAAAATATATAAAGACACACCAATCAACACTATACAGGGGATCACATTACACACATGCAATCACAAAGAACATGGAAAGAAAATAAAGAAAATACTAGTATGGAAC
The DNA here is from genome assembly GCA_007115665.2 of Sequoiadendron giganteum. NCBI lineage: Eukaryota > Viridiplantae > Streptophyta > Pinopsida > Cupressales > Cupressaceae > Sequoiadendron > Sequoiadendron giganteum. Next base: position 54,462,359 of record CM021108.1, on the reverse strand, counting down.
ATGCGCGTCAACATATAATAGGTCATACACATCCCGATCTTTTTCATCATAGGTGGAAGGAAAACAAATATCAAAAGGGAATACAACAAGTTTCATACTAGGAGCATCACTAGGTTCAACACGTGGTGAGTCACTCTTTATAGGAGGATCATCATGGTTGTTATCATCTAAGCTCATGGAAGAGGAAAACAATAAATTCAAGTCATTATGCACTTCCTCATCAATCTTAGAAATCTCATCATCATCATCCAATTTAATTACAAATGGAGGCCTAATGACAATGTTCATTGAAGTTTCTTGTTGTTTTTTTGTGGTGAAGGTGGAGAATCATCATGCTTTTCTTCAATTGGTGTGTGATTTTGATTTTCTATTTTATTCTCTTCGTTTAATCTATGAGAAATAGCACGATGTCTACACCTATTATATTTATGTTGAATAAGAAAACTGAGAGGGGGGGGTGAATCAGTTGTCATAAAATTAAACCTTTAATCAGATTATTGAAACTAATCCTTAACACTGCTTAAATGATTAAACATTAAGTGTAAGTGCAGAAACTAAAAACCATCACACAAACACAACACCTGATTTATGTGGAAAAACCATGGTGAGGATTAAATCACACTATAGAGATTATCAAAACCGATTACAAGAGGCTCACTTCCAAAACAAGGACTCACTATCTAGAATAGGACTCACTGTCCGACAGGTCTAACAACTCGGAGGGCTCACTGCCACAAAGATACAAAGAAGATAAAAGAGATATGTTACAAAGAGATGGAAATATCAATGCAACAGAGAAATCCACCACGATCAGTTGTAGACATGCATGAATGATAGAGTACACCTTCTGCTCACTACATCCAAAAAATCAACATTTAGGCTTAGCATTGATCTGCCACACTCGCATCACAAACACCTACTGAATAGCATCAATCTCACATCTATCTACTCTTTTTATTTTCTCTTATCTCTCTTCTTCACTCTTGTGTGTGTCTCTTCACCACTAACTCATCCTGTATATATACCTTCTTCAACTTTGAAACATATCCAAATTTGACCATCCAACATTAAGTTCAAATTAATTCAATGCCAAAACATCCTAGGGTGGAATTAGAATGAGGGAAACCCAAATACATGATTCATAAGGACCTAAATAGATCCAATACACTTCACTAACTTTGAAAGTAGTATTCCACACAAGGTTAGCCAAACCAGTGTAAAACACATAGAACAATTAAGCACATACTTTCCAGATACCAAAATTATCTTCAATACAATAAAAACAACTCAACTCTAGAACTGCAAGTCATAAGACTTCATCAAAGAGAAATCCAGACCAACAAAATTTCTCTTGAGACTCAACTAAAAAGACAAAAAACCATAGTTCACAACTGGTGAACACAACTCGCATTGAACAATGAATCAAAAAACCAAAAAGATAGATATAGAATCTTCCAACAATAACGATCAACATATTTGAACCACACAAACATGGAAGAAAAAATCAGAGCAAAACCTGGAGTGACCACTAAACACTAGCAAACTTCCTTCAATATAATTTTCTCAATATCCTCGACATATACAGTCAACAAAAACTAGTTGATAACCAATTGACTAGTTGACATCAATGATAACACCTTCAATCCTTCCATCATTCCTTCCACTCTTGCAAAAATCTCCCCCTTTGTCATTGATGGCAACACATGATGTGAAAAACCATCAAAGACAACATACTAACTCTAAATATGCTTCTCAAGATTTTTCTTTCTGCTTCTCCCCCTTAGTGGATAATCTCTTTTCACATTCTTCCTTTCCTCTTTTTCACATTCTTCCTTTCCTCTCCCCCTTTGACATCAATGGAAAAGGAAAAATATATTTACATTGATTTCTCCTTTGACAACAGAATACACACCATAACAACACATGACACTACCTACTCCCCCTAAGAGGTAGCCACCATACATCAATATTGAAGAAAGATAGATCCATAGATCCACCAGACTGATGCATCTCCATATGCATCTAGTTCAAGAGAGGAGGGGCAATGACCCCTAACTTCTCCCAGAGATACTCAAAATTACCTTTAGGAAGAAAGTTCATAAATATATCAATAATAAGATCCTTCATCAAAAAATAATCAAGATTTACTTCATTCTCTTCAACCTTCTCCTCTCAAGAAATGATACCTGATAGATATATGTTTTATCCTCGAGTGCATCACGAGATTATTTGAAATGTTAATTTCACTTGTATTATCACATAAGATAGAAATAAGATCATCATACACCACTATGATATCTTTCAATGTCTGTTCTATCCATAGAACTTGTGTACAACAAGATGCAACATCAATATACTCAGCTTCAACAATAGACATGGAAACTCAATCTTTCTTTTTACTCAACCATTCCACCAATCTACAACCAAGAAAGAATCTATCAACACTTGTTATCTTTCTGTCATCTACACATCCAACCCAATCTGCATCTATATAAGCACTTAGTGTAAAATTAGAATCTCTAGGATACCATAATCCATAATTTGGAGTGCAATTCAAATATCTGAATATTCTTTTAATAGTAGGAATATGTGTTTCCTTAGGATCTTCTTGAAATCTAGCCACAAGACATACATCATGCATAATCTCTGGTCTAGTAGCAGTCAAATAAAGTAGTCCAATCATCATCTTTACCGAGTTTTCAACTAGTCACCATAGGAGTACATACCGGTTTGGAACCATCCATCCCAAACTTATTCAACATATCTTTCACATACTTAGACCATGAAATAAAAACTCCTTTCTCAATTTGATTGATTTGTAGTCCAAGAAAGAAATTCATCTCTCCAAACATAGACATTTCAAATTCTTTCTGCATCTCTTCCGCAAACATCTTGCACATAGTTTCATTTCCTCCAAAAATAATGTCATCAACATATATAACTGCAATCAAGATTTTGTCATTTTTAATTTTAAAATACAAATTACTATCTACAGTACCTTTGTTGAAACCTTGCTGAATCAAATACCTATCTAACCTCACATACCAAGCTCTAGGAGCTTGCTCCAATCCATATAAATCTTTCTTCAATCTGCACACCATATCCAATTGATCCGGCAACTTAAATCCTTTTGGTTGTTCCATGTAGACTTCCCCTTCTAGCTCACCATTCAAAGATGCTGATTTGACATCCATCTGATAGACCTTAAAATATTTATGAGAAAAAAATGCTAAGAGTATCCTTATAGCTTCCATTCTTGCTATTGAAGCAAAGGTCTTCTGAAAATCTATGCCTTCTACTTGTGAGTAACCTTTACACACAAGCCTCACTTTATTTCTAACCACTTCTCCATTCTCATTCAACTTAATTTTGAACACCCACTTTGATCCAATAATTTTTTTATCTGTTGGTCTTGGGACCAATTCCCATGTTTGATTCTTCTCAATTTGCATAAGTTCTTCTTTCATAGCTTCCATCCAATATTCATCTTTACATGCTTCACTTACAGTTTTCGGTTCAATCTTAGAAAATAAACACAGATTTACTTTAGTAGCAACAACAACTCTGCTTCTTGTCAATACTCCTTTTGTCTTGTCTCCAATAATCAATTTTTCTGAATGATTCTTCTGTACATACCTAGGTGTCTTAGGGGACACCATTGGAGCTTCTTCTTCTCTTTCATTCTATTCATCCTTCTTTTCTTTCTCATCCTTTTCTTGTTCTTCCACAATCTCTTCTATTCTTGCACAATCAGTTTCATCAGATACATATCCATCAATTTCAATAGAATTCTTCATTGTTTCATCAACCTTGACATTATTAATCTCTACAATATTTCTTAGTATTTTATTAAAAAAATTGTATGCTTTATTTTAGTAGAATATCTAAGAAAAATGCCTTCATCACTTCTTGCATCAAAATTTCCCAAAGTTTCTTCATCTCTTTTGATATAACATTTGATTCCAAATACCTTGAAATACTTAACGATAGGAATTATTCCATGCCATAGCTCATAGGGAGTCGTTGTACTATTTTCTCTTTCTTAAACTCGACTGAATACATAAATAGCAGTATGAATAGATTCTTTCTAGTAAAATTTCGATAAACCAACCTCAGTAATCATCGATCTAGCTGCCTCTTGAACTGTTCTATTTTTTATTTCAACAACTCCATTCTATTGAGGATTTCTCAGAGCAGATAACTGCCTCTTTATTCCATGCACTTCACAAAACATATTAAACTCATGGGAGGTGAATTCTCCACCTCTGTCAGATCTTAAGCAGTTTATCCTCAAATTTATTTTATTTTCAACCATAGCTTTGAATTTCTTGAATCTATGTAATGCATCTGATTTCTCTCTAAGAAATGTAACCCATGTATATATAGAATAATCATCAATCAAAAGCATAAAGTACCTTTCACCTAGTAGACTTATCACTCTTGTAGGAGCACAAAGATCTATATGAATTAAATCCAGTAGTCCATTAGTAGACCATTCCTTTGATCTATAATGACTTCTTTCTTACTTTCCAAACTAATAATTTCAACAAATAACATTAATAGGCTTTGTAATCCTTGGTAAATCTGTCATGTCCTAAACAACACTAATCCTCGCCAAGTTATCAAAATTCATGTGACACATTCTCTGATTCCATAACCAACTATCATTAACTTGAGTCATAAAGAATTGTCCATCAACACCCTTAAGTTGGTAGATATTTCCTTCATATTTCTTTCCAACAACAATCAATTTTCTAAATCCTTTTTGGATCTCACACCTCTCATCCTTAAACACAAGATTATATCCTTTACTGCACATCTGACCAACACTCAAAGGATGATGCCTTAAAACCTTAATATAGTAGACATCATCAGTATTATTCTTTCCATCAAAACTTATTCAACCTATCCCACAAATTTTAGCACCAGTCATGTGATGTGAACAACCACTATCAACAACCCAATAGTTCTTTTCCTATTTAGCATGTAGGGTAGAGATAACAGTATCTTTATTTTTCTCCTTCTCTGGAGGGCTTTCCTTTACCTATTTTTTAGAATTAGCAGAAGTAGGTTCATCCTTTATTTCCAAGAACAATAATTCATTGTCATCAGGGTCCTCATACTCAGAATCCTCATTTGATACACTAGCATTCTCATTCACATAATAAGCTCTATTAATTTTCTTTCCTTTCTTTTCTTTCTTATATCTTTGTTTAATCCTCTTAGCTCTTTTCGGACACTTTGCAACATAATGACCTATTTCTCCACAACTAAAGCATTTAAAGGGTAACTTACCTTCATACTTACCAGAGCCTTTTCTCATCCTTCTTACAAAGTTAGCATCTATTTCATCAAGATTTTCTTCATCCGGATCTTCAGCTTTTGTAGCCTTAAAATTAGTTTTTGATTTGCACCCATTTCTTAGATTCGACTTCCTCACCTCATAAGATGTCAAAAATCCCAACAATAGATCTTAGTGCAAGTCTTTAACCTATACTCTATTCAATAGCACACACCTTCTTGATGTAAGCATTGGGGAGAGTTCTAAGAATCTTCTTCAAAATCCTGATTTCATCTACAGTAGTGCCAAGTCCTTACATTTCAACCACTATCTCATCCAATATCTATACATAAGCTTTAACATTCTCATCTTCAGACATATGAAGAAGCTCAAAATATGTTTCCAAATTCTTTAACTTTGGCTCTTTGATTCTTTCATCACCTTCATGTTCCCTTTCCAAAGCATCCAAACATCCGTAGCAGTCTTCATATTTTGAACCTTAATCAACTCGAAGTGTACTAGATTGTTCTTCAAAATGTACTTCGCCTTGTTATTCACTTAATGTGCTTTGATCTAATTATCCATGCTCAGACCATTATCAAGAGGAGTGCCAGGATTCTTGTAATATTTATCCACAATATTCCAGATATTCTTCCAACAATATTTTCCAAATAGCATAATTAGTTCCATCGAACCTTGGATAATCATAAACCATTTTTCTAGCCATCCTGAACCTTCCTCAAGAGGTTAATCTCTTCACCAAGGAACCAAGATTTGATACAAATTTTTGAATAGGACAATTGAGAGGGGGGGGAATCATTTGTCACAAAATTAAACCTTTAATCAAATTACCAGAACTAATCCTCAACACTGCTTAAATGATTAAACATTAAGTGCAAGTGCAGAAATTGAAAACCATCACACAAACAAAACAACAACTAATTTACGTGGAAAAACCAATGAGGGAAAAACCACGGTGAGGATTACCTCACACTATAAATAATATCAAAACCAATTACAAGAGGCTCACTACTTGAGATAAAAGGCTCACTTCCAAAACAAGGACTCATTTTCTGGAGCAAGACTCACTGTCCAACAAGGCTAAGAAACCAAAGGGCTCAGTGCCACAAAGATATGTTATAGAGAGATAAAAATCTCAATGCAATAGAGAAATCCACCATAATCACTCACATACATGCATGAATGATAGAGTACACCTTCTACTCATTGCATCTGGAAACTCAACATTTAGGCTTAGCACTAATCTTCCACACTCACATCACTCACAATCACTAAATAACATCAATCTCGCATCTATCTTCTATTTTTCTTTTCACTTATCTCTCTTCTTCACTCTTATGTGTGTCTTTTCAGCACTAACTCATCCGATATATATACCTTCTTCAACTTTGAAACATATCCAAAGTTGGCCATCCAACATTGAATTCAAATTAGGGTCAATGCAAAAACATCCTAGGGTGGAATTAGAATGAGGGAAACCCAAACAAATGCTTCATATGGACCTAAACAGATCCAACATGCTTCACTAACTTTGAAAGGAGTATTCCACACAAGGTCGGCCAAACCAGTGTAAAACACATAGAAAAATTAAGCACAAAATTTCCAAATACCAAAATTATCTTCAATATAATCAAAACAACTCAACTCTAGAACCACAATTCATAAGACTTCATCAAAGAGAAATCTGAACCAACAACATTTCTCCAGAACCTCAACTAGAAACAAAAAAAACCACAATTCACAACTAGTGAACACAAATCACACTGAACAATGAATAAACAACCAAAAATCTAGATATAGCATCTTCCAAAGATCAAAATCAACATATCTAAATCACACAAACATAGGAGAAAAACCTGGAGCGACCACTAAACACTTGCAAACTTCCTTCAATACATTTTTATCAATATCCTCGACATATACAATCAACAACAACTAGTTGATATCCAATTGACTAGTCGAACTCAATGAATACACCTTGAATCCTTCCATGATTCCTTCCATTCTTGCAACACTTTAGTATTTTTGTTTGTTTTTCTATAATTTTCAAGTTGTGATTGTGTAGGAGTGGGTTTATCAACCATTGGTTTATTTTCTTCTCATAAGGGAGGGATTGAAGGAACCATGGGAGGTTGTTCAACCACTTTCTCTTTAGCTTTATAAATTTTTTTGATCTTAGGAGGCAGAACGAGACTTATATTGTTATCTCTTGGTCTTTTATAGGAAATAGGCGAAGGATTTATCATGGGTTGGTCCTGGTTACTTGGAAGGGATTTTGGTTCAATCATGGGTTAATGCATATTGTTAAGGGATAATTATGCTATGTGCTTTGCATTAAAATTTTGGTAAGATTTGAAAAAGAAGTCTTCACAAGGTTTAATAGGTCCCATAGGTTTGGGCCAAAAGAAGTCCAATGGGAAATTCACATGGGAAGACAAAAGCACTATGGTGCATAGTAAATATGTAATTGCCAAATGGAAAATTTAAGAATTTATGTACTACCAGTGGGATGACATTCATGAAGCATAGATATGGGTAAACAAGATTCACAGGGAATTGGTCCGATGATGGGATGATGGGGAATGAGACATTCAATTGTTTTAGTCCAACTCATAAAGGAAGAGTGATCAAACGTATCATAGGGCAAGAAAAACCATTATGAATTTTGATCCATGCTTTAGGTTGTTCATGAGAATCTTAATACATTTCATGAAAAAATAAAAATTCCTCGATGATCACATTCTCTACACACACAGGATCAATTAATATCCCATTAGTAGGTTTGTCATTATTTCTTCTGGTGATGTAAAGAGGACCATTTGGTGCATGTCTAATGATGCCATTTTGTGAGAAACCAATGTCAAGAGATATTTTGGTTTGGCCCTTATGAGGTTGCACATCAATGAAGCTGACCATACATTCTAAGTATCCTTCATTTTCATTCATATTGTCATTATTTGTATCTTCTAGTTTGTCAACATTCATCACATCATTCTTAGTATCAATAGATTTCACAGAAGAGATATTATGATTTGGCATTGGGTTGGTAAAGATTTACAAATTTTGGTTTGGTGGGGCAACAAACGTATTTCCTTGATCATTAACACCACCAATCTAGATGTGATTAGAATCAACAAGGTCTTGCACAATATGTTTAAGATTCTTACATTGTTTTGCATCGTGCCCATTTTTTCAGTGATAATGGAAAAAGGAATTTGAGTTAAAGTTTGGAGATAAGGGCTTGGTGGTACCAATGACACTAACATGAGGTAACGTAACTAATTTATTATAAGTTACAACATGATGGAGAGAAGGGTATCAGGTAAAGGGGTAAACTGTCTATTCCTTTCCTTAAATAGATATGGGTTTTTCATTTTTATGGAAGCCACTTGGGTGTTAACATGTTGATTTGTTTTAGGTGTATTTAGTTGTAAGAAGCCATTATTTTGTTTCTTCGAAGGTTGGAAATTATTATGGGGCACAACTTCAGATTTCTCAAGATGGTTAGAAGAAGTTTTTGTTTCACGATGACTAATTGAATTCTGATAGTCATGAAGGGTTGTGTAAAAGTGTGTAAAGAAGGGAAACTTCATCATCCCTAGCTTATCTTGAATATTAGTTTGCAAATTTCCAATGAACAGTTTTTGTAGATCGACATTGGGAATCTTAATGTTGATTTGTGAGTAAAGCAATTGGTATCGTGGTATAAAATCAGCGACCTTTTCATCTTTGATTTTTTTACATTTCATTAAATCAGCTAAGGTCATCTTGGGACCCAAGTGCACTTGGAAATGGTTAATAAAGGCACCAACAAGTTCATTCAATGAAGGAATTGAGTTATTTGGTAAAGAACAAAACCACTCCAAGGCAGTGTCTTTCGATGATCTAAGGAATAGTTTAGCCAAGAGTTTATCCTCAAAAATAAAGTCACTACATAAGGCTTTGTATTCTGAGACATGGTTGCGAGGGTCTCCTTTTCCACCATATTTCTCAAATCTAGTAATCTATATGCCTTGTGGAAATTTTTCTCTCAATATCTCAATGGATAAGGGGTTTCTTTCGATATATTGTGAAGTTTGGCCATTTTGATTTTGGTTCAATGTGGAAATTTATTGTTGGAGGGATGAAACATTTTGTAAGAGTTAGATAATAACATAATCATTGGTTCTATTTTGAGATGGAGGTGAATAAGGTGGATGTGTATATGTATTTAGAGGAGAAGTGAATTGTAAGTTTGTGAGGGGAGATGGATTAGGAGATATGAGATTTGAATGGACAAAGCTAAAGGGGTTCCTAGTAGAAATACCTAAGGTGGTATTGACATTGCTAGTGGGTTGTTTTGTTGTTGTAATAGTTGGATTAGAGTATGTAGGAATAGAGTTCATAGTTGTAGGAGGAATTAGATTTTCACATTGAATTTGAGTGTACCCTAAAGTTTGAGCACAACTAGTTGTTGTGTTGATGGGTGTTTTAGCACTGCTCAACACAGATAAAGCAGAAGTACTCTATCTCTCTTGAAAGGTGATTTATTTTAGTAAACTTTATAAAAAAAACCTAAAGGTCTCTAATGTCAAGTCTTGATAATGCACAAAAAACTTGGTGGTAATGTGTAATGATGGTAATTACAAGGGGAATTTATGGTAAAACAAAGACTAAAAATTATGGATCTATGACAAGGGTTTGGTAAGATCTGAGGATAAAGATAAACTCTAACTGCAATTGCTAGATTTGAGGCCTGAAAAGAATGCTCTCATCAAATACAACAATTCAATGAGGCTTTCAATCCTAAACTAACACAAATTTAAAAGAAACCACAAAAGATTCAAGGGCTTGAGAGATATCTAAATCTAAATCCTAAGTGAAATCATGCAAACAATTCAACATTCAAGGTGGACAAATCCCCAATAAATAATTACTGTTTAACCAAGATAACATCGATAGAATCATAGAAATAGTGCAATATTCAAAGGAATGTAAAGATTTTTAGATTGTGAAAAATTCAAAGTATATCCAAATCTGAATATTATGCATAAACATCCACAATTGAACTAAAGCAATAAGATATGGCCCAAGATAACTATACAAAGTAACTTGCAATCAAAAATCCTAAAAAATTATGGACAACAAATTCATCAAAAACCTTTAATACTTTATCATGGACATGAGAGAATTGTATCTAAATTTGAAACTAATTAAATGAAATAGCTTGGAAACATATGAACCATGCACAATGAAATAACATAGAAAAGAACACCAAGTCAATGTCTTCTCTTATATTAATTTCACCAAATGTTTGCAACAATTCTAGAATCAATCGTTCAAAAGAGGAGAGGCCTCATATTTATAGAATTTGATACAAATCTAGGGTTAAAACCAATAGTCTAGATTACATCAAGATATGAGTGCCTAAACTAGGTCAGCCAAAATAGGTTGGCCTCATACAATTCACTACCCATTTAAAATTTAAAACATTAAAACCTATTTTTAAATGAGATGCCATTTGAAATATTAAATAAAAATTTTTGGCACTGATCTCTAGGTAGCCGACTTGTCCCTTTAGCTTGATGATGAAGGATGGAAAAAAACTCGAGGTGTATTGGCCCTTTATTCATCCTCTTTTCTCATTTGCTACCTCTGAAAGAACTCTTGAAATTTATTTAATACCTTATTTAGGTAGGTCTGGCTAGGAGTTGGGATAAAATTAAGTCTTAGAGTGATTGACTCAAATTCATTTTCATACTTTTTCAATATTTTATCCTAGTCAATCTTCGACTCCTAATATTTGTGCATTATTGTAACATACATGGTAGCATCTTCCAAGTGATTTTTTGTAACAAATCAATCTTTTACATGTGAATAAGCATCTTTCCACCATTGTTTCAATAAATAAGACTTCATATATTATTCTTTGTTCAAATGCTTCCCCATCATTACCTCAAGAAACAAGGTGTATCCAACAATGATATCATTTCAATCAATCTATATTTTAGGAATCTTCTTAAGAGCTTTATCCATTATTTATCTTCCGAACTTGAAAGCTTCGATCCATTCCTTGGGTTTATTTATATCTTCAAAAGTGAGAATATCTTCTTTAGCAAGTACCTCCTCAAGAATTTCTACCACCTTCACCAGCTTGGCCATGGATTTATCACCAACTACCTTGCATTTTATTGCCATTTGCTAAACCATATCCTAAAAGGAAACAATTTTCTCATATAGTTGTAGGATTTCTTCAATTAATGAAAAACCTTTCTGATACACTCCTGTCACCCAATCTTGATTCACTTGCATCGATGTCCTCATCTTCTACAGTTCATTGATGGAATTTTTTTACAAAATTTTGGGTTGTGCAGATGTCCCATCCTCAGTCTAAGTTTGAAGAGGCTTGACTAAGTGTTGAATATATCTTTGCAACTCTTCTCCCTACCTCAACAACTTTTCCTTGGCCTCCACTTCCTTGTCTAGTCTCTTCAAAACAACATCCACTAATCCCTTTAGATCTTCTACTTCCTAATTTTTAGTGGATGGGACCAAGTTTATGGTCTATTTATTATAATTAGTAAGAGTATCCTCCTCTTTATTCTTCTTAGCTATAGGGGTAGCAATTTGAAACACTCTATTATTGGAGTCATCTCTTGTAATCCTGGATATTACCCTAGCTTTCTTCGTCTCCTTTGGTTTGTTCAAGCAAACCAAAAAAATATCCCAATATGGAACTACATCTTCTATTATCATAGGCTTAGGCTTGAGGCTCTCCTGAAGCCAATCCAGAGCAATTGACATTTCAACATTTGTATCAAGATCAACATTATTTTATCCTTGGACATCTTCTCCTTTATTTATTTCTTCATCCTTTTGAAGTTGTTCTTCCTTATTTATTCCCTCTTCATTTGTTTCATCCTCCTTTATTTCTCGATGGATTTACTCTCTTGCAACAGATTGAGTGTTAAATTCTTTTACCCTTTCTACTTCCTCAGAAACATTTACATTAAACTGCTCCCCAAAATTGATGTCTTTGCCCTTGGGATTTTGTGGTTCCTCATCCGATTCTTGATCTTTGAAAACATCTTCAAATGCTATATTTTATGCTATTGTTTCCTCTTACCTATAAAATGGAACATTCTCTTGAGGGAGCTTGGGAGGGATGTTCATTGTAATCACTTCTTCTGCAATTTTCTCCTTGTTGGATTGTGATGCCTATGCATCCCTTTCTAATTCTTCAACTAGTCTATCTATATTGTCAAAGTTAGGAAATGAAATCCTAGACCGAGGAGAAGCGTTCCTTGTGTATACCCAAGTTCTTTCTTCAAAATTCTCTACATTAATTGCCCCTTCTTGGGTTCCTCTGTCTATATCTTGCAGATTATCCTCACTATCTTTATCTTTCTACTAATTTGAAGGGGAATCACTTGAACCACCTTTTCGACTTCCTCTGAGTAATCTTCTTCTTTTTGGAGGTTGTGGCTTAGGGGATACTTCTTCAGCTTCTTCAGTGATGAACTTGGTGCATTTTCTCTGCTTTGGGATTAGTTGTCTTTTAGCCTCTTCTATTTTGGCCTTAGCCTTTTGCTTACCCTTGGTTCTCCTTTTAATAACTAGTGGCTCTTCTTCTCCCAATTCTTCTTCTTGAGTAGTACGAGATTTTTCTCCTTCCTTCTTTGATTCATCCTCCGAAGAAGATTGGGATTCCAAATCTTCCATCAATTCATATGTAGGATTTACTTCATTTGCCTCTAATTCCAGTATTTTGTGCTTTTCCCACTATTTGGGGTACTTAAGAACTAGGGCAATGACCTGGGTTAAGTCTGTTATTTCCTCTTTAGCCTAGTCTATTGGAGGGAGAGGTTTTTCAGATACTTCCATATAATCGTGGTACTAAATCACTTCTCCATCATCCTCAATTTGATTGAGAATCTACATGACTCTGTACAACCTTATTATCTTCAAAGACAATCTGGAGAATTTTATTTTGAACACCTCAAGTTCAACGTTGTAGTCTTCCTAGTAATCCTCAATATCATCCTTATGTCTATTGTTGTGGAGGCTTCTTTTTGGGTTTTTCCATGAGGATCAATATAAGTTTTGAAAGTATGTGTAGGAAAGTTGAGATATGCCATCCCAATATCTTAATGTTGAGCACTTTGAAAAGTAGGATAGGCTTCCCATCCATTAATTTCCAAGGGGAATTCCCCTCAATCTTATCTTATGCATATTCTTCAAAATTTTATCAAAGGCAACCAATTGCCTTGTCAGTTCTAACAACACAAATTTATTAGTAGGCTATTGTGGGAGCCTGTATGGTACCAAGGGGCATTCTTGAATTCTAATATATGTAAATTTTAGGAACTGTAGGTACCAATATCCATACTTCCTTACAAGCTCCATGGCCCGAGATAAAATCCTCACATGCAATGATTCCTGTAAATTCCTTGTGATGTACATGGTGAATGCATCATTCACCCTTTTGTAGTGTGAGGTGCTTGATAGATGTAGCTAAGGATAGATCACATACACCTTATTTTCTCCAATCACTCCCTCGCAGCTCAATCCCTTGTATTTGTAGCTCCTCACCAACATGTAGACAATGTAGGAAGTCACTGTGAACTTCCTTGTATCTTGTACTACTCTTAACTATGTATCTAGGTTGTCATTGATCAATCCTGCCTAGTGATAGTTAATTACTTTCTCTATCTTTACAATGATATAGAATATCGTGTCCTAAAAAAATGAAGCCTTTTCCAGTCCCATCACTCTGCTAAGAAGAGTGATCATGTCATTGTACTCCACCTTGAAGTCACTTCTATGCAACAACTTGGGAAATTTAGAATAGTGTGATCTAGGTTTGTCAATCCATGAAGCATTGATCATTTCCAATGCTTTCTTAGGCTTATCAATATAGAACTTCACCTTATCAATCTTGAATTTCACCAATTTTTTGTGGATAGGAATACCAAAGGCCTTAGCCAAAGATTCCTCAGTTATATTTGATAGTATCCTACCTTGTGGACCAATGATCACTCTCCTATTAGAATCATAGTGCTTCAATCACTCCACTATTAGCTCTGAGCAATGGATTGAATGAGAAAACCATCCTACTTGGGCCAATCCAGTAAGTACCAATGTTGTGGCCAATTCTGTTGGAGAATAAAAATACATTCTCTTTTTGAAATCTTTCAGATCAATATGCTCCATGTTCGTGTCTCCAAACTCTCCCCAGTAAGAAGTGATCTTGGATTCTGGGATCCTTCCTTTGAAGTCATACTTCATCTTTTCCACTCTGGTAAGCTCTTCCTTCACTAGCTTAGTTGTCTTCCTTCCTTTTCCTACCTTAGCTTTGCTTGATTCTCCCTACACCTGTTAGTCAAAATACCATAATTACTTGAAATGCTTAAGGATCTAAAACATGGTTAGGAAAACCAAGAAATTCCACTTGGAAACATAGAAGATCATGCTATCAATAAAGAATCCAAAGGAAATCATTTTGAAACCCATAAACAAAGATTAAATAGTCATTGGGTTTTTGGGCTAGACAAGGAATTTAGAGAATCCATTAGTGCAAGGATTTTGAGAAATCCAAGGCTCCATGGAATATACGAAACAGGTTTATCAAAAAATCCACATCCTCATGGAATTAACGATGCATGTCCAAATGTAAATCCATGATTTTAATCTAATCATTTGATTACTTCAGTATCATAAAAATTTAACCTTTAACACAAGAATCATCATCAAGTCACAAAATCCACGACCTTAGGAAATCTATGATGAGAAACCCATCGGGAAATCCAGATCCTTGTGGATTTAGTGGAGACATAGTTGGGAAATTCAAAGCATATTGAAATTCATGAAAAGGGAGTCCATTGGGGATTCCAAGGGTTCATGGATTCTGCAACAAGTGATTAATTAGAGCTTTCATCAACATACAAAATTCATGACCAAATTGAGATTGGTCAATCAAACACCTAAATGATTTGACAATAAACCTATTTGTCAGATTTTCCAAACTCTCAAGGATCTAGTGATGGACTATAAATTTGAATGGCTAGGCACTAAGTTTACCCAACTGTGTAAATCGTCAAAATTCATGGGCATTTCTAAATCATACAAAGGGTAATCAATTCATGGATATTGAATGGCATCAAGACCTTGTATACCACTCACTATGAAGTCAACCATTTAATACATTTTTCTTCTCACATTGACAATCCCTCCACACTTAGGGCACTCTAGGGTTTTAATAAAATTATATACATCCAAATACATCTTTTACATGATGCTAATATAAAAAAAATCAAACAAACCAAGAACTTAGAATTAACAGTCACACAAAAGATGAAATCAAACCCTAGCTTCTTTCGACTATCTAGATTTCCCAACCATTAAATCACATATGGTGCACTAGATGCATGCTTTATTAATTCCCTAGCTTACTTCACATTCAAATACAATGATAAATCGATTACAATGGTCGAGAATGAAAAATCAAGAAAAAATGAATCCAAAACGAAACCTCATCACCATGAATTCTTGCACAAATCATGAGGGAACACAAGATTAAAACCATACCTTTAATGACAAATAAGGAAAAATGAAGAATGCAACAACAATTTCAAACCCTACACTGATAGAGAAATCCATGAACTTGGATCACCCACCCTAGTTGTGAATCACCCAATGCACTTCGCTCCTCAATCGCTCAAGCTCTCAAATGAAAATGCTTAAGGGGGGGTGTTAGAGTAATAAGTTATTACACTTAATTAATTATATCATACTGGTTAATTAATTAAGTCACTTATTCCTTTAGTTACTTAAGCTAAACTTAGGTACATTAATAATTGATTAATTATTAAGTGCACACACTAGGGTTTCTTGATCTCCTTCATAAGGATTGATCTCTTTGTAATAATTGATTCTCAATAATGCATTTTTACTTTGAGGTTTACAGAACATCTTCTTTGGTTCTGCATGTCTTTTGCATGTGACAGGTGATTGCATGCAGGTGATCTTGGTTTCTAACATGGTATCAAAGCTCCAGACCTACAACTGCCTACTCGTGATATGAAGATATGGCCTTTCAGTGAGTTTTTAGTGCAAGGATTTCCATATGTATTTTTTTTGCAAGATCTAAGGGTAGCCAAATTTTTGGGAGACTTTGGGCTCAAATGGACGTCGCCATCGCATTCGTAGTGCCCCAAAACCCTAGTAACGCCTGCCAAATCATCGATTTTGGAGCAGTTGGTTTTTGAGGAATTTTGTTTTTGCCAGGGAGGCCGTACGACCTCTTTGACACGCTTCCCAATGCATAAAAAGCAAAAACAAATCTGAAAATGATATTTTTCGGGTTCTGTGCCGATGCCTCTAGTTCTAAAGGATTCTGCCACCGGGCAGCCACCGAGTGGCCACTGGCCTGCCACCACCGCTGGTGGCTCCACCACCCTACACCGCCAGCCCGAGATCTACCCCCATAGGCCCTCTCTACACCTACCATGGTCACATGGGGGACCGGGCGCTATGCGCCCAGCCGAGTACAACCCACACCACACAGTCATATACCAACCAAGGGCTCTAACCGAATTTTTTTTTGTAGGGGGTCAAATTTTTGCTGCGATGGCTAGATGGCCGTGAATTTTATGCTTGGTAAGTGCTGACGTTAGCGGCCATACGGCCTTTTTGCACCCTCCTAACCCTGATTTTCCCTAAAGGAGCAGGTTTTTTCTTTTTGGCATAACTTGGGCATATGGTATCAAAATTGAAAAAACAAGATATCGCTGGAAAGCTGGTTGCGAGCACTTTCCTATGGTACAGTTTATTTTACAATTATTTTCTATTCATCTGCATTTATTTCTATTTGAAATCAGATGTTTATTTTATGCTTTCGAGCTCATAACTTTTTGCCACGATCACCGATTTTCGCTATCTTTGCAGCGTTGGAAAGGTATTGAGGAGCTTTATGTTGCTGTCCATGCAATTTTTTCTATATATATCCCAAGTTTATCATTAATCCATTTTTGGCCCGATGGGTGTTTTGGAGATTACTTGGATGTTTTGGCAATTGGGAGAGTGCACCTTGCATCTTTGCACTTCATTTCAGTATCACATTCATTCAATAGTCAACTGCTGCTTCATAGATTCCAAGTTTATTCCCGTTCGGAGTTTTTGAGTGTTCTGTGGCATCAGGTCTGTTGTTGCATCATTATGATTCTGATATGGTTTCTTGTAGACAAAAGTATCTTTCCTTGCTTGCCATATTGCAGTTCCAGTGTTACTCTACAGTGTTCTTCCAGTGCTTCTTTGTAGCATGTCATCTCATTGTAGGGGGGTTTTGTCCCACTAGGTTTTCATTCTCTACCTCTTTCTTGCATTTGTAAATGGGTACTTGATTAGGCCTAGTTGTCAGGACCCATCCTTGGTTGCATGCATCTTCTTCTAGTGTTTTAGCTTCTTCCTAAGTTCATCTTAAGGGGGGGTGTTAGAGTAATAAGTTATTACACTTAATTAATTATATCATACTGGTTAATTATTAAAGTCACTTATTCCTTTAGTTACTTAAGCTAAACTTAGGCACATTAATAATTCATTAATTATTAAGCGTGCACACTAGGGTTTCCCTTTTAGGGTTTCTTGATCTCCTTCATAAGGATTTATCTCTTTGTAATAATTGATTCTCAATAATTTATTTTTACTTTGAGGTTTATAGAACATCTTCTTTGGTTCTGCATGCCTTTTGCATGTGATAGGTGATTGCATGCAGGTGATCTTGGTTTCTAATAGAAATAATGATTAAAATCAGCTTAAAATCCCCTAATCTCTTTGCATTAATGCCCTCGTATGCACTATAGTTCAAATTTAATTCTAGACTTGATGTTTTTGTACCCTTGGGGAATCCATGCCCATCCAAAATTTGTGATGGAACAAGGTGTCAGGGAATCCAAGGTCTTGCAGATTTAACAATTTCAATAACTTTGACCTTTTCCAATACACACGGATTAAGTGATAAGATCATTCTCGAGGAATCTAGTGTTGGAATATGGATTGTAAGTGTTGTCATTGATGGCAACCTAAGTCATGCATCTGATCTATAGTACAATTTTGGTTTACATTGGCAAAATAGGGTAAAGAATAGGGCATCCGATTATAGGCATAAAATTTGATCTGAATACCTCACCGAAATATTATTTTGGTTGTGGATCTCTGAGGAAGGTTTGTTGATTTTTTTTATGCTTATTCATGAAGTATACTGATACGCATTCACTGGTATGCGACCTAGGTGATCCGGTACACTAATCTGTTGATTATCTGTGCTAGAAGGCCAACCTGGTGAATATAGTAATCATAGATGTATAAGGAGTAAGTAATCAAATTTTTTCATGCTCTACTATATTTTTTTAGGTCCTCTCTTTGTCTTAACCGACTTTGGAGGATGCGCCTAAAGAATTAGTTGTGGATCTGGCTGAAATTTGAGAAGAACTTAATGTTTTACGAAGCCGACATAAGAGTGATCAAATAATTGATAGAGGATATATATATATATGAGATTGGTTTTATCATTTTGTGTGTGTCATATGTGGAGAAGTGTGTGAAGATAGCGAATATATGGAACACGAATATGGTGTGAAATTTAGCAGAGTAACAGTGTGAGTTTGTCTATGTGTGATGTGAAGAGCCAAAAAGAGAAGAGTGGAGCAGAGCGAAGTGCAGAGTCAAAAAAAAGATCCAAAATCAAATCTATGAGCTTCACTAGATCTGTAACCTGGCATGAATAGATGCTACTATCTCAGTTCATCCTTCATATGGTTTTAATTTGAACTTTTATAAGGCAGTGAGCCTTCTCTTTTGAGCAGTGAGCTCTAGGCAGTGTGCCTGAATGCAAGTGCATTCTTTTTCTAAAAAATTATTTGAGTACTCAAATCGTGGATTAACCTCCACCATGGTTTTTCCCCTAACAAGGTTTCTGGACAATTTTTTTTGTGTTATGGTGTTATGAATGTTTCCTTTGAATGCTTTCATTTTTGATTTAATATAATGACAAAATGGTTGAGTTTCAGATTAATAAAGTTAAGATTTTTTGAACACTGATTCATCCCCCCTCTCAGTGTTCCCTTGAGCCCAAAAATTGGTATCAAAGCCTCTGGTTCCTCAGAAGAAGTTTAGCAACTTGAGGTGGATCTTGGAATGTCATGGATGCTAGTAGTCTTCAGCATCAACTTTTGGTGGCACTTGATGACCTTGATCAGTCTAAAGAAGAAGTACATGAATTGAAAGAAAATCTTAGGGATGCTAAGAAATTCATTCAGTCATTGAAGGATCAGATTGCTAAATCTAGGGAGAAAAGGAAGGATATTTGTGATCAGATCAAGCAATAATAGAATGAAAACATGGATGATGCTCACCTGAATCAGACCTTGAAGGAAATAACTGAAGAATGTGAAAATCTTCCGAGAGAAAATGCTACCCTAAAGCATGAGATGGAATCTATGGTGATGAAGCTGACTAAAGAGATTTAAGAAAGGAAGAAGAACGAAGAGAATCTAGCGCAATCCTTAAAGGAGGAATTTGATGAACAAATAAGAATAAATGAAGAATTCGCTCAGCTAGAAAGTGAACTGCAACAATCCATAAACGATGAAGAACTTGGTAAGGAGATTGTTATCCTCCAAAATGAACTTACTACTGCAAATGAGTACAAAGAAAATTTTAAGATCAGTTCAGTGAAGCTTGATGAGTTGAATCAAGGAAAAAAGAGTGGAAATGATAAAAGAGGTCTTGGATATCAAAAAGGAGAAAGTTACAAACCTGAATAGAACAATTTCAGATAAGAAAACCTGATGAAAAAAGTTGGAAGGTATCCGGTAAGACAACCTAATACTCAAAAATTTAATGGATATTATTTTTCTTGCAATAAATTTGGCCATATGGCTACTTAGTGTAGAAGTAATTTTAAATCAAGAGATTCATCATTTTCTAGTGAGTGTTTCAAATGCGAAAAGTTTTTTTATAAATCAAATGAATACAGAAATATGTCAAACTACTCTGTTAATAGAAAGAATGTTGAATGTTACACATGTGGAAGATTTGGAAATATTGCTAATCAATGCATATCAATAAGAAATCAATGGAATGATTGGTTTGGAAAAGGAATCACTATGTGCTACAATTGCAAGAAATATGGTGACATTGCAAGATTATACATAAACAAAACTGTGGATAGAATAGGTCCGGTATATACAGGCAAAAATATACAAGGAAATGACAAAGGAAAAGGAAAAGTGACTATAGATGAGATAAGAGATGAGATGAAGAATACATGGGTAGGGACGAATGATTCTGATGTAGGAAATGGTTCTGCACTAGAATTTGCTTCCAGTAATTCTTCCAATAAATAATTTTAGGCCACTGCCGAGGGGGAGTTTTCAAAGAAAATATTTCCTCCCCTGTTTGTGGATGGTACCGAAATGCGAAGAATAGTCAAGAAGGTGTATTTATGATGTGCAAAATTTTTGGAGAACTTTCACAAGAAAATTCAAAGAATTCATAGGTTTGCAAGAGAATTTTTATCTCATTGTTTGAGAAAACAAAGCACCCAAAGAACTTAGGGAAAATGCATTTATTGCATGTGTGCGAACTATAAAATTCAAGTTGGAATCATCATTTGTCACTTTGCATCAAAGAAGAGAAGAAGGAGAGCACTCACTAGAAGAATTTCGAAGTAGAGAAGTTGATTCGCCGTCGAAACTTGAAATATATCAGGTATTTCAATTGTCTTTAGAATTTTCATATAATGTGGTGTGTGGTTGTCAAACCTAAGTGCGAAAAATAAAATGGAACAAATCAAGAGGACAATCATTTTGGATGAATACAACAGTGGAAATATTAGGTCCATGAGGAGTTTTCTATTACCCAACGAATTGAAACAATTGAATGAAGCCAAACATAGAAATTTGGATATTTGGAATGAGTTTCCGTACTTTGAGGATGGATAATTTGTCAAATTCATCTTGAGAAAATTACATGATGATACTTTAACTTTGGAAAAACCCTACATCATTTCAAACGAGGTAATTGAGAATTTGATTGGATTATGCAAAGTTGAAGATATACCAAGGAAGAAATCCATCTGGAACAAGTAAGTTGAAACCCTAACCAGAATAATCAAAGATCAGAGGGCATTGATAATTGTGACAATTAAGAATCCTATTACAAAATACATTGCACGTGGAATTTCATATAAAGTCTTTTTCAGAAATCGAGAAGGAGCGACCTCGGCTAGTGCAATCTATATTTATCACAAGATGATAATCGAGGGT
Organism: Sequoiadendron giganteum; assembly: GCA_007115665.2. Taxonomy (NCBI): domain Eukaryota; kingdom Viridiplantae; phylum Streptophyta; class Pinopsida; order Cupressales; family Cupressaceae; genus Sequoiadendron; species Sequoiadendron giganteum. The sequence goes on along the minus strand of CM021108.1, from coordinate 54,440,753 downwards.
CATGACTTTGACTTGTGTGGGTTGATAAAGGATCAAATAATGGAGAATGTGCAACTTAAAAAAGAAACATGCTACCCTTTCAGGTTTAGTACTTTTATCATATGCTTAGTAATGTATTTCTTGAACTATTTGCCAAAAATTGACAATGTGGTGTGGAATGAAAATGAATAGGTTTGTAGACAAATATACTCATATTTTAGGAGCTTAGCTGATTGGGATCTAGAATTTGAAAATTTCTTCAAGAATGTGCTTGGAAAGTGTAGTTTAGTCAATATTTCCCCTTTGGTAAGAACAATGGAAGTTGGTTCCTCTTCTAGTGGCATGGATAAAAGGCAGAAAAGAGAAAAATAAATTGTTGAATACAACCCTTCTAAATGCAAAGTTCCCATAATTGAGGGAAAAGGTAAAGAAAAGGAGATTGTGGATATTCCAGATGAAGAATTCAATCAAGAAACTGAGGACCCATTAAAAATGAATCAGAACCAGAAAAATCCAGTGAGGAAGAAGATGATTTGACAAAGGAAATACTACAACTTATTCAGGAAGAAGGTGGAATGCAGAAGATCACTAAGTTATGGTCTGTTAGACCATCATATGATCAATATATGATTTTGAGTGTACTAAATTCTCATTTTGAGCACTTCAAGATCAAATTGGAAAGTTTGCAGAACATTCTACTTGAGGAAATGATTGAATGTAATAAAGAAACAATGAACTCTGAAGATCAAGACAAAGAAGAAGGTGAAGTTATCTTACACCTAAAGGAGCAGTTTAGAGTATCAATTACCAAAATAAAGAATAAAATGAATGAATTGAGGCAATGCATAAATTCAACTAATAACATCTACATCTATTATGTCTATTGGCCCCATGCTATTAGTAATTACAAAGAAAAAATGGAACAAATTGAAACAAAGCTGAATGTTATTGGGAAAAGCTTTGACATGTTTTAGGATCACGATGGCACCATCAGAAAAAGGATTCAGGAGTTACAATCTGAACACACCAAAATTCAATTCACCAAGAACACACTTGTAGATACTTTTTGGAAGGTGAAGGATATAACCAAATTAAGATTGGAGCAGATGGTGGAGATATTAAGGAAAGGTGATAAACTTGAAGAAGCAATTGTAATTCTAGAATCTTTAACTGAAATTATCAACAAAATATCCAAAAACAACAATTTGTTCATTATCATTGGGATAACAATAGATGCTTGGAAGAAATTCTTGCCAGAAATGAAGAAAAATCATAAGATAATTTTCTAAAGCAACAATCAATTGTTTTCAAATTTTTGAAGTTTTGGTCTAAATGGGAGAATTGTCGGTATAATCGAGAGTTTTGAAGATTTTGAACTTAAGCTTTTTTATTTTTGGCATATGGTTTCTATGCTTTGTCATTTATTTCTAAGGGGGAGAGAATACAGTGAAAAATGTTTTATAAATCTTAGGAGCAGAGAGTGCAACAAAGCTTGGCATCATACATAATGTTTCTGACGCTTAGTAAATTTTCACTAAGTGTTGCCATCAATTCCAAAGGGGGAGATTGTTGGAATATGTCTTGTAAGTTTTTTCATTGATGAAAACCTAAGTCATGCATCCAATCTACAATATAATTTTGGTTTACACCAGTAGAATAGGGTAAAGAACAGGGCATCCGGTTATAGGCATAAAAGTTTATCTGAATACCTCACCAGACTATTATTTTGGTTGTGGATATCTGAGGAAGGTTTGTTGATGTTTTTTGATGCTTATTCATGAAGTATACTGATACACATTCACTGGTATGTGATCTAGGAGATTCGGTACACTAATCTGTTGATTATCTGTGCTAGAAGGCCGACCTGGTGAATATAGTAATCACAGATGTATAACGAGTAATTAATCAATTTTTTTCATTGTTTATTATGTTTGTTTAGATCATCTCTTTGGATTAAATGACTTTGGAGGATGCACATAAAGAATTAGTGGTGGATATGGCTGAAATTTGAGAAGAACTTAATGTTTTATGAAGCCGACATAAGAATGATAAAATCCTTGATAGCAGATATATATATGAGATTAGTTTTATCATTTTGTGTGTGTCATATGTGGAGAAGTGTGTGAAGATAGCGAATATATGGAATGTGAATATGGTGTGAAATTCAGTAGAGTAACAATGTGAATTTGTCTATGTGTGATGTGAAGAGCTGAAAAGAGCAGAGAAAAATGAAGTGCAAAGTCAGAAAATAGATCCAGAATCAAATCTATAAGATTCACCAGAACTGTAACTTGGCATGAATAGATGCTACTATCTCAGTTCATCCTTCATATGGTTTTAATTTGAACTTTTGTAAGGTAGTGAGCCTTCTATTTTGAGTAGTGAGCTCTAGGTAGTGTGCCCGAATGCAAGTGCATTCTCTTTTGTAAAACTTTATTTGAGTACTCAAATCATGGATTAACCTCTACCATGGTTTTTCCCCTAATAGGGTTTCCATGCAAAAATATTTGTGTTATGGTGTTATGATTGTTTCCTTTGAATGCTTGCATATTTATTTTAAGATAATGACATAATGGTTGAGTTTTAGATTAATAAAGTTAAGATTTGTTAAACACTTATTCACCCTCCCCCTCTCAGTGTTCCCTTGAGCCCAACATCCAACTAATCTCGGATTCCATGATAGGGAAAAACTTTAGAGATTCCAGAAGGATATGGATTTCACAAGGTTGAACCCAACTTAGTCATTTAAGATACTTAGTGGCATTTCAAATGTTCAAACACGAGATTCATTAATGTAAATAGACTCACCTCAAATATTTGGGTAGTCATTAAAAGCTCAAGAGGTGATATCATCAAAATTCAGAAGACCTATCCCTTAAGGGGAAAAGGCAAAAAACAAAAAGAGGGGGTCCCTGCTTTCAGCAGGGCGTGTGTGCAAAAGGAACATGTTGTAGGAACATGTTTATCAATAATGTGAGCTAGGCTATGCACAATCTCTATTCCTTGTTCATTATCAAGTATTTTCCTCATTTTATATATGATGGGAATGGTAGTACCAACAATTTATTTAGAACTCACAAAGTTTTACAATTTCTCTAAATCTTCATCCATTTTTTTTATCTCTTCTTGAGGGACATTAGCAACCATTGTGTCAACATGAGTCACATTGGTTGTGTGTAGGGTGGTCATGGGAAATGAGGCATCAAAGCTATGGTCCATAGTGGGTTGACTAGTATCATCACTATGAGTAAAAGAGTTGGAAAACTTAAGGTCCACGACGAGTGTAGTAGCACAGGATGGCATGAGTCTCGCACTATGTCTCACTACAATATTGTTAATAAGAGATGAGTTTGTGAAGCTCATAGAAGTTTCACCAAACCTAAATGCATCTAAAATGGAGAATAAGCACTAGATAAATACAATCAAACACCGTAGAATATGAAGTGCAATGCAACTATGTAAAAAGAGAGAAATTTTCAGATTTAAAACAAGATAATTTACTAATTTTATGCTATGCAAAAATCTGAAATGATTTATTTTAATGCTAATTTTTATTTTCAAATAATGCACTCAATTTGACCAATTTAACCTAATGCAAATAATGATATATTTTTCTAACTTTTAAAACTAAAACACAAAATAACAACAAATCAAAATGAAGCAAATATAGATCATTGCCTAGAATTTTGAAAAAACACTTGTATAGGGAACGATTTACCCTAGGGTGAATGGGTCCCAAGTTAGGGGTTGCAACAATTTAAATTTGAATGTAAGGTTTAGTGCTAGGGTTTCCTGTTTCTGATTATAAACTGTGGTTTTAGTGACCGAATTATCACGATTTTGTTGTCTAAATGCAAGTGAAATGAATTACAAATGATGGACAATGTGACACATTTTGAAATGAAATTTTGACTCAATTTGTGAATGTATATGATTGAAAATACACTATTATGCAAGTACTATGCAAAATCAATGTAATATGCATGCAATTTTTTGAATTTTTCAGATTTTAAAGGATGAAAAATGCAAACCTAAAACCCTAAATGAGATGCAAACTAATGCAATTTTAACAACCCTAAATGAATGAAAACTAATGCAATGCAAACTAATGCAAATCCTATATCTAAGGTTTGAATGGTCTCCAATTTTAGAATTTTCGATGTACAATCTTGGGTTTGCCAAAATGAAATGAAGGAGAATGTGGGTGGTAGGTTTTGAATGGGGGTATGCACCTATTTTCCTTATTTCATTAGGAAAAAGAGATCCCCTAGGAGAAGATTGACTTTCAACCGTTAGGTGATTCAACCTTAATGGAGATCTTGTTGTTTTTCGTATAATTGAGGACAAGGTAAATCAATCTGAAATGTACTTTTTAGAGAAAAAATAAAAATAGTAAATAAACCCAATTGTGCAAAGTAACACTTGAAACATCAATTTAAAACCTTAATTTAGCATAATCCATAAAGTTCCAGCAGATCTTAGAAGGTTATGAATTTATGCACCTATCACAAAAAGCCTCTGCTAAGTGTCCTCTTGGGAAAAATTCGCCATAGGTTTGTGCTCCTGATTCCTCCAAATTTCACAACCAAAAAATCAGAATTAAATTCTACAAGTGAGTTTCTATGGCTTGACGACAATGCTGACAACTTTGACAACTTTGCAAAATTGGACTTTTGATCAATCTTCAATCCTTCTTCAGCCTAAGATATGCAAACACACAAAGAGGATAATTTTTATTTTTTTTGGTAAATGGGGGTTTACCTTGGTCAAAGCCCTTTTTGCTTTTTAAACCTTGAAATGAAATGAAACATGAATGTAAGGAATGATGAATGGACACCTGCTTGTTGCAACTCAGCAAACCCTTGAAGGACTGAAATCTGATACATCTCTCCAAGGTCTTGATCTTGCATTAAATGGCTTGATTGATGATGTGATCTTGATGCTTGAATCTTGGCGTGAATTCTTGAAACCTACATCACAATGTTATCTCCAAAAACATGCATGAATGAAGATAAATATGACATGATTATGGAGATCTTGAATGATGAAAAAAATTACCAAGAAATCCACTCTTGAACACCTTTTACAATAATCTTAGCTTTAGGAATTCTTGCTTATAAAATCTAGGATTTGAATTGATAAAAAGACTTTTTATTTATAGGTAATTTTCTAATTTCCTGAAAATTAAACATCAAAGGCCAATAGTTGAAAATTGAATTTGAATCATACAAATTCAGCCAAAAACATATTAAAATTTGGGGTCCTAAATTTAAGGGGGACCCATTCACCCTTGGGTGAATGGGTCCTAGGACCTAAATCTAGGACACTCCAATTTCAAGGAAATTTAATTAATGATTGCATTTTTTTAATACAAGTTTCCCTTTTAGAAAATGGTATTAATTAGTCTTTTAAATGCATAATTGGGCCAACTAGAGGTTTAATTTAGTCCAATTTATTAAGGGACCCAAACATAGTGTGAAAAGGTAAATTACATTTTTCGACACTACAAAATGTAAGATAATTTTTAGTGTTGTATAGCAGTATTTGAGTAATGTAATGTGAAGTGTGTGAATACAATGTGATGTGAATGTAAAGAAGACCAGAGTGTGGAAGCAATGTAGTATGAAGTGTGTTGATTTAGTATTTTGAGCTCTAATGGATCTATATCTCCTGCATATTGTATATGCATTATTAGCAGTTCAAATATTAGTAGTGAGCCACCCCTCTTTTCTATTTTCTCTTATTATTTGGATAGTGATTCCTACAAACAGTGAGTCTAAAAGGCAGTGAGCCATTCTATAATATGTTATGATTGGTTATAATATATTGTGATCTAATCCTCACTGTGATTTTTCCATTTTTGGGTTTTTCACATAAAAATCTAGTGTTCATGTGTTATGTGATTTGATGATTAATTTCATGATTAATTTCCTTACTGCAAATTGAATATGATGTTTTAAATGTATTTTTATTTTTATTTTTAAAAATAAAAGTGGTAGCCTGCCACCATATATATAATTATTAAATATAGTAAAATGTACATTCGACTGGCTCAAGGGGCATACCGGTAGGAAAGAGCCAGTGAGAAAGCCTCCAGTTTTAGCCCAAAATCTAAAAAAGACCAATATTTTAAAGATTTTGATTACAAAATGATGAATTTTTGGAGTCAGACAATCATATCAAATTCTATCTATCTAAGAGTAGAAACATATCCGATGCAAATACTACTAAATGGCTACTTAGTCACAAGCAATTACAAAATCTGCTACACCTGCAAAATTTTAAAACACTTCCAATTACTCCTCCATTTGCATGAAGCCATTTAAATTGTCACCCTGATCTTCAATTCCTTCTTTTTCCATCGACCTATAAGAGCCTTCATGAGCTTGAGTGTGCATTTGACTCTAATTTCTTTGTAGAGAAGATGTTGCATGATGAAAATTATGATAAAGAAGAAAAGATATATAATAGAACTTTTCCCTAAAACTATCAGACATATCCCTCCCCAAATGGTGAGAATATTTCGATAAAGCCTTATTCAAATGACATGGGTCAGAAAGTTCTAAAGATAATTTTAAAGCATCAAAATCATTAACCACTGCCTTATTATGAGGAAGACAGTGAGGAGGAAAGATACCACCAATATAACCTTCTCCACTCGAGAAGACATATTTTTGTGCGCTGCAAACAACTGCTTCATTTTTCAAAAATATATCATTTACCATTGTGTCAGCAATGACTTTAACTATATCCAAGCACTGAAGAATATCCATGATATTAGAAAGGAAGATGGAGATAACATTTGAAAAAAATATCAGCCTTCTTGATTGTGGGTGAAGAATCTCAGACCCAATTATGCATTTGAAACATTGTAATCACAAGGGCAGCAAAACTTGAAAACATATTGAAGATGTTGTATATCAAGCTTACTAGAGGCTGGCATTTCCCAACTTTGAACTGGAAGCCACATTCAAAAATTCTGAAGAAGATACTCCATTTCACAACCTGTATCTTAGTTTGTGATGAGCCTAAAATATGCTCATTATTTGAGTGTCATGATGTATTTTGAAATACCTTTACTCTTTCTATTGGTTGTTTTAAACTCTATGATTATAAACTTTTATCTTAATCGGGTAGTATCCTATGACAATGCATTCCTATATTCCTGCAGCTTAATATCTCCATATGACTATATTCATGGCCTTGTTTAACCTCCCTATTGACTAATATGATACGTGTGGTTTTTTGGATAAATGAGATAAATTTAATGTGTGTGATTAATGATAGGTATCATGCTATTATGCTTTCTTTCGCCTTTGTTGCCATGTGTTCCACAGGTTGTCGAAGACAGTATGAACAAGTCAAATGCATAGTGAACCTTGGTTTTGAAGTGAATATCATTTCCATCACGGTACCAAGCATGTTGTTCTTGTGAAGACGCTCTTCCCGGGTCAATCGGGAGGAGATCTAAATGGTCATCAATCTAGGAAGAGTGGAGTGCTGGATTCTTTCCGAGTCAGTTGGATAGATACACTTTCATTTATGGAAATCTGTTCCTCAGAATTGGGAAGCATCTACGTCCACATCTTTCTCTGTTAGTTAGCTAGTTAGTTGTTTCTCTTTAAATAAAGGTTCCTCTTGCATGAGTGAATGGGATGATTAAGAAGAGATTAGACTAGAGAGTAGAGATAGAACAGAGTGTAGTGAAATTACTGTTATAATGAAAAATAGAGCTTTGTATTAAGTTTTCTTACAAGCAAACAACCATGTATGTGATTTTGAGTTATGAATAAAAAGCTGATGAAGTTTTGAGTTCAATTCTTGCGTAATTGGTTGATGCTTGCTAAGGGGGCCCACTTAGTAAGTATCTATAGTTAGTTGTTTACTTCCTGTTGTTTAACTATTAGAATTTCATTCTAGTAAGTTTTAGTGCAATCTCAATCTTGTATTGTTCTTGCAGCATAAGGAATCCATCCCTATGACTGTTCCTGCAGCATAAGGCCAGTTCATGGTTTGTTTCCCAGTAATGGTTATTATGATTCCTGCTTTAATTAAGTTATGCTTAAGTTAATCAGACTTTGAATTACATTCTTGCATCAGAGTTAAAATTCCTTTCAAGCATTTATTTCTAGAAAGTTGTGGCTAAAACCGGTTCTTAGTGCACATACAGTGCCACTCCATTTCAAGTATACATTCCTTGGTTTGACAAGTAAATGAATGATCATGAGAAGATGTTTGTCACTTGCTGGAATTTCCAATTCCTAGGTTAGGATTTTCTGTGACTTCTATATCCTTTTGTGGGTGCAACTAGTTTGCTTAATAGCTAAACAGACAAAGCAAATATTAATAAACCTCTTTCTTGATTTTTTGATGAAGAAAATAAGACAATATTGTCCTATATATAAGCTTTTGACTCCCTTGATTCTTAGAAGCTTACCTCTTTATCATGACAAATTCCTTACCAATGTATTATGACATAGTACAATGAGTACAATGATATCCTTTACACAACATGTCGAATTTACTAAATAACTGTAGCAAATCAAACTGATGACAACAGAGCTGCATTGAAACAACAAAGCCAACCCATCTGGTACGAAAGAACACCATTTGTTGACATGTAATGAAAGCGACAATGTACTTGACCTCATGAACATGCCAACCTTTGTATTATCATAATATTTACCCGTAGCTGTCAACAGATTTAGATAAGACACAATATATAACTCCTATCAGATTTTTGACATCATATTTTGAGATGTACACTAACATCCCCTATCATCATTTTTACAACACAACATATAACTCCTGTCAGACTTTTGACATCATATTTTGAAATGAACACAAACATCCTCTATCATCATTCTTGCAACTGATCAAAGAACCTTGTGATCTCAACTCCGACCACACTGGCACATTATCATTAATACATAAGAACAAAAGGATCACAAATATTCAACATATTTTCCTAATGTGGCTTATCCCATGAATACCATAAGACAAAAAAGATTAATAAACCTTGATGACATGTCAACCATAAATATGATAGTTAAAAGTTAAAAACTTTTAAATATGATACTTAAAAGTTAAAAACTTTAGGAACTATCACATCCATATTTGACAAGTACAGCAAAATGTTTTAATCAAATTTTTATCCAAAATGTTCAATAGAAATTTCTTCGTTTGAAATTATTTTTACCAATTCAAAGTCAATTTTTCCAATTTGGACAATATGAGTCTTTTCTTTTTCCAATGGGTTGCATCCTAGGTTAGCTAAATAATCTTCCACCCTATTTCCTTCCCTATAAGTATGCAATAAATTATAATGCAAGAATTTTTCCAGAAGCTTTTGAATTTTCTTTACAAAATAAGATAACTTCCAATTGTGAGAGGATCCTTCCCTGCAGGAATTAATCAAAATAAGAGAATCCCCTTCGATCTCTAAGCTTGGTAGTTTAAAATCGAAAGCCATTTTCAGGCCTAATAGAAGAGCCTGTGCTTCAACCTCATTGTTTGTACCAACCATCAATTTGATAGATTTGGCACATGGGATTATATCGTTATAGTCTCTTATTACTATTTCAGCACCAGAAATTCCTGGGTTACCTCTTGAAGCTCCATCAAAGTTTAATTTAAAATAAACCAAAGAAGGAGGTGACCAAAAAATCTTAGATCTATCTACTTTGCTTGATACTAGGTGAAGACTTCCTTTGAAGGGCAGGGACAGAAGAGGCCAATTTGAGAGAACTTTGGAATCCAATCCATGAAAGAAGATCTAGTGTGTTTTGTTTTTGATACATAGGCATTTACAATTTCAGAAATATAGATTTCCAAAGAAGATATAATATGATCAACACCCTGTTTTTCTTTCCTAAAAATGAGTTTATTTCTTGCCCACCAAATAGACCATAAAACTGAGGCAGGAATCACTTCCCATATACACACAAAAAAGGAAGACTTATATAATTTTGGCCAACTAGAAAATAAATCCCAAATAGTATTAGGAAGAGGTAATTGAAAATTTAATCTTGATAAAATAAAATGCCAACAAATTTGGGCAATTGAACAGGAGAGAAACAAATGATTGATATCCTGTAACTCTGATTCACAAAGGACACATTTAAAAGGATTAGAGATTTTCAATCTTGATAATTTATCACTTGTTAGAATTTTGTTCTGAATTGCTAGCTAGGAAAAGCAACCAGCTTTGGGGATAATTTTTGAATTCCAACAAAAACTATACGCTCTGTGAGATTGAGGTTGAGACATAGATTGTGAGATGGAGAGATAACCTACTTTTACCGAATAACAACCTGATTGAGATTTTGACTAGATTAATCTGTCTGCATATGATGAAACATATACTATACGATCATTCATTAAGGAGTCAATGATACCCTTATGGTTGTAATCAATTGGCTCTGCAAAAAAATCCTTCCAATTGACTTTATCTGTTAAAGGCTCCACATTATCAAGAATGTTGATATACCAATGACCCAAATTTCTGTGACAAGAAATTTATTGAGGAGCCCAAATTGTAACTATGTAATTTCTTGTAACCATTCCATGAGTCATTCCAAAAATGTGCAAGTTTTCCATCATTAATTTCCCAAGATAAATAAGGGAGAATTACCTTTCTGCATGACAAGAGGAAATTCCACATTATCGAACCTGATGGGGGATCAGAAACAGTAAAAATTCTTGAAGTAATCTGATTATCCAAATACTTATTTTGCATAATTTTACACCATTTTAAGGAAGGATTTGAAAATATCTGCCAAGCCATTTTAGCCCCTAAGGTCAAATTTCTATTAACAAGATTATAGAGTCCTGCCCGTCCATTTAACTTATTCATGCACATAGCCTCTAAAGAAATTAAAGGTATCTTTTTTTTAGTGTCCACATTCCCTTACCATAAGAATCTTCTAATTAATTTCTGAATTTGAAACAATATAGACTTGGGTGCTTTCAAAACTGACATACAATAGTTTGGAATGGACGATAGCATAGACTTAACCAAAAGAATTTTTCTTGCTAATGTTAACCATCTTCCTTTCCATGGCAACAATTTGGGCTGAATAGTTTGAATAATTTTATTCCAATGCAAGACCCTATTCTGGTTTGAAAAGAATGGAATCCCTAGGTATTTACTTAGCAACTGATCTTGACTGAAACCAAACAGCTTGACTATAGATTTAACACTTGAATCTTTCATGTTAAACAAATAAATCTTTGATTTATCTTCATTTACCTTTTGGCCAGACACCTTTGTATAATTATCCAAAATATTTTTTATGCTTTCTGCTTCAGTCATATCAGCTTTTCCAAAGAGAAGAGTATCATTAGCAAATAAAGAATGAGTTACCAACAAATTTGCATTTGGGAAGACGACCCCTTTGATCTTTCCTTGAAGATTTGCAGTTTTAAATGACCTACTCAAAGCCTCAGCCAAGATAATAAATAAGAAAGGTGATAAAGGATCACCTTGGCGTATACCTTGTGATGAATTGAAAAATCCTATAGATGAGCCATTGAGTAACACTGAAAACCTTGCACCAGAGATGCAAGCCATTATCCATTTACACCATTTAGGGGAAAAGTTAGATTTCAAAAGCACTTGATTTAGAAAACACCAATCAACTCTATCATATGCTTTTTGCATATCTAATTTAATTATCATGGCTAATAATTTATTAGAAGCTATGGTATGCAAATTTTCATGAGCCACTATTGCCCCTTCTGATGTTTCTCTGCCTGGCACAAAGCCACCCTGCTCCTCTGAGATAATTGAGGAAATAAGAGGATGAAGGCGGAGATAAATCTCTTTTTTGAAGATCTTGTATATTGTGTTACAAAGCGAGATAGGCCAAAAATCTGAAAAAGTTTTTGGATTCAAAGTTTTTGGAATGATTGCAATATTAGTAACATTGAATTTTTTTAACATTCCACCAGATTTCCTTAACTCTTCCATAGCACTTAATATATCAAACCCAATAAACTCCTAGAATTTTTGATTAAAAAATAGCCGTGAAACCATCTGGACTGGGAGCCTTATCTGGAGACATTGAGAAAACAACCTATTTAATCTCTTTGAGAGAAAAAGGAGCAAGCAACCTCAAATTGTCATCTGAAGAAACTAGAGAAGGAATGTTTTGCAAAAGTTCATCTCTTTCAACAGATAAATTCGCATTGCAGTTAATAGGCTTTGATAATAGATTGGAGAAGAAATTGACAGGTTCTGCCTAAATATCTTTCTCAATAACAATATTAGCACCTGTTATGCTATTTTTGGATTGAAAAAATTGAGGATTTTGATTTTTTGGCCTAGGCTGAATTGTGGAAAAACTTTGTGTTTTTATCACCATCTTTCAACCATAGCTCCCTAGATTTTTTCCTCCAATATTCTTCTTCCTGAGAGAGAAATTCTTTCCACTCAAGTTTTAAGATTTTTTGTTCTTCAAATGAACTGTTATCCATCCCATTTAATATAATCTTCTCATTAATTTCAACTAATTTTTTGTACACCAAATTTTTTTGAGAAAAAACATTTTTGAAGATTAATTGGTTCCAAGAAATAAGATTCCTCTTCACATGATCCAATTTATTATTCAATTGAAACATTTTAGACCCAGAAACAATAATATTGATTCACCCCCCTCTCAGTATTTCAGGTGTTCAACAATTGGTATTAGAGCTTGGTTCCTTCAATTGGCTTGATCACTAAGGTAGATCTTGGAGTTGAACACATGGCTACTAGGAGATACTCCTATAGAATGAATTCCTATGGTATGGTTTATTGAAGAAGATTACATTGTTGATATGGAAGGAGAACTCAAATTTTCCCTAGATGATTTGGATAAAGAAAAATTTGAGAACAATGATATGAAAAAGGATTTTAGTGATGCAGATGAATGCATTAAGATATTGAGAAACTCAAGAAAGATACAAATAGGATAAAAGAGCTCAAGTAATCAAATGAGATCATTTCCAACCTGAAATTGTAGATTGTAGAAAGTAAAAGAGTTGAAGATTGTTTGAATGCTAAATTGAAAGAAAAAACTAAAGAATGATCAAAGTTTGAATAAGAATTTGTTACCTTGAGATCAAATCTAGAGAAATAAAATATTCAAGAAGATAAACTCAAGAAGAATACTACAATGCTTGATGAGATGATTGCAAATTGGAAGGGATATAAAGATAAAGAAGGATTAGGGTTTGAAAAAAGAGATTTCAAAAGTAGATCAAAAACCAAGTACTGAAAAGAAGAACAATGGACAAAAGAAGAGCAATGGGAAAAAAAATGGAATCAGAGGAAAGACTTCAAAACACCACCTACTAGAAAATCAAATGCACAAAGGTAACCATCTTTTAATGGATATTGTTATTCCTACAATAAGTCTGGACACAAGGCTATAGAATGTAGAAGAAAAATGAATCAAAATGTTTAATCATTTCCTGATCAATGTTTTACATGGAAAAGATTAGGTCATAGAGCTAGTGAATGCAAAAATAAAATGATGAATGGCTATAACAATAGTATGATGTTTCAATCTTTCAATGGATATTGTTATACATGCAATGAATTTGGGCATAAGGCTAATCAATGCAGATCCAAAATGAGTGGAAGTAAGCTTGTTCAAAATGATGTCATATGTCACAAATGTAATAAACTTGGACATATAGACAAATTTTGTAGAAGAAAATATGTAAACGTTGATCTGGTAAAGAAGAATGATCCAGTGAAAAAGGATGATCCAGTAAAGATGAAGAAAGGGATGCATAAGATATGGAAAAAGAAAGAGGAGAATGAGGTTAAGACTGAATTTGTGCCAACCTCTGGTGCACATGTTTCCTCCAAAAACTAAATGAAGAGCTTTGGCTCAAGAGGAGTTCTAACAGACAATCATTAAGCCCCTGCCAAAGATAAGATGTTGATTCCTTCAACACATGGATACAAGGTGTAGGTTGATATGATTGACCTATTGGTGAAAACACTGGTGGATGATGAGGCCCAATAAAGACCACATAATTACTAAGTTTATATATTTTTAATACTTTATATTTTGGCTTTAGAACTCATGATATTTTCCTTTATGTATACATTTATGAACTTAATGAGGTATACGGACTTAGAATATGAATGGTCAATAAGATTGCTTATTTTTGTTAAATGCATGATTGATGTTGTGATTAACCTATGAATGTTTCATGATAAGTGCACCTTTATTATGCAACTAGACTTATATTTATTTCTCAGCCGAATGCTAACTTTTTTCTGTTTAAAAGTGATGAATGGCTGCATTGTTTGTGACTCATCCTTAAATGATTTTTTGTCTGCTAATCTCCTTTTGACTCGTCATTTCAAATGAAGAATCTACCAACCACAACCATAGTTCCAGTAGAGCACATCCAGTTTCGAAATCTAGAATTCAATGCCAACTAAAGACAGTGACAAGGATCCACATCACTTATGTTCCTGCGCACCAATATATCTTTTAGACTAGGATTAGATTAGTTTCCTGCTTATCTTTTATTTTTGAAATAAGCAGGATATTGATATCCAGCCCCAACATAGTTGGATGTTAGATTGTATCAAGTTTTTGAAACTTTCTCATGTAATTTATTTTTTTGTTTTAAGTTAGAATCATTTTCTTTGTTCTTCGTCCCTATCTGGGCACATTCTATGGAAATAAAAAGAAGTTGATCTCAACTTTGTGCTTAATTTTTCCAGAAATAGAATAGTCCACTTTCAGAAGGAAGGTGATCCTTTAGTTGTTAAGTTCATTTATTATTGCTATGTTTTGTTTTCTATTCCATCTTAAGATTAAAATCATTTTATTGGTTGTATGTTAGAAAGAATTTTAGATTAGAGTTACATTTTACTGTTTAAGTTTTTCGATGGTTTATTTCTTGAGTTCAAAGTCATTTGTAAATCTGAAATAGTCTAAATCATCATTTTAATGGATTATGTGCAAAGAGGAATAATTACTTGTTAATTTAGTGAAGTGAGGAATGGAATAGCTTATTTTTAAAATCAATTAATTAAGTTTTGAATAAAGTAGACAAAGTTAATCTTCCATTCTTTCATAAATCTAAATTGTCCTGAAACGAAACCTCTTTGTTTAAATTCCATTTTGAAGATTATTTAGAATAGATCAGGAAATAGAAGGATAGTATACAACCACCTCCGATTAAATAGGTATAGCACAAAAAATCTCCCGATAGAGAAAAAATAACTCCAAAACGCTCCTAATCTAGCTTAAACCAACAAACCCCCCCCAAAACCAATCCAACTCTTGCCACAAATAGCTTTAGACACCCCTCGGTTGACATTAAAGAAATTAAAGGAGTAGGAATTATGACAACAATGACATCCTACCATCATTTTTGGCATCGTTGCCAGGGAACGGCTTCAAAATAAAATTTAAGCCTTAAGTGTCGGTAATAATCTCTTTATCAGGTAATGAATAGGAAAAGATATCGGTTTGGAAGATTTGTAAGAGGAGATTTAGAGATTTCTCAAGAAGGATCATAGTCTAGTACTACAAGTTCACCTTCCACTAGGACAATTTCCACCCATTCAGGAAATATGGGAGATAGAGAGGAGGAGGTTCCTAACAAATTTTTTTCTTTTCCCATTGCTCTAAATGTCTAGGCAAATGAACCACCAATGAAAAATATCTCACCCTCTATTTTTCCTACATTTCATGGCAAAACTTTGGAAGATCCTAATTAGTTTTTATTCGAGTTCAAAGTGTTGTGTCAAACTTATGATTACACATCTGACAATCAAAAATTGAATTTATTTTCGTCCACTCTTAAGGAATCAACTTTACAATAGTTTATGGGATTGAATGAAAATTCAATAAAAACTTGGGATGAAATGGAAATAGTTTTCCTAGATAAATATCAGGATTATTGTAGAGTCGGGGATAGAAAGGAAGAACCATTTAAAATGAGGCAGTTTGAAGATGAGAGCCTAGAGAACTATGTAGATGGATATCAATTTGTTTTGCAAAGTTGTGGAAATGAATTCGATTGAGAAATTGGTAAATCTATCTTTTTAAAAGGCGTTAATGACGATTGTAGAGATGCCCTAAATTTGATAGGAAAAGGAGATATTAATAAATAGACCTTTGAGGAAATTATTGAGATTTGTATGAATTACTGTAGAACAAGACCAGGTTATAGGAGAAGGAACAAGGATTCCTCATCTGATGTCTCCAAAGTTATGGAAGAACTTGCAAACTTAAAAATAGATATTCTCCTTCACCTTAGTTCTCAACCAGATAAAAGAACAGTTGAATCTTTGTCCATTTACTGTCCTACATGTAGGGATAAACATCCACTAAGAGAATGTCCTCTTAATCAAGTAGATGTATGTGAGATATGTGAAATGAAACATTCTACTAGTAAATGTAGTCTCCTCCATGAAATTAGGAACCAGTATAGGAGGAATTAAATTTTGTAGGACAAAAAACAATTCAATCATGCCTTTGGTCAACCTAGAAATAATCCTAATTGGGGTTCAGATAAGTGGATTAACCAATGGAATTATCTTGGCCAATGGAACCCCCAATCACAGTGAAATCCTCAACAAATGAAAATTCCACCTCCATCCATGACAAACCCTTGGGTACTATTATGGGGAAAAACTGAATATCCACAATGGAACCATACTCAGTGGTAGCCAAACCAACCTTAATGGCAGCAAAATCAGACCCAATGGTAGCCTAACTAGTGGTAGGCTAATCAAGGAAATACCCAATGGAAAAATCAGGGGCCAAAGAGACCTTGGAATTAGAATAAGATAACTGGACCAAACCAACCTTCAAGATTTGAGCCAATCAATCATCATCAAATACCTACTCAACTAGTTCCTAATCCTAAGAATGTTAATCCTCAACAACCTACCTATATTGCTGACCCTAACACAGTTAATTTGAATAACATTGAAATAGGGGATATTCATTTAATGAATAGAGTTGTACCATCAAAACCTGATGAAACTAAGGAAGATCAACAACACGATCTAGTGAAGGAGATAGAACAAGGAATCAAGGATGATAATTTTAAACAAGCACCATTTCCTTCATGATTTCATTAGGAACCAGTGGTTGAACAAGTTGATAAAACTAATGATTTGGTTGATCCCTAGATTATTAATGAGCTTAAGAAAATAAAAATTGAAATTCCCCTTTCGAGGGCTATACGTGATATACCTAAAATCAACCAGATAATCAAAACACTATGTGTTAAGACACCAGGGAGGAAAATTAAATTTCCCCCTACAATTCAAGTTGGAGGGAAGTTGTCTGAAATTTTATTAGGAAAGTTAATTCCACATAAGTATGGTGATCCGGGAAGTCCTATGGTTACCCTTTGCATTAATGGTGTTGAAATTTAGAATGTTATTATTGATTTGAGAGATACCATTAATGTTATTACTACTGAAACAACTGAAAAGATAGGAATTATGAATGTTAAGCTAACAACTACAGTTCTACAATTAGCTAATCAATCAATTGAAAAACCTGAAGGAATTCTTGAGGATGTCATTATCACTATTGACACCTGGGATTATCCTTTTGACCTCCTTTTTTTACAAACTAAACAGAGAAATATAGGTTATCCTATTATTTTAGGGAGACCCTAGTTAGCAACAGTTTCCACACTCATTGATTGTAGATCTAGTAGTATGACTATTTCTAATGGGATTAGATAGAAGGAATCGACTTTGTATCCACCAACAAAACCTTCTTTAACATTTGATAATCAAATCTGGATTGATGATCCTAATTCTAAAGATGAGTAAATAAAAGGCCTTGCAATGATGACCTTGGCAAAGCATGTTGAGGAAGATCAGGAATCTGTGGATATAAAAGAGGAAGACTTGGAAGGTTTTCGTGATTTTGAAACTCTACCATGTTGTCCTTTTGCTAAAACCACAAAATTTGATGAGAATCAGTTACTTCATCAACTTCTACTGCATCCTTGTCTTTGAAAACTTTAATTGGTTCTCATTTGCATCTTCTAGAAAAATACAAAATAAATTCTAGTACAAGCAGATAAACCTCTACTTATCAACAGTTCCCTAACAGTGAAACAAGAGGAAGGTTTAAAAGGAATTTTGGAGAAAAATACAAAATCCTTCGCTTGGGACTAGAAGGATATGAGAGGAATCCATCCAGACGTATGTACACACCACATCTATACTAAGGTTTTCAAACCCATAAGACAACCTCAAAGAAGAATCAACCCTGAACTAAGCTATTTAATGAAATTAGATATAGAAAATTACTCTAGGTAGGATTTATTTATCCTATTTTGGATAGCAAATGGGTTTCTCCATTAGTCATTGTACCTAAGAAAAATAGGAAATGGAGGGTGTGTGTGGACTAAAAAGAACTAAATAAGGCTACAAAAAGATATTATTTTCCATTACCCTTCATAGATTAGGTATTGGACAATTTATCTGGCATTAGTTATTTTTCCTATCTTGATGGGCTTAGTGGCTACAACCAGATTCAGGTAGCTTTAGAGGATCAAGATAAAATGACATTTACATGTCCATGGGGTACATTCGCTTATAGGGTTTTACCTTTTGTATTATGTAATGATCTTGCAACCTTTCATCGTGTTGTCCTTGCTATCTTTGCAGACCTAACAACGACATGTGTGGAAGTTTATATGGACGATTTCACGGTCCATGGAAAAACCTATGAGGAGTCTTTGGAAAGTCTAGAAAAAGTCTTAAATAGATGTAAAGAACATATGATGTCTTTAAACCATGAGAAGAGTTTGCTAATGATGACATAAGGGATTGTCTTGGGTTACCACGTATCAAAAGAAGGAATTAAAGTAGACCCAAAGAAAGTTGAAATAATTTTGCAAATACCCGTATCTCAGAGTCAAATAAATGTAAGGAGTTTTTTAGGACACTCTAGTTATTACAAAAGGTTTATTGAGGGGTTCAGTAAAATTGTAGGTCCACTCTTTACTTTGTTGATGAAAGAATCTGAATTTTTGTGGACTTCATCATTTCAAGATTCATTTGATCAAATTAAACAAGCTTTAACAACTTCACCTGTTATTGCTGGTCCAGTTTGGGGCGAACTATTTCACATTAATACAAATGCCTCCAATTTTGCAATCTGAGCATTTCTTGGATAGAAGGATGAATCTGGAGCAATGCATGCCATATATTATGTAAGTAAAACCCTCAATTCAACAAAACTAAATTACACTACTGCTGAGAAGGAATTTTTAGCAATTGTGTTTTCTCTAAATAAATTTTGATATTATATCACTAAATATAAGAATTTTGTGCATACTGACCATGCAACTATTCATTATCTTATGAATAAAGCTTTTATGGGAGGATGTATAATTAGATGGTTGTTATTACTACAAGATTTTGATATAACCATCATTGATAAGCCAGGTAGAGATAATGTTGTAGCTAACTTTCTGTCAAGAATGGTTTTGCAGGGTAATAATGAACCTATGGAAGATGCATTCCCTAATGAATATCTATTTGCAATATCTATTTAGTCACCATGGTTTGTTGATATTGAAAATTACCTAGTAACTGGGAAATGTCCTTATTTTTCAGCAAAACAAAAAAAAGGTTGATTAGAGAAAGCTCTCAGTTTGAATGGATTAATGGTTGTTTGTTTAAATTTTTCCAAAATCATGTAATGCAGAGATGTGTACAGGGAATTGATGTATATGATATATAGAGAGCATGTCATGATGAACCAGAAGTAGGACATTACTCCACCATAAGAACATCCCATAAAATCTTGGGAGTAGGCTATTTCTAGCCTACTATGACTAAAGATACATCTCATTACATCATACATTGTGATCAATGACAAAGAATGTGGAGACCTATAATATCATCAAAGATGCAACTACAGACACAAGTGTCACTTGAGGCATTTGAAAAATGGGGTATTGATTTCCTTAGCCCAATAGATCCTCCATCAAGGGAAATCATTACATACTCATATGTACTGATTATGTTACAAAATGGGCAGAAGTCAAAGCATTACCACCTACTAAGGAGGAGAAAGTTGCAAATTTCATATAAAAGAACATTCTACAGAGATATGAGGCACCTAAAGAACTTGTATCAAATCAAGGGCCACAATTCATGTCTTTGATGCTTCAAGCATTTCTAGCTAGATATCAAGTTCATCACATGGAATCATCACCCTACCATCCCCAAGAAAATGGATAGGTAGAGGTGACTAATAGAGAACTAGAAAACATTCTCACAAAAATAGTCCCATCTTAGAGAAATAATGAATGGTCTGATAGGTTAACCGAAGCTGTAAGGGCATATAATACAACATGGAAAACACCTACTAGATTTTCACCATATGAGCTGGTTTATGGAAAAAATCCTATCTTTCCTATTGAGTTTGAGTTAGAAACACTTAGAACAACTGTAAATGTGGGGATAGATCTTAATGAAGCACAAAAGAATATAATAATGCAGCTGAATAAGTTGGATGAAATGAGAATTGAAGCTTTGCACTGAAGGAGGAATTTGTCACAAAGCTTCAAACAAGAATTGAGCATTTTTTTAAGGAATATTTTTCTTATTTAGGTGAAATGGTCTATCCTTAGATCCATTATAGATGGCCACAAATAAATAGAGTAAATTGAAAACTAGAAATGGCAGTTTACTTTACAAAAAAGAAAAAAAAAAGGAGAAAAAAATTCTCCTAAGAATAAATATGAATAGTTCTAATAGAGCCTAATTAGACATGATAGCTCATAATATCTCCAGATCATGCTTGATCAAAATGAAAACAAAGCATTGGTTCTTGATAGTTCATAAATAGCTCATGATCATGCTTGATCAGAAAGGAATTGAAATGATTTAGAAGTTCATAGAACACTTATCATCATGTTTGATTAGAATAAAAATTAAAGTGACTCAAGCTTAAATAGCTCCTAATCACGCCTGATCAGAAGGAAGTTCCAATAATTAAATTTTTCATAATAACACCTGATTTCTCTTGATCTCTTATGATCGGTTGTTCTTGATGAATCAGGGAAGATTTTTTTTTCGAATGATGACTTCGATAATTCATGACAATCAGGAGCACAAAGAAATGATCATGTGCTGTTAGAAGCTTTCAGCTTCATTTATTACTAATGTTTTTGTGTAAATGTGCAAGTACAGGACTAGTTAAAAATTTCAAAATTAATGACATAACACGTGGAAACAAGTGGGCTCCCACAAGGGTTGAGCTCAGTGTGTTTTGCATTAATTAATGTGGATTTTATTAAGATCAAGTTTTGATGCGGATCACATGGATTAAGTGGTCAAATACTATCATTCTTCGCCATCATTAGAATTTTTCATCATTAACAGGTAAGCATTTATATCTCTAGGCATATTTTGAAGTCTAAATTACATTAATTATAGTTTATAAAGTTTTCTTAAGGGATGAAATTATGATTTTTTGATAAGCCAAATAATTTGTTTTGAACGTACAAATGGCCGCATCATTACTTAATTAAGTAATAAATGTGACAACACGGTTTTTAAGGCAAAGTGATATGCAATAAGGTTGAGACGTATGTGACACTCTAGTGTCAGTACATTGATGAGACAAAATAGGCATGCAAGTACAGACATTTAATATTGCATTCATTGTTATATCTTGTCATTCATTTGGATGGAAATTTAATGCCACCATTTCAAAAATAAAAGAGAATTGCTATTTCTAGAAATCGAGTGTAGACATTGCTGGTGAATCTCCGAGTTTTCTAAAGGTTTCATAGTATTTTAAAAAATGGGGTACAAGAGAATGGAAGAACCATAGGGAATCACCTTGGATGCTGAGTCAAGGAAATATTTGCAGCAAGCAGGATGGTCATATTTCATCCTTAAGTATGAGGGATGCGAATGGGATATAGTGTTTGAGTTTATAAGAAATTTTCATTTAAATTTCACTATGGTTAGAGGAGAACCCATTGAAGTATCCGTTGTTGTAATGAATGCTTTATTTGGGAGTCTAGCAGAAGGTGATATTATTCAACCTTGGCTTTCTAATTTACAGGATTTGCTAGAAATCTTCCACGTTCCACCTGAACCTTTGACAGTCTTTCATATACACAAAGGAAAGAATAAGGGTATTGAGCGGGGAAGTTTACAAGAACCCTAGGCATCAATTGCACTCTACATTATGAATTTTTTCACCAGTGAAGTTTAATTTTCCACCGTTTAAGGGCCAACATTCAAGTTGTTGAATCATGTTCAACATGGTGTGACTAAATCATAAGTAAGGGTTAATCTACTTGCTTTCCTTTTCTCTCAACTTACTAAAATGACTGTAAAATGTAAAGAAAAAGAAAATAGAGTAACTCATCATGGACTAATGCATTTGATAGTTAAACATCATTTCATGCAAAAACCTAACTGGGAAGAAGAATGGCAAAAATTTTGGTTAAATACTGAGAAGAAAGAGGAAAAACCTAAAAATTTTGAGAGCAGAACACTTAAGATAGAGAAAACAAAGGTTTTGACAAAAAACCTATTCAAACCAATATGGCGACCTAAAAGAAAAAATCAAAAAGTTTTGCTTTGGTGAAGGAAAGAAAAACAGAGGTTTTGACAGAAAACCTAGTCAAACCAATAGGGAGAACTAGGAGGCAAAAATCAGAAAGTTATGTTTCAGTAAAGAAAAGAAAAGAAAAAAAGGGAAAGAAAGCCTCAGAGGGTTTGATACTAAGAGAAAAATTTCCAAAAAGAAGAAAACTGCAAAGATTGAAAGACCTAAAAGAAAAACAAGGTCGGAAACACAAAGGATTGAGAAAGAAAAGGTAGAATCTGAAAAGACTCCTCCCACCATCAATCTTGATGAATATGGGCGAGAAGAATTTGAAAAAGATGAGCATGAAAAAGAAGAGCCTGAAAAGGAGGCATTGGAAGAAAAGGAGCTTGGAAAGGAGGAGTTAGAAAAAGAAGGAGTATCACAACCTCCAGTGCAAAGCCCATAATGTACTTCTCTGAAAGAACATTTGATTGCTCCTAGTTCTCCTTTTTAGAAAGTTGAAATAACAAATATGGAAGTTGAATAGGAAGTTGAAATGCCAAATATGAAATTTTTTCAAGAAGTTGAAATTCCAACTATAGAAGTTCAACAAGAAGAGATAGCTCAACACAATGAAGAAGCATTCATCCACCGTGAAGGGAAACAACTGATAGAAGAGGAAGAGACACCGTTAGATAATGAAAATTTAGAAGAAAAAGAGGAAGAACAGATTCAAGTTGCACTTAGGATATCTAAGTTAGAGAAAGAATTGGAAGATTTTAGAATATAGAATCTAATGTTAGAGGAGAAATTAAAGAAAAAAGATGAGGAAGCATTGAAATCTCAGACATAAACAAATGAGTTAAAAGAACAATTTGAGAGGATAATTAGTTAATTATCCTCACAGTTGGAGGAAACAAAAGAAAATTTGACTAAAATAACTATCCAAAATGAACAAAAGGATAGGGAGATTCAAAGGTTAAAGACATAACTAGAAAGGGCTGAGACAGAAGAAAAAGTACAACCATAGACACTCAATAAAATGTTACTGCTTCTACCTCCACCTAAGGAGGAACATAAAGAACAACCCACAGGGCCTAGATACCTTTCTCTGACAACTATGAAGTACAAGAAACTTAATAAAGAACCTGAGGAAAAATTGGATAAAGTCACAAAAGAAAAGGAAGAAACATAGGAAAGGATAATTGAGACAGTAGATATAGCATTGCATTAGTTTGCACCAAGAAACCTTCAAGGGTATATGGATTATTTCTCAAAGAGTTGTTTCTAAAATGGAAATTGAATCAAATTGTGTTGAAAAGGCCTATTGATTTTTGGACTGATTATGACTTCATGGATTGTTACTTTAATAGTTACCTAGACATCCAAAATCAAATGTGTGAGTTTTTCCAGCATGGATTTCTCATGGGTAATAATGATGATTCAGTGCTTAATCTCTACATGGGTGAACTTTATATCAAATCATTTGTTTCATTGTTGAAAAACCAGGTTGAATGGTCAACTAGGATGGAAGAATACATGAAATTAAAACAAACATATGGATTACCAATGAGGCCATAATATCCATAATCAATATATTACATCAAGAGATTCAGATCCATTGCAAGACTCAATGATGTAACCCCTATCTATGTCACTAATATTTTGAATAGTATTGCAACTTACTAGGATGTTGAATGAGATCTTCCTCCCTTAGCTTTGCAAGCATGTGAAGAAAGTTTTAGAACACTTCCAAAACCACTAAAAAGAAGGGAGCCAATAACACCAAACAATATCAGGTGGAGCCTAGTACGGGTAAGAGATGTGATCAATTTAATTCATCAACTACAAGAATTCTTGATTCGGATGAGATTCAAAATGCTTATGATCATCATGCTTGCACCAAAGATAAATGCATTTGTACAAATACTAGCTGAAGTCATAAAAACCTGGTATGATAAGCTCGAAAAGAATAATGGTTTTTCTCTTTCCACAAGAATTGCTATGGAATACAAAGCAGGTGTTTTTTACTGTGCCATCTGGATGGAAACACTCAACAGGGGTATTCCTACTCCATCTAAACCATGAGGACATGGTTAAAAATAAGAGGAGGAGAATGATGAGGCCCAGTAAAGACCTCATAATTACTAAGTTTATACATTTTTAATACTTTATATTTTGGCTTTAGAACTCATGATATTTTCCTTTATGGATACATTTATGAGCTTAATGAGGTATAAAGACTTAGAATATGAATGGTCAATGTGAATGCTTATTTCTGTTAAATGCATGATTGATGTGGTGATTAACCTATGAATGTTTCATGATAAGTGCACCTTTATTATGCAACTGGACTGATATTTATTTCTCAGTCGAATGCTAACTATTTTATGTTTAAAAGTGATGAATGTCTAGATTGTTTGTGACTCATCCTTAAATGAGTTGTTTGTCCGCTGATCTACTTTTGACTTGTCATTTCGAATGAAGGATCTACCAACCACAACCATAGTTCCAGCAGAGCACATCCAGTTCAGAAATCTAGAATTCAATGCCAACTAAAGACAATGACAAGGATCCACACCATTTATGTTCTTGCATGCCAGGATATCTTTTAGACTAGGATTCAATTAGTTTTCCGCTTATCTTTTATTTTTGAACTAAGCAGGATATTTATATCCAGCCCCAACATAGTTGGATGTTAGATTGTATCAAGTTTTTGAAACTTTCTTCTGTAATTTCTTTTTTTGTTTTAAGTTAGAATCATTTTCTTTGTACTTCATTCTTATATGGGAACATTCTATGGAAATTAAAAAGAAGTTGATCTCAACTTCGCACTTAATTTTTCCAGAAATAGAATAGTCCACTTTCAGAAGGAAGGTGATCCTTTAGTTGTTAAGTTCATTTATTATTGCTATGTTTTGTTTTATATTCCATCTTAAGATTAGAATCATTTTATTGGTTGTATGTTAGAAATAATTTTAGATCAGAGTTACATTTTACTGTTTACGTTTTCTATGGTTTATTTCTTGAGTTCAAAGTCATTTGCAAATATGAAATAGTCTAAATCGTCATTTTAATGGATTATGTGCAAAGAGGAATAATTACTTGTCAATTTAGTGAAGTGAGGAATGGAATAGTTTATTTTTAAAAGTAATTAATTAAGTTTTAAATAGATTTTAAGATTCAGTAAAGTAGACAAAGTTAATCTTCCATTCTTTCATAAATTTAAATTGTCCTAAAACAAAACCTCTCTATTTAAATTCCATTTTGAAGATTATTTAGAATAGATCAAGAAATAGAAGGATAGTATAGAACCACCTCCGATTAAATAGGTATAGCACAAAAATGCTCCTGATAGAGAAAAAATAACTCCAAAACACTCCTAATTGAGCCGAAACCAACAAACCCCCCCGAAAACCAATCAGAATCTTACTGAAAATAGCTTTAGACACCCCTGGGTTGACATTAAAGAAATTAAATGAGTAGGAATTATGACAGCAACGAAATCCTACCATCAGTGGAAAATATTATGTTGTGGAATTTTGCGGAGGAATTAAAGATGATTGTGCTATCATAGTTAGGGTTTATTATCTTTTGGTCAAACTTCAAATAAGTGCATTCAATGTGTTTTAGGTCATTTCAAAAGGATTTATAAGTGATCACCCATATGTTTTAAGTCATTTTCCAACAAGAATTCATGAAGAGAAAAATAGATAAGGAGTGAAGTGAAGTGATTCTAAATTCATGAGTGAAACCCTAGCATCATACATTTAAAATTTATTTATAGATTTCTACTTTTCCCTAGTTTTAGAAGCATTTCAAATTGTTGAAAAATGTATACTCCACAAATTTTTAAGGTTTTAGATTTTCCTCGACCTAAATTTAAGAGGCACCCTAATAAGTCAATGATGATGGACCTGAATGGTGCATTTTTTGAGTATTTCATATGGAGTGATGGATAAAGAAGATGCTAGGATTTACATACATGCAAAATTGGAAGAGTACAATCACTCTAGGCTATGATATGTATGGGTTAGTGAGATTATCAAAGATGAATTTGAATTGAAACCTGAGTTCGAGAGTTTGATAGAGAAGAAGCTTGATGTTTGGAACAATTTCCCTATCTTTTTCTATGTGGATGAGTGGATTAAATACACTTTGAGCAAGATTCATGATAGGTTTATGTGGTTGGATATTCCACATATAATTAATAAGGAGGCAATTAAGGTTGTAACATGATTATGTTTAATCGAACCAATTTTAACACTCAAATCAGGGAAAAATGAAATGGCAATGGATTTAACAGGTGAAAAATATGATAAGAGAGCCCCTAATTTCAAGGAAATCAAAGACCCTACAGTGAAATATGCATCAATGATGATAGGGTACATGATATACTTTAAAATCAGAGAGAACTATGTTTCTGCTACCGCCATCAACACTACATATGAGATGGTAAAGAATGGTGCTGACTATGATTTGTGTGAGTTGTTAAGGGAACACCTATTGGAGAATTTTTAGAAGACCAAGGATTCCCAGTACCCTACCCCTTCTAATTTGGGACATTGATCATTTGCTTGTTATTTTATTTCCTAAATGAGGTTCCCAGAACTAGGAACATTGTATGGTTGAAGGAAATACAAGTGGCTACTCAAATCAAAGACCACCTAATGAGATTAGGAGATGAAACACAAAAGAAATATTTATAGGGATTCTTCAAAAATTTCTAGGAGAAGGTTCAATCTAGAGAAAGGATTCCAAAGAGTGTGGTGGAGAAATATAAAAATAATACTATTTTCATGGTGAGTAAGGATTGTTGGATGGAGGCTATTGAGCCTAGAACTGTATGGATCCCTAAAATGGGATATGAAGTTGCTGAGGATGTAATTGTTGGTTTGGTTGATCATATTCTTAGCATGCCTAGAGATATAACTAAGGGAATATAGGGAACTTAAGATGAAAATTCTATGTAAGTGCATATGGAGCACAAAAATAAGGAGATCAGTAGAAATGTCCAGAAGATGGCTACACAAGTTATAGAGATGATGGGATTTCCCAAGAACTTTGCGAAAAGAGCCAAAAATGTTTCTAGTTCCCTAGAAGGTTCCCCCAACACAAGAAGACCTAGTAGAATAACTACCCCCTCTCTGATTTCCCCCAAGTCTTCTAGAACTAAACCCCTTCTTCCAATGGAACGAAGAGAAAGGAGTCAACCAATACTCTGGTTAAACAATAGAATGTACCTATAAAGGAAAAGACTGCTCCGATAAAGGAAAAAAATGACCCATAGAAGAGGAGAGTAAAAGTGAAAGCAACAAGAGAAAATTATGAAAGTTTTGATGTAGAGGAAGAAGAGGAAGAAGAAAAACCTCTAATCAAGAAGAGAAAATCTAATGTATCTCAAGAAAAGACTAGCACAAAGAAATCCAAAATAGACATTGTGGATTCTTACGGTAATGTAGAGGTAGAAAGGGAGAAAAGGAATTTAGAATTCAGTGAGAGAAAAGAAAATTGAGTCTGCAAAAGGAGAGAAGACTCCAAAATTCAAGACAAATAGGAAGGAGAAGAACCCTTTGGTAAGAAAACATAGTCCTTTGAGATTAGATGCATTGTTTAATGGTATAGTTGAGCATGAAATTTTTGAATAGACTCTTGTCTTGTATCTCACTGTGGATGATACTGAAAATTTAACAATTGAAGAGGTAATAGTTAGATACCTAGTAACATTTGATGTTGGAATAAAAGATATTGAAGGCCAATTACTCGAGGATCTCAAAAGTGAATTACTTTTATGAAGAGAAGAGGCAATAAATAAAGATGAAAAATTGAGAATTTTTTCTTTAGAAAAAGCTAGTTGTTCTTTTTTTGACAAGGATAAAGCTAAAATAGATCAATTATACAATAAAGAGTTCAAGACCAAGAAAAGGGTCACCATACTTATGAGCAGAGATAAAGATGATATAGAGAGGCTAAGGAATGAGACTGTTGAGAAGGTTGCAGATTTGGAAAAGGAGCTAGGTGTGACTCCAAACAGTGAAATGAATGTTGATGTCTCTTTTCCTAAAGAGAATGTACCAGAAGATGCTCAACATAAACATGCAGCTGAGGAGGATGTACAAAATATGTGAATATTGATGATACTCCTTTGGTGGAAGAGAATGTTGCTGAAAAATACAATGAAATGCAAAAGGAGGATGCACAAGTAGAGCATACCACATCACCTCCACACACAAAGAAGAATGCACAAGACAACCCAAAGATATCTAAGGCACAAAATACATAAAATATGCCTCCTCTGGATAACAATGATAAATTAGTTGATGATGGGAAGAAGAATGAAGATGAGTATGGTGATGCTGAAAAAGAGAAAAATGATGAAAAATGTAAAGATAAAATTAGTGACAAGGAAAAGGCTTATGAGAAGAGGGATGAAGAGAATGTGAAGATTGTTGGTGATTCTTCTAGAACCTCTAGAGACTCCTTGAAGATCCTATTAGGAATGCAATTACAATTTCAAATCGTTGTATCTATACAATTG
The DNA here is from genome assembly GCA_007115665.2 of Sequoiadendron giganteum. Taxonomy (NCBI): domain Eukaryota; kingdom Viridiplantae; phylum Streptophyta; class Pinopsida; order Cupressales; family Cupressaceae; genus Sequoiadendron; species Sequoiadendron giganteum. The sequence goes on along the minus strand of CM021108.1, from coordinate 54,411,680 downwards.
ATTTAGATCCCACTGTAGCAAGGGCAAGTTGATATGGACGAGATATCCGCCTTGCAAAAATTGCATCTTGGTGATGTGTTCCATACCTTTTTCGAAAAGGAAATCTTGCAAACCCACCAAAAAATTACTGAATTGATAGATGAGGCTATGAGGGTGCTACAATAAAGTTTTCCTGGTGCTAGTGTTGACAATCCTCTATTTGGTGTGTAGAAATTGAGGTTCCTTCTAAACTATTTCAAGGAATGTTCTACTAGGTTAGAGGAGAATCTAGAGAAGGAAGAAAACAAGAAAATGAATGAGAAAAGGTTGGAAGAGATTTCAAACAAGTGTGCTATTACATAGTAAATTGCAAAACAACCTTAAGGATATATAGAATTGTGTTGAGAAAGCTAAAGTGTTGTTTTTCAATTTTGCTTGAAGTGGCCTAGTTCCACCAAAAATATCAAGGATGAGATGGAATCCATTCACTCCTAGATTGAGAAGGAATCTGGTGCATATGACTTGGCTAATGATGTAGATAGAAGTACAATATTAGCTATTGAAAATCTACATGAACAATTCTTCCAATTGCAAGAACGAAAAGAAAATATTATAGTGCAATTTGGATAGCTCAGAGACTTGGTGAATACCAAGTTCACACCTATATCTAGTGCTCTAAATAATGCAAAGAAGGCAATAAAGTTGAATCTGGTACCCAGTACCACAAATGAAGGTGAAGATTTTCTCATGGAGTTTGAGACATAGAGCCGCATGCTTGATTTGGCCAAGAAAGAATGGGAAGAAGGAAAAAAGGATTAGGAGGCACACCTTGCAAAATTAAATGTGTCAAACACTTCTTCCAATTGATGTTGTATATTTCTTTCCTTTTATGCATTTTTAGATTTCATTGTATATATGCTGAAGATAGTTGATAATATACCAATGCAAATTTTGATCAGTCTAGATGGATAACACTTTTAGATGGAGCTGGTTAGAATTTTGAAGAAGATTTTTACTCTCATTCATATATGTATATATTTGTTAGGAGGAGTATGCAAGTCAGGTAAAATCATGTATATATGAAAGGGGGAGAATGAAAAATAAATGCAAGTATATGTAAATGATGCTAAAGGATGAGAAAAGAATAAAAAATATGTGTGCACCTTTTACCCTTGATTTCAAAGGGGGAGAAGATTTTGAGAATAGTTTTGTGCATGCTGCCATCAATGACAAAGGGGGAGATTGTTGGAAGTTTGAGGAGATTTTCATTGGTATGTTTGTTGGAAACATGAGCATGAGCATATATAGTGTTGTCATTGATGTCAACATTGTGGTTTGATGCGAAGATTAATGTATAGTTGGTTGGTGAAGCATAAGTAATTGAGGTGATAGAAATCCAATATACAGATGTAAGCATTTTTCTTTGGTATAAAATAATTATGTTGAATATTCAACTAAGTCCCTATGTTTAGTTTTTGGTACATAGAGTATTAGTTTTTGGGTCCACATTGCTCCGTTTTGAAGAATTTTTGTCTGTAGTTCTAAGGTAATTTTGGTGTATTTCAAAGGAATCTAAATCTAAATTTTCATGTCTTTATGTCATCTCGTATCAAAGATAATGATGATAGAGTATCAGGTCTACCAATGATAGTGTTGCCAGTGTAGAGTACCTTCTTGGAATGGTTTACATTCCACCATGAAATAATATTTTGTTATGTGGCCTTGAGGAAGTGTTTACAGGTGTCATTAGCATCTATGATCCAAGTGGAAAGTGTATTGGGGGTCTGAATGTCAACTTGTGGATGAGCAGTTGGTGTATTTTAGTGTTACTCCATCAGTGGAGCCGACCTAATAAATTTGGGATCGTATGGAGTTAAAGGAAGTTTTGATTGGTCTTATGGAGTTATTATAGGTCCCCTCCAAGCTATTTTTTTGTGTTATAAGTTTTGAATTAAGGTGAAAAGTGTGTTTGTTTGAATCTTGAGCTGATGAGTTATGTTATGCACTATACATCTAATTAGGTTGACCTAATTGATGCTACAAGTGTTTGTGAATGTAATGGGTATAAATGTAAGATCATTTTTGGTGTTGTGTAGTAGTAGTTGAGTAATGTAATCTAAAGTGTGAAAATATAATGTGTTGTGAAAGTAGAGCAGAGTGTGGAAGAAATGAAGTATGAATTGTGTTGATTCAGTATTTTGAGCTCCAGTGGAACTATATCTCCTTCATATTATACATGCATTATTAGCAGTTCAAATCTTGGCAGTAAGCCACCCCTCTTTTCCATTTTCTCTTATTCTTTGGATAGTGAATCCTTTAGAAAGTGATTTAAAAAGGAAATGATCCATTCTATAATATGTTATGACTGGTTATAATATATTGTGAGATAATCCTCATGGTGGTTTTTCCCTTTTTGGGGTTTCCACGTAAAAATTTGGTGTTCATATGTTATGTGCTTTGATGATTAATTTCATTGTTTCTTTCCTTACTGAAAATTGAATATGATTATTTAAATGGATGTTTAAATATTTAAGTGGTTTCAGAGAATACTAATTCACCCCCCCTCTCAGTATTCTAGGTGTTCAACAATTCAGAGGCGATTCCTAACTGAACAATCCACTAAACCCTTGTAAAGAATCCATTTAATTATCAAGTAGGGCTAGATAAGCTTATGATGATGTTAGAACTATATGTGCATCTAGTGATTCTATACTACCTATTTCATCTAGTATAGGTGGTTTACACAAGTGAAAAAGGAAATAACATTTAAACTATAAAATAGGGAAAATTGATTAAATCTGGAACTATTGTTACAGGTACTTTCAACTTAACACTATGACTAATTAACTGTTAAACCTGAACTCTACAACTAACTAATACTACTAACTTTTACTTCTAACCACTTGAATCATTCTATAGGGTGACACATTGAGATAAAACAAAATATAAATCATAAGTCAAAATCTTATTCACATATAAGAAATGAGGAATCTAATTAAGATGAATGCAATAATGAAAGCATCTAATGTAAGAATAGAAATTAAGGTGGAGAATAGTTACCTTGAGTGGCCCTTGATCAAGTTATTGTATCCACAGAGTAGACTCAAATCTAAACTCCTTGTATCAACTGAACATAATGATAAACTGAAACATCTTCATTGCATATAACTAGATTTCACAATCAAACAAGAATCTTCATAGATTTCTTATTCATGAATGCATAAAAGGAAATTAACAAAGTACTATCCATGCACTGAAATTTTATATATCTATGAAAACATATCCACATGCTATATCTACTCCTTGACCACTGTTCCAACTATATAGGTTTGAGGGAGGTTTATTGGAATAAGGACTCAAAATTGAAAATAAATGTAAATTACCACTCTCCTATAAAATAGAGAGTGACAAAGTGTGTGTAACTGAAATGATAACTAAAATATGGAAAAAATCAATTAAGATTGGAACTCTATCTTAAATGGTATAGAAGATACATGCAATGTGAAATGGTCATGTTGGATTTCTAACCATTGTAGACTCCTTCTTTCTTCAACTACCTTATTGAATGGCTTGGTGATTCAAAATCGACCTCATCAATGAACACTTCCATTTCTACAATTTCCACGTTCCCAACATTCTAGAATTTCCCTTGTACTTCTTCTTGGAATCCTTTGGCTACAGGATGAGCTTCCTTAGTTGTTGCAGGTTACATACTGCTTGCTCTAACTTCTTGGTTGTAAGGAGTTAGTTCGTCCAGCATATACACACTACTAATAACCATAAATTAAACATAGATTCATACCACATTCCATACGCATTCACATATCTAACCATGCAATTACTAACATATCATAATCACATTTCCATACATCAAATATAGGTTCCAGTTGTATGAAGGATATAAAAAGATAGATAAGTTCATGAATGTATATGAAATAAGCAGCTGAAAATATCTAAAAGTATGAACTAAGTAAGAGAAAAATATCCATTAATTAGGCTCATCAATTATTATATCCTACTCAATATCTTTTCATTTGTTTATAAAAATATTATGGGTGGATAGAGAGCTATGTTTTATCCTTCCTTTGGCACAAAATTATCGAAGAATGAATGAATTTAAGATATTTTTGTGTAGGGTAGAATCTCGCCCTACTTTTGAGTTGTCTAAGGGTTTGATGAAATAATTTCTAAATTATTTAAATTAAATATTGGGAAAAAATATATGTTATTGTTGGGGGGACATGATTTATAATTTATAAAGCTATGATAAGCCAAGTAATAGGGAAGAGCTATCAAGGAGGAAAGTTGTTAAGATTGGGTAGAATAAAATTAAATAAGTTTATTTATTCATTTTCTGAGGAAGGTGAGTCTTTGAATAGGAATCACAGCTGGTACAAGAGGGTTGCGATACAATCACCTTGGGATAATGTAATTTGGTATTTAATTAATTATTTAGATTGGAAGAAAGGTTATCTAAGGTGCATTTTTACCAATTCCCTCACTAGCTTTCATTTTTTATTGATGTTCTCTTTGGAATTTTGCATTAAAAATAATACTTCTCCCCTACTCCACCAAGGGTTCATATATTATCTTTATCAATACAATATTAGTCTTAACCATGTATTACTTCATATTAGTGCCTTCAGTTAATATTGTTGAACCTAACCCTATTGGAAAGGATAAGAATATTTTGCCCCTCCTAGTAAGACTCTAGTTAAGATTTATGATCCTAAACCTAATAGCAAGGGTAAGAAGAATAGTATGTCTACCCTATGATCCCTAAAAATGATCTGCATATTTTTTATGAATCTCCTGCTATTCCTCCAATTCCTAATCCTAGAGGTAAGGGAAAGAATAGAATATTTCCTACTCCTATTGATGATATTGATAATGTTGATCTCGTCTTAAATACTAATAATCAGAAGTTTACATTTAGCAAAGGTAAAAGGACAATTATGAACTCACATACCCTTGAATAAAATTTTCATGTCCTAAAAGAGGATTTTATTTAGTCCCTTCTAATGTCAAAAGGTGTGCCTCTAAAAGAAATTATAATTAAATCTACTATTGTTAACTTAGATGTTGGTGTGGCCTTTGTTCCTCAAGACTACTATGAAAAGTAGGATGAAAATTTAAAGAAGGGTAGTCATTCAAAGATTGTTGGGGTGGGGGGTGAAGGTCTACCATGCTCACAAAATAAATTCTTTCTAATATTGTTAGAGGTGAGAGGAATCTTGTTACTAAGGGAAATGATGAAGAGGATGATATTAGTGTTGAGGAGATTAAATATCATTATGTCCCTCTGTATAAATTTAAAAAGACTAAAGATGACTCCTTTAAGGAAAATTTTCATTGTGAATCCCCCCATGTTGAGTCTAAGGATCTAATGTATGATTCCCTATTAATTAGGAAAATGAGGATGTGTATCATTCTCCCATTAAGGAGTATGAAGTTAATGAGGACAACATTATAGATAAAGTTCACGGATCCAATAATTATATGAAATAGTGATTGAGATGGATGAAAGGTTGAACATTTTTCATAATAAGGTGAAAAAAAATTAGACACTACTAATAATATTCAAAACTATGAAGTGGGTACAAGCTCCGCAAGATGACACATGGTGATATCTCTCTTCACATCACTGTTGTGAAGAAGATCGAAGAGATGTTAGGATATCAGACTAAGTAGATTTTAAGTCCCTTTGACACAATGATAGGTTAAATCAATGGTGAAGATTAATCCATGAAGGATGACCAATGACTGTGGATGTTTATCAAGGAGAAAGGTAGATATCAACAAGATGGAATGATTGGTCCCTTTGATACAATGATGGTTGCTTTTTATGGGACCCGATAGGGAAGTGATGATGGTGAATATTGATGTGTGAAAGATGATTGAACAATATGTCAATTCATATCCTTGTTGTGAATTATGTGGCGATGAGGTGGATGACAAATGGAAAGAACCCACCAACCTACCAAGATTTTGCGGGCCCGTGTCTTTTATGAACAATATAATGGGCAATGGTGGTGATCAAATTATTTTGATTGAATGAGAGAGATTGAATGATGTTGATCAAAGAGACCTTTAGATTTTAGAGAGAGCTATTATATGTCTCTTCGATTTATCAAAATACATAGAGACTTTGCAATCAATGATGGAGATCAAACCAAGTTTGGAGAACACTTGAAGTTGATCGAAGAGACACCTAGATATTGGAGGGAGTGACTTTTAAGTCTCTTCGATGTAACAAAAAATATAAGGGGTGTGCAATCATCAATGCATATAGTTTGCAATAGGAGGAGTCTTCAAACCGTGGTGAGGTGCATGTGGATCCAAAAAGGTGTAGAGCTTGCCAAATAATGTTAATGGAGCACTATCCTTAGAATTATAGAGCTTCCATACTAGTGAAAATTTGGGAGCTACCTTTCACAGAGACCCTCAAGGATGCAGAGATTCATTTAATTTTCAAGGGGCATTGCACTCAATTTATGAAATCCATCAAAAGGGTTATAGGATTTTAAATCCTCGAGCCAAAGGCAAGGCTTCTACTATTTCCTTCTCAAATTTTATCTATATTCATCTCAAATCTGCTTGATTTTCTCCAATGTTTTTAGTCAGTAGAGCACATCATGAACAAAGTTGTCAAGGGTGTATATTTATCGGATGATACTTTGTTAAAGTTCTTCCAAATTATGATTTGTGGAAGGGGCAAGGATATGTAGAAGGTTTGTTTCCTAATCATTTTTTGTTGCATAGAAATTCTTTTGTTACTATCTATCATGCAATTAATAAGTCCTTGGAGATGGATAATTCAAACCATTTGCAGACAATGTTAAATAGATATGCATGGGAGGTTGATTTCGAGTTAGTAGAAAATATTAAAACCAGGGTAAATGCAATTATGGTGCTACTCACACAGCCATAATCCCCCAATGTCATCTCAACCAGTGGATGTTGATGAAAATAGTGTTTCCCCTTGCCATGCTAATGCTATAGGTTTCAATCTGAATGCTCTACCACCAGTACAATCTGATGTGGGGAATTTACATGAATATCAGGATGATAATGATGTTTGAGTAGACCAGATGGAGGAAAGAAGTTTTCTCCTTCATAATTTTCATATGGAATTTTCTCATTTTTGTATGCTCTAAATTCTCGGATAATGTAATGAAATGATTGAATTAGCCTTTTTTTATTTTTTTCTTAGCCCAAAAGCATATTGTGGACTCTAGGTTTGTGGGTAAAATCTCAACATCCTCATAGACTTTGTATTACTAGAGGAATCAGTGGATAAATATGGGATTCTGAGCCATGAATCTAAAACTCTTGTACATATTTACTATTAATATATAATATATATAGGCATACGGCCTTTTATAAATAAAAGAAGATTAAAAACTATGAGGTTTAGAATGAAAAGTGGATATAGATGCATGATAGGATAAATATTTTCCAAAATAGGTTGCAGATAATTGAAGAGGATTTGAATGAGAGTGTGAATTATGTTAATTATGATACGATGAGACATGTTTCTACTAGAATCATAAATTTTTAGGTAGAGCTGAAAAATTTAAAATAGGTGCAATAAGATAAAACTAGTTCTAAAATAAAAAATAATGATATGCAGGTTGATATTGGTATTGTTTCATGGGAGGATAATTTGAAGGATATGTGTAAATATTTGAGAGGACTTATTACTCATCATGGGGTGTAACTTTCTCCTTTCCTCTATTGGTGTTATTTTTGTTCTATTTTTAGTGTTGTGTTTTGTGCTATCTAGTCTAGTGCTATTCTACTAGCCAATGGTTCTCCATTATGGTTATTTTTGTTCCTATTTTCAATTTAAAGGACTATCTTTGATAAATGTTCTTATGTAAGGGATTCCAACCCTTTTACCTATTTATTTAATCAAAAAAATTAGCACAATAAGAAATTTTATAATTATATGGATAAGTGAACAAAAAGTGTAGGTTGATTTATAGAGTATACCAATAATGTAAGTAGAAAATTTACTTAAAGAATAGTGTATATTTATTAAGTAATAATAAGTATTTTTTTATTAATTAATGATATAAGAGGAGGGTTCATTAAAATCTATTATGTCATCCTCCACTCTTACACCTAACATGGATATGCATAAGTTTATAGTTTAAATTATTGCTAATACACAATATTCTCATATGGTCTAACATGAGTTCCCATCCTTAAGGACTTACCAAATTTTATGGCTCAACCCATTTCCACTTTTCTAACCATTTCTAGTCCCATTCTTTCTTCTACACCACACAACCTTTCCCAAAAAATTCCCACCATTATAAGTTACAAAGTATAGAGAATTGCATTAATGATTTGAAATGTCACCAAATAAGGATTTCATAAGTTAGAAAATATATAGCCCATTTTTGTATGCTAGACTAGTAGCTTATCCTTCACTAATGAGATTTAGGGTACCTATTATTACATTATATGAAGCTAGTGTTGGCCCCATGATTGTCATTGCACCTAAAGATCGACCTGTTAATGCCCGATACAACCGCCCGAGTTAACGAATCCATGAGAGGTGGTTAGTCCATGTCATGAATCTCGAGGGTAGCATTGACCATCTACCAACAATCTCCCCCTCAGCATTACCCAAGGGTATTTGAACCTAATTGTTGGCCCCACAGTTGCTTTTGCACCAAAAGATCGGCCTATTAATGCCTGATAAAACCACTAGAGTTAACAAATTCATGAGAGGCGGTTAGTCCATGTCACAAACACCAAGGGGAGCATTGACCATCTGCCAACAACTATCTTGGTGATCCATTCATTCACATTCATTCTTTAAAAATACATACTTATACTAGTTTTATGAGGACAAATAACTTGCCAAGTTATTTCAATGAAGCTTGATTGATTAAGAAAATATTCTATTTATTCTTTACCTCATGCTTCCATTTATTATTTTGGAGAGTTAGCCAATGCTTTTATTAATTATTTAAAATACAATAGTGAGCCTAAAATAATAGTTGACAAAGTAGCACAATATAAACAAGGAAAAAATAATATAATTAATGATTAGAAGCTTTGATTTCAAACGAAGATAACCAAAATGAGTTTCAAATTATCAAACAATAAGCTTCAAGGTTTATTTATCAAAATTATACTCTTAACACTCAAAGAAAAAGTTTTTAAATACTTATCATTCATTTTCTTAGATATGTTATAATGTATGCTAATGTGAGCTTTCCTTGTTAGAAAATAATCTATTTAATTATTATGTATAAACCACTCCTCATCCCCTTGAATTATAATCAAATTTAAATTTAGAAAATGGTGGTAATGAGAGTGTATTTAACAATGTCAACAAGAGTGATGATCATCATGCAAACATTAAACCAAAAGTACATAGAATTCAGTAACTTGGTAGATCCTCAACATGTAGTGTTAAAATAATTTTTACAACAAAAACAATCACTTTAGTTTCTACCAAACACATTGATACATCTAGAGATGTCCTATCACATTTCAAGGTTAATTATTATTTTTGTTTATCATCGAAAACATGAGCATCCTATGAGTAGGTGCATCACACTCAACCATAAAATTCAAGTTCTAGTTGAAAAAATGATTCAAGTACATATTAATCATTAGTAAAATACATCTTTAACACCCCCACATTACAATTATATTCAAATTAAAATAAATTATGATGATTATAGTATAATTATTATGATAATTAGTATATTGACCATTATTCTTCAAACTTCTAATGATAAACCCAATACACCTTTCATATATGTTACAAATAAAGCTATCAAACATGATGGACACCAAGGAACAATATACAAGTAAACATAAATTGAATAATATGAAGAAAGAGTATATGTAATCCAATTCACAACATCTAGGTTGGTTACTCCAAAGAAGACATCACAATTGACACTTTTATATACTAATATTATTCATAAAGTGACACTTAATTATCATAAATCGTCACCATAACTTATACATCATGGAATTATAGAAGATATTCCCATTAGAGGCACTAATTTGAAACATATATCATTTAATTCCATTGAAATAGATCCATTGAACCCGATTTTATTAATATTATTTGTTAATATTTTTCTATATTTATCCCTTTCTTTCCTACCCAAACTACGATCACATTCCTTCTAGGATTTTCACTTGGGAGGAAATTTATTATTTCTTAATGCACATTATATGTATTCACACTCTCTTAGTGGGAGAACAATGAGGATCATATTTTCATCCATATATTTCATTCATATCAATCACACATACATGTATGCACACATTATCTACTCAATTTTACATTCATGTATCATGCTTTATTTTTAAACAATTTTATTTTCACTTTTCTCACTTCAATTTGTGCACATTCCCTTATAGTACAAAAATTTTAATGGGGGGATATTATTACTAATTCTACTATTAGTTTATGTGTATTTTTCACATGTTAAAAGCACATGCTTGTTTGATTGATTTAGATTCTAGAAGCTTTATCTTCTTCATATCACTAAATTAATAATATTTCCTATTTTTGAATAAATGGTCATTGTTAGCAAGAAAAATCGAGAGACAAACCAGATTCTTGAGCCCCAAGTAATTAATATATGTTTTATTTATACTCTAGACTCAGTCATACGAGAGGATCAAAGAGTTAGTTCAAAGGGTGCATAAACTAGTTTGCAAAATGAAGTATACAAAAAAATGATTACCATAAATCACAATATGTATTAAATATAAGTCTAGATATATATGTGTGTGTTAATGTGTGTTCATTATATACATATGATAGGGTCTTACCATTTTTACAACCCTTTTTCATTTCCTTCTACTATTTCCTATTGTAACTTTCTCTCTACTTATTCCTTACTACTTAATTCCTACTCTGTTACATTGTATCTTATCTTATACAAATATCTACTTGGTGGGATGTGTCCCTTACATTCCATTGCTATGTTTGAAGGTGTCCTTTCAACTAGAGGCTCCAAAACCTCTTTGTGGAGGCTTGTGGTAGGATCTACGTGACTGCTCTAGCTACAAGTGTTGGGAAAATGTGTCTCAACCTTGCACAATTACATAAGATACTATTGATACACCAATGACAAGGGGTATACTATTTATACATCAATGACTGTAAGAGATAAAATTTATTTATATTTTACTATTATAAATTAGGATCGTCCATCTTTAGGTCTTAGATCTTATGGTTGATATTTTATTGGGTTGACTTTCCCTAGAAGGAAACCCTATTTTATGAGGGCATTGTGTTATGGCTATGTATTATGATGTATTTTGAGAGTCTAATAGCGGTCGTGTTTCCTTTGGATCCCTAGTTGGTGATACTCCTGTGAGAAGCTTTCTCTACAAGTATATTGTAATCTTTATGATTTGTGAATAATATATTGGGCCACTTTTGGAGTGGGGTTTTTCTCTTGAAAGGGCTTTCCCCATGTAAATCATTGTGTTGTGGTATGGATGATATTTATGTTTATTTTTGTTTAAGTTTCTGTAACTGTACAAGATCTGTAAATTTTTGCACTATTCTCCTCTCAAGATTCGTGTAGGAAGTTGTTCTGGTACCTTAGCTTCCTTACAGCTAGCCAATTCCCTGCCAGCATCATCCGCCCTTTCAAAATTTTGGCTTGCCCTCAAGAAAACCCTACTAATAATGGGTTGGGAGAATAGATTTATATATCTCCTCGAGTTTGGTAAAAGTGGTATCCCATTGTACCTTGGCTGCTCTAATAGATGATTTTGTACATTGATCTATGTGTGGAGGTCTTCTAGTTTTGGAAGCAAGGAAGGGATTTGGATCTTTTGTGCTAACTTTTGTGCATCCTTGATAAGTTTTGTGACATGAGCCAACCACACACTAACCAAATCCCTTAGTTGTTGAAACTTATGCCTCATCTTCTCCTTCTAGTCCTGCAGCTATTGGAAGTATACATGTAAAGCCTCTATCTATGCTTGGGTCTATCCATCAATGTTTTCTAATGCATCATAGGAAGTAGCCACTTGAAGGATGTGTGCCTCAATTTGATACATTTGTGTTTTGATTGTTGAGGTGATATGGGCCATTAGAGGAAAAACTAGTACAAGGCATTCATATCCCCCTCATTATTCTTCAGTGTATGTAAATGATTTTCCAATGCAAAGTGGGCGGTATCACATCTTTTCCTTTCTTTATCCATTTTGGTCTTTTTCACCTCCAAAAATATGCTTTATTTTAGATTTTACTTTTGTTGTTGTGCTTCATATAGTACTCCATCAACCAATAGCTTGATCTATGCCGCAAGGAGTTTGGAAGGATTCTCTTGGACCCAAGGAAATTTTTGTTTGATATCCTTGATTATATCTTCCAACTGCTCCACATAATCTACATGTTGCTTTAGGATGTCCTCTCTAGCTATTTGATGCAATAGGTCTCCTAGTTGGAATTTCTATAGAGGGGAGATATTAGATAGGTCAACTTGGCATCTAACTAGTGGCAATTAGAGTAGTTTTGGAGAGGCTACTAGTTGGATTTTTTTCTTGGCCAAAAATTCCTTAATGGATTGCATGGGAGAGGTAGCAAAGGAAGAAAGTGTATTAGAAGTATGTAGAGGAGAGTGTATTTTTTGGGCTATGGGGTGTGTATCTAAAGAAGGTACTTCTTCATATTTTCCTTCTTCCTCACAAATTTCTTTGTAGGCTTTTGCAATAGTCTCTTTGATTTTTTCTTGCAATTTTTTGATGGTTTCCAGTTTTCAAAGCACAATCTTGTATAACCTCTATTTTGACTATAGTTCCTTTGTTTGCATCTAAATTATATTATCTTTCCGAACCTAAGTAGCTGAGGGGGATACTTCCACAATTGTTTCTTCTTTTAATTTATCCTCTTCTTTCGTAACTTTTTCTCTTCTCTACTTCAATGCGGAGGCTAATGTGGGTGGGATTCTATCCATGAGACCTTCCAATGTGATATTAGAGGATATCATGTATCTTATTAGGGACATTCAACTGTTTCATTGTTTGGTGCTGCCATTTCTTCATCATTTTTAGATGTTTTTGTCCAAAACCTCCATTTGGAATAGCCCACTATATAATTGGTCTTCATTCATCATCGGTTTGACTTCTTCTTTGGTTGGTGTGCTCTTTTCTTTAGATGGAGATGTCTCTTTTTGTGCTTTTTGTTTCCTTCTCTTCTATTTTTTCTCCGCACTCATTTGAAGGAGTGCATCTATAGATTCTTCTACTGAGGGCTCCCTTTGTGGTGGTGTAGTTGGTAATTTTATCTTTGATCTTTGTGAACTCTCCTTGGGTTGAGTGGATTTCACTGTTGATGCCCCTACTTGTAGTCTTCTAGATCATCTTGGGGTAGAGTTTCTTTGTTCTTCTAGTTCTTTAAGAGGTATACCCCATTTCTCCTTAAGTTTCTCCTGGTTTTCTGTACATTCTCTTTAAAATTCTTCTTGGAAATGTTATTTATATACTCTCGGTAGGTGGTGAAATTTTATACTTGTGGGTCTTTTGGGAGGATGAGAAAGGTTGTCGCATGCGAGTCAATCTCTAAATCTTAAAATTTGTATGGGATTTTTCGAATCCAATATTTTTATGGCTCAATTTCCTCCATTAGTATGAAATATTTATCTACCAAAAATATAATGCATTTTATGAATTTGTCAACCACCTCATAGGAGATGCGCTCTCAGTTTTGCAATTTCTATTGAAGGGATTTGAAAAAACAATATTATGTAGTTGTGTATGAGGTGGAATATTGAAAATTCTTGACATGGTGTTGTACTTGGGTGGCTACCAGTGTAGATGTTTCCCATATATTACCTGCAAAAGAAGGAAATTCATTCAAGAAGTAAAATTTCAGGCATACAATCAAGGTGCCATACCTGAATTGATAATGCGATTTCTATGTGCATTCCACATTCTCCAAGAGCTCTTGCCACAAGGTCTTGCAAAGGTCAACATATTTCCCCTCCACCACCATTTGGTAGGCCACATGAATGGATGTTGCAATGGTTGAATCCTCTCTATTTGTGTAACTACTTTACATGCAATCCCCATCATGGTATATTTCACTATGGGGTTGGTGATTTTTGTGACATCCAAGCTCCAACTATCATATTTGGACCTCGTTAACTTGGTCATCTCTAAATTCTTAATATCCTTTTTAGGTGGGACATCCCCTTTTATGTAAAGTCTCATTACCACTTGAATGGCCTCCTTCATGATCATGTAGGACTTATCCAAGTAGAAGCACTTACATCATGGATTTGACTAAGGATGATCCAAACCCATCCCTCCTCTTGTGTGAATTTTAGAAAGTCCTTCCATACGTCTAGCTTCTTTTATGTGATGTGGCTATATTGGGGAAGGTAACTTTGTTTTCCAAGCTGCAGCATAGTCATTTGTAGGGTTTCAAATTTGGTGTGATCATTTTTTGAGAGTGGGGCATGGATATACTTCATTATGTCTTTCATGTATATCACTTATGTAGGTACTTTGGAGAAATCCCCATCTTTATTTGTCTCCATAGATTTGTAAGAGATTTTATTACACTTGGGTTGGTGTTTTTATAAAATTTCTACAAGGATAGGATCAACCATTTTCTTTCTATCCCTGACAAATTTTCAATTTCGTGTGTTTTTTAGTTGCTAGGGTCTCATAGTAGAGGAGTATGAGTGCATGGGAGTAGAAAATTTGATGTATTTTGATGGTTTTATTCTATTTTTATAGGATTATCATAAAGGAAGTACATTAAATGTTGTAGCCATTTTCCTGACCATCTCGTGTCTATTTTCTCATTAACTTTTGCTATGATTATATTTTAGTAGGTGAGATTATAGTATACTTATGATACACTTTTTAACTATTAGACAAATATTACTTATGAATTTATGATGTTATCTTATAGGTTTAATGTTAGTTTCTTTTCTAATACCCTATTTGATGTCTTTAGGGTTTTAGTTAGGTTGAGGAAATAGAACCTCAAACTTAGGCCTAACTATCCTTCTCAGCTTATTTTGGAAGTATAATTTGAAATATTATGGTGTTCTCCTTGCTCTTATTTATTGTATCCGCTTGCATTTTGTTAAGCTTGTTGCCTTGGTATATTTTACCATTTTCTATACTGTAGGAGCAAATGGGTACTCTATGTGGTTGTGATTTATTCGTTGAGAATTTCTAGAATGTTGAACTTAGATATTTTACCATTTTTTTCCATATGGATTGAATGGTTCCTTTTTGTGATATTATGTGGAGTTCTTTTAGCTTATGTTTGTATCATTAAGGCTCTCCAAAACCTATATATTTTCTAGTATGTCAAATCATGTTCCTCTTGCATCCATGCATTGAGTACCTCATCACTATTTGTACTTGTATTATCACTTTCTAATTCAATCTCTCCATTGTTTGGGTCCTCTACCTCATTTGTGGCAGGAAATTTAAAGATTGAGTATATCAATATTGAATTACCTTCTTCATCTCCTTCTTGGGAAATTTTCTCCACATATGAACAATCCTCATCATCTCCTAGGGGAATATGGGTGACCTTAGTGTCATCTTCAAATGAATTTTCCTCTTTTCTAGAATCCACTATCCATTGAAATATACAAACCATTTTAGACCTAGTAGTACTAAGAATGTGTTAAAAGGTTCCTTCATCTCTACCACTTCAAAATCTATTGTTAATTTAAGACCTTTTACATTCACTTCAACATTATTTCATGTGCCCAATGTCTACATTCTAGAGCCATCTACTAAGCTAGTGTTGAATGGGGTTCTTACCAACTTAGGTGTTCCCAGTTTCTCCCAAGTGGTCACCAGTATAATATTCATTTTTGCAACCAATTATATGATGACATGTTTCTACCTTATGATTATTTAAATGTGTAGTTATTAGTAAGGGTCCATTCTTCCAATTTTGGTGTCTTGATATTCTATGAATTTCCAGATGTTTGGGTTTCTATTTGTTCCAATATTTTCCCCATTGTTTTAATTTCACTAATAAATATTTTTTTTGTGCTAAGAAAGACAACTTCTTCTATTGCACAGACAATTCTCCTTGCACCAAAAGATCAACCTGTTAATGCTTGATATAATTTCCAGTGTTAATGAATCCTCGAGAGGAGGTTAAGCCATATCACAAACCCAAGTGTTATGTTGCACAACACAAGGAGACCAAGGGCACACACCTTGCAACGATCCCCCCAGTGCAAGCGAGCAGTTCAAACTTGTGACCTAGTCTTTGATACTAATTATTACATAGACGATTGTCGTTGCACCAAAAGATCAGCTTGCTAATGCATGATACAACCATTATAGTTAATGAATACATGGGAGGTGGTTAAGCCATGTCATGAACTTGAGCGCTGCACTACAAAACACAAGGAGACCAAGGGCACACACCTTGCAACATCTTCAACATGATCACCTCTTCCTATTAAACCAACCAATTTCTTTATTTTGGTGTTGTATAATGGCTTGTTTAGTGTTCTCCACTACTTTATCATGTTATTTTTTTGTAGGCTAGAAGTGGCTATACTCATCTTCTTCCCAATCTGAATCTTCACTTATATCCTTATTTATTTTCTTCTTATTTATTTTCAGTATCAATCCCTTGTCAGCTGAGTATCATTGCTTTATTTTTTGATTATTTTATTCTTTATTTTGTTTGAAATCTCATCCCTAATTGGTATTCTTCTCCAAAATGTTCCTCATTGAATGTGTCTAATGACCATTTTTTCTCCTTGAAACCCTTTGGCCCTTTGCGAAGGAATTTTCCTAATAGCCCTTGCTCCCATATTCAACCCCTAATGATTATCTCTCTTAGATCAAGGTGGAGCATTCTGAAAGTATTGTTGAGCCCTTTCACAATTATATAAATCATGGTATTCGTTATTGTAGGATACATAATTATTCTTCTTGTCATACCAAAATCGCATGGCATAATGGCCAAACTTACCACATTTAAAACAAGTTGTATCATTTCTTTTGTAATTTCCCCTTCCACTTCCTCAACCTCCTCTATAGTTAAACTATCTATTATTCTCTTGATAACTTTGCAGAGGGGTATTTTGCAATGTGTTGGAATTCATATTATTCCTCCATGGGGGATGTCTATATCTCCCATCATGTGTATATAACTTGGTCGCTTTGCAAGTCCCTTGACATAGGCCATATTACTATCTATATATTTGTCATATCCTAAGTATAATGAACATCTAGGGTCCAGATGATCATCTACATTTCTTATGTGGAATTCCTTAGATGGATAGTTGTCTATCTCATGCAGTAATCACATTCCTTGCATAGTCCACAATATACTAATTGGAGCTTTTGTGGTACTATTTGGACCTCCACTTTGATTTTTTCTACCCTTTTTTCTTTGTGTGCATTCAAGAAGTCATTTCTCAAATGAATTTATTTGGAACAATGAGAGAACTAGATGTTTTATTTCCCTTATTGGCATCTTATCTTACCATTATACCTTGGTACAAGGTAAGTTGTTTGACTACTAACTATAATAAATCTCTATTGTTTCATTTTCATTTTCTTTATCTGCTTTCATCCATGGTTGCAACTGAAACGATAGTCCATGGTTATCACATTTAGATATTTGTTGAATATCATCTTGCCTAATTTACTTTTGATGTCTTTCTACAGTTTGGAAATGAACCATTCCAACTTCTGCTTCTCTATCAATGGTTCCTCTAATTTGCGGGCTACTCCTTTAAATCTTCTATCATAATATTTAATTGATTCTCCTCTTATTTTTACTAATTCCATAATCTTGCTTACACTCCTTGATGGTATTTCCATAGTGTTAAATTTTGCCAAGAATTCCTTCTTCACTTCTTCCCAATCCTTAATGTTTTGGGTATGTCTTCTTATACCAATCTAATGTTTCTTTTCTTAAGGATTCCACAAATTCCAATAACTTAATCTTATCTTTGTCAATGTCCTTTCTTTTCCATAAGGAATCCAAAAGGAAAATATGCTCCACAACTTCTATAGATTCCTTTCCAAATACCAAAAGCTTGATTGATGACTCGATTATATGTGTGGATTCTTCTTGTTTTGGTTTGTGGATTTGTGGAGTTTATTTTTTCTACTTCTTTACACTTCTTACTACCATGGGATTATGTTCTTGTCTCTTGTCTCTTTCTAGATTAATCTCAAAATACTCTATTCCTAAAATCTTTGCCAAAAATCTACTACTTCTTCCTCTTGCAAATTTTCTTATCCTTTATACAATATCTCTTCAACTGATACCCTTCTTGTTTTATAGGGCACAAGGAATGGATCTTCACACAAGGGTTGTTAATTTTCATAACATCACTTCATTTTTTGTGATGTTCTTTTATTTATCAATGACATTTCATTGCTTAGTGTTGACATTTCTTCTCATAATTTAAACATGATATTGTTATCTTTTTCTATCTCTTCTCTTCTTTAATTTCTTACACTTCTATTAACTAATTCTTCCAAATATTCTTCTTGAATGGACAGGATCTTCCCTAGAATTTTTAGGAATTCAAGGAATCTATTGTCCAACTTGATTGTGATATTTGATAGATCTGGTCCAATTGTTATACTTTTGGGGAGATGTGGTAGGGTTTGAGCCTCCATGCTTCTACAATACTCTACCAATGCCTTTTAAGAGTTTCCATATTCCTTTATGCTCTTCTCTAAATCTATCAAAATTTGTTTTTCTTTCTCTCAATGTGAATTATTTTTTTTGGAGTTCTCCATCCTTCCTTTTTGGTCTCTTTTCCTTTCTCACTTTTAGAAGAACCAACCTTGACATGCTCAACAACACCCACATTGGCATGCTCATCCTTTCTCTTCTCCACATTCTCCAATCTTTTGTGGTATCTTTTCTCCCTTTCCATGCTCTATCTTTGTCATTTTTATTAACCATTTGGGATTGCTATGTTAACTCTCTTGGTCAATTTAATATCTTTCTTAATCTCTCTTGATTTCTTCTTGTCTCCTTTTGCCATGGGTTTTTTTGGTTTGGCGTTATATTACCCCTTTATATTTTCCCGTAGTGGTTATTTCGTAACATATTTTTATAGGTCACATCTTTTCAGGGATTCCTTTTTAGAGATCACCCCTTTTCCATTTCCCATCCCCTTGATGCCTAGCCCCCTCTCACAAGGCTAACACCAAGGATATAGTGTCACAATCTATGATTAAATTTTCATCTCCTTATGAATTCTCTATTTGGATTAATATTTGAATTTTTCTCTTGCTTTCCTCTATACAACCCAACCAGTGTCTCGACAATGGAACCAATTTTAGGAAGAAAAATGGGGAGACATAGACTAGATTTTTGAGCCTTGAGTAATTTTGATATATTGGAAATTCATACCCTAGACTCAGTCATACAAGAGGAGCAAAGAGTTAGTTTGAAATGCATAAACTAGTTAGCATAATGAACTAAACAAAAAAATTATTACCATAAATCATAACATGTATCATATATAAGTCCATATGTGTGTGTGTGTGTGTACACACACACAAATACATACATACATACATACATACATACACACATACATAACACATAGCTTTCCTTACACATCTATACATTAAATACAAATTTATATATGTATTAAATATGTGTTTCTACCCAAGACACAACTATATCATCCAAACAAAACCATTTTGGGTAGATCATGTTGCATGTGTGACCCCATTCCAAAATCTCAAATTCTTAGGTCTTAGTGGCTTTAAGATTTTGACATCAATTATAATTTTAGACTCCACTTTTTGTCTCTCTAATAATGTCACAACACTTGGATTAAACATCTTATCAATTTCAAGGTAAACATTAATTTATCTTTATTTATTCAATATATTTCTATCTTAAATTACTCAAGTATTGTTTATTATTATGAACCTTTTATATATCTAAGATATGAATTATATTGATTTATCTTTTGAATACTTCATTATTTTTAAGTTGTATTTATTTTTCCTACACCACCTAACCCTTTTAAATTCTCCAAGGCTAAAATGTACTAAACCTAATTTAAAACATATTATTTTCTCTTCTAATTTTAAAAATCTATAAAAAAAATTTAATGATAGTCGCATATAGAAACTAGTTCTTGCCATTGCAAGAATTTTGAAAGTAGAAATAATATTATGTGTTGCTAATAGTTAGATAATGTCATTTCATAATAAATAATTAAGATAGATTCTTTGAGAGTAAGAAGTTCATATTATCAAATTTAAAAAATTAAGCATTAATTATAGATACATAAATATTATACTATAAATTATAGGGAGTTATAAAGTTAGAGACAAATATTTTTAAATTGAACTAATAATACAATCAGACTAGGTATTTAGATTACTCTTTATCATTTTTGTCCCAAATTTTAAGCTATTTTTAAATATAATTTTTTTTTTTGTGTCAAGGATAATTTTTGCTAATAAAAATAAAACAATGATTTATCACTTATATGTTTGAATGAAGTGTAAAATTACCATTTATTATTTGATCATTGAATCATTTTAATATTTAAACAAATTAGTTTTAAAAAGTTAATAAGAAAAAAATATTATTTGAATGATTAATTGTAATGCTCCATTAAATTCTGATTATAAGATTTGTATTCCATACTTATATTACCATGTGGTTTACATAGTTTGAATTCAAACTTTATATGTATAGAACCATGGTTATACATATGGTTTTGAAGATTTCTTTTGGTAGCCATGTGTAGATTGTAGTTGTCTATTATGAAATAAAAGACTGAAATTATAGTTATTTATATTAAAAAATAAAAGTATAAGTTATTTTGGCCAATTAGTGTCACCTCCTTCTCTTTCTTTCGACACTATGACCATGTACTTTGTACTAAGAAGCATGAGAATCATGCCTTTGGCATTATGAATTTGACCACATTGACATTCTATGGAAAGGGATTGACCCCTTTTGGAAGTAGATGTCCATAGAACTCTAGTAATCATACAAGGTGCATTATTTTTGTAGTTGTAGATAGGCCACTACAAGTACAAATTTATTGGCTTGTACTTATATTTCTATTAATACATTTAAATAAAACATAGATTTATAATACATTCATAAAATAGTAGAGTGTATTTCTAAATGCTAAATAGGATTCCACCATGAGCACACCAAGATAATTCTAATGTGTGGAACCTAGATGAATGTGACTTGCCCCATGCTACTTAGAGACTATTTTTTACATCATTTTCTCTTTTAATATGTTGTTTAAATCTACAACTTACATAGACTATGAGATGTGACTTTTTGCACCTAAAAACTTTATATGGTTAATATATGGTATTATTTCATCAAAAAAAAGTTTACAATTTATAGCTAATATTATGACAATATTTTATTAAATTATTTCAAATATAAATCAAAACAAACTGTGGTATTATGAGGGAGAACTTGAATATGACATATCTAGCTTGGACACCACAAAAGAGTGGAGGGAGATGCAATAAAATGCAATTTAATGGATTGTCAACATGAGTTAAATTTAATATCTACTTTTCCCCCAATATAATAATAATTTGGTAAGTTTGTATCTAAATAAAAAATCATAATAAATGATTGAGATAAATGTTTAGGGAATAAAAATTCATTTCGTCAAAATAGTAAAATATAAATCATAGAGAATTCTAAAATTAAAAATACATAATTAAAAATAAATTAATAATATAAGTATCAATATAATGTATTAGTTAAGGAGCTCTATAATGAATGGTTCATAAGGTACAACACTTGCTAAAGGCTTTGCAAATGGGGTAGCAAACTAAGTGGGTTTGGTAATGGAGGAAACTTCATCGTTAAGTTCACTTGAGTTGGAAGAGTACTCAGATGGATAACCTCTCAAAAAAAATTGATACTTCATTGATGTGAGAAGCACCTATATGAAATGAGTATTAAGTGGACCATTCATGCTTATGAAGAATGGATTCCTATAAACCACTACTCACAAAATATGGGTCAATAAGTTTGATTAAAAACATATACAATTGAAGCTTGATAAAACTTCACACAATTAATACAATTACTTATTTATTGTTATAATATCTTCTTTGACACATGAACTATATAAGAAAAATGTGCCACATAGTGACTAGTACTTTCCTTGTAATTGTGAATTATAGAAGAATTAAGTACTTATTAATGACCAAGTGATTCCTTAGTAGAGAAACTTTGTAAATAGATTATTTTCTACTATAAATGAGAATTGTAATACATTTGAAAATCTATCTAGAATTCTATGAACTCCATGCATCATATTTTTGGATCCATACATTTAATTTTTCTAGTGATTTGATAGTTGAAATTGCATTTCAAATAGAGGTTAGATGTTATTAGATTGCACAAGTAGCACACTATTGTAGTAATTGTGCATCATTAATTGTAAACAACTTGAATTATTCATAGTATTTGCACCAAAGTGATGATTTGAGATTAGATAATGTCAAATGATTATAATTAATGCAAGTGTAAAATATTATAGTAGATTTTTTCCTATAGTTGGATTATAAATTGTGGACCAAACATTTTTATGGATTTTTTTATAAACTTAGATTTGATCAAATACAATATCAAAATGATGAAGTTTTTATAAACTTAGATTTGACCAAATACATTGTCAAGAAAACATCATGATCTCTAAACATTTACAAAAGAGATTTTTTTTCTTTTGACCTATGAACTACTTTATAATTGGATTGTCTTGATATTACTTGATGGAAATAATTAAGATGATGAATAACCAAAAAAATATTTAAAAAAAAAAATAGTGAAAAAATATTATTTAAATATTTAAATATCTTATATATTTTAAAATGACATGTGTGTGTGTGCATTTTTTTTAAGAGTTGTATGTAATTGCCATACAAAAAAGATTATTAATATTGATTGTGGAATTAGATTGAATTTGGGTGTGGGAAATCTAATTTTATACAATTTTATTTATGAGCAATACTAACAAAATATGAGAGAAATAGGTAACATCGTAAACAAAAGAGAAGATTGTCACATTTTCCAACAATTTTTGTTTGTTATAGATCACGAGAAAAAAGAACACAAAGATTCTAAAGTACTTCTATTTTTAAAAATTAAAGTAATGTTGAGGGCCTATATTGTTTATGTTTTGCCATGTCGCTTGAGTAATTATGATTTTTTAAAAATTAAAGTAATGTTGAGGGCCAATATTGTTTAAGTTTTGACATGTCACTTAAGTACTTATGATTTTTTTATATGATTTATTTAAAGATAAAGTAATGTTGAGGGACATTGTGTATTATGTTTTGTCATGCCACTTAAAATCTCATATAGAAAGCTACTGGTCATAAATTGTACATTGACTAAATATCAATAGATAAGGTAGATAATACAAAATTATTGTACCAGATTTTTTATTGTAGTAACTTTTCACACTTTATTTCTGACAAATAATATGAAATGACTAATATAAAAAAGTAAAGGTTATAATATTTTAGTACATCTACTTACATAAAGATTGCAATAAGAAAATAAATTGAACAACCCTTCAAAAAATCTAACATTCAAAATTAAATTAATTAAAAAAACTTTAATTAGTTTACATTTTTTTTTATTATATTTAATAACATTAATTTTTTTTATAGAAATTTTTGACAGACTTGTGATCTAACAATTGACAAATTAATTGAAAAAACTTACAATTTGATCATAATATGTGTGGAGTTTCTGAATTTGACCATGTACTTATTTTTCCTTGAAGAGTTTGGAATTATAATCCGAAATGTTGATGGAAAGTATGATCTGAAATGTCAATGGAAAATATGATCCACAACGTTGATGGAAAGTATGATCTGAAACGCCAATGGAAAATATGATCCAAATGTTGATGAAAAGATACTTACAAGATCGAATTCAGAAACCCCAAATAGATATTATAATGTCCAAATTGCAAAGCTTTTTAATTAATTTGTCAAATGCTAAATTATAAATCTGTCAAATTTTCTAACTCCAAACTACCATTATGAATTGTCAACATTTTGTCTCTGCCTATAATATCTGCCATGACAAATACAGATATCTACCACATTATAGAATGTTACTTTCCTACAACAATTGGTAATGTCGACTACTTTCTCCATTCACGTTTCCTTTAATGGCGGCCATTTCTGCAATGCCACGTAAATTATTTTTAAGCACGTGATCTCTTTAAACACTCCAATTTCATACATAAAAGTTGTGTTATCCAGAACCCATACAGCTGTTTTAATATTGTTTATTCATTCACATCAGCTCCAAATATTTATACATACATTTATTTGACTTTGTTTAAACTATTCACTTGGTAGACTTCCTATTCTTATGCTTATCTAGTTTGTAGACTTGTAACGTATGAAAGATGCTTATCTAAGCATAATACCAGACCAGGCACTTTCTTGATTGCTGTTATGGGAGGAGGAGGAGGAGGACCCACACTGCAAGCTTTGAGAATTTCAACGATTTAATCTTGTTAGTCTTTTGGGTGACACTGTTTAACTTAAATATTACTTTAGTCTTGTTGAACAGCTGGTCTAGATTTTGGCTAAGGATTCAAAGAATCCAAAATTGTCATATAATTGACTGCTGTTTCAATTCTTCCAGAAGAGTTTTTGTGTCACGCATTATAGAAGTTTTTGCATGTGGGTAATGGAAACTTTTTAAAAAGATGAATATGGATGTCTTTATTTCCATGAGCCATTAGACTAATGTTCCGTTGATTATGTCTTCATTCCCACCTACAAGGTTTGAAATAGTCTAGTCTTTCCCACAAGACCCTGGTAGTGGAGATGTTAAACAAATATTGTCTAGATTGCGTGGGAAAGTTGTTAACTTGTTGAGGAATTGGGGATGAAGTTGCACTCATGAAGTCTATGTGCCACAAGGTCAAAGTTCCATTAGAATTGGGCAAGCTCCCCAAGGAAATCTAAGCTTCTCTTCCTTGTGGGTTGGTTTACTTTGGCTTTTTGATTTGTGGGGATTAATAACCTGGTTGAGTTTTAGTTAAAAGTTACCCACAATTGTGTTTTGCAGAGGCTTAGATCTGGGCTGCTCTGGACTCATTTTGGAAGCAGTTTATTGAGATGATGGAGGTCAGTAACAGCAGCGATAGCATGGAGGGGATTGAAGGTTTTCAAGGTATTAGTAGTAATGAAATGGAAGAGATGAAGGATAGTTATGACATGAATTACAGCAGAATGTTATCTTCTTCAGGTCCCATGAATTGTTTTTGCTTAACTGAAGAATTTATTGAGGCATCCCCAAGTGAGCGTGCAGCATATGAGCAATATCTGAATCTCTCAGAGCTCACTGCAAAGTGGAAATTCAGGGAATGGCATGATTGGCCTGCAGAGCTGCTGGTAAAACCGGCCTTGCAGTCACTGGAAATGACTTTTGGGTTAATTTCATCAGTCCTGTGTGACATTAGGCCTTACATTGACAAAGAAGAGTGGAAAAGAAGGCTTGAATCATTAACTGCTTCTCAGCTTGAATTAATATCAGTGATTT
The DNA here is from genome assembly GCA_007115665.2 of Sequoiadendron giganteum. Taxonomy (NCBI): domain Eukaryota; kingdom Viridiplantae; phylum Streptophyta; class Pinopsida; order Cupressales; family Cupressaceae; genus Sequoiadendron; species Sequoiadendron giganteum. The sequence continues at coordinate 54,386,140 of CM021108.1, read as the reverse complement.
GTGAAGGTGATAAGGATGCCCCCATAGCTCAACTGTCTGTAAGCGATGGTGTTTTTGCTACCAAAGTTGCCCAAGAGGTATGGCAGAGGCCTGGGGCTTTACCTGTGGTTAGCAGAGTAAGTCAAGATAGTTTACTACCTCGATTGGGAACATGGAAAAGGGCTGAACATATGATTTCTAGAATATGGCTTGTTATTGAAGCTCATATGCAGAGAGCTCCTTTTACGTTAGGCCTCGGGGAACCAAATCTTTCAGGCAAGCCTATTCTTGAATATGATAAGATCTGTAAGCCAAGCTATCTGTATTCCTTCAAGCAATCCTCACAGTTCCACAATGCAGAGGATCATACGCTTTGCTCTGTCCATCAGATCTTTGAGGCCTGGTTGTTTGTAGCCCAACAGTTGTTGAAGAGAATACATCAAAGGATAGACCATGACGATTCAATAGGAGCATCCAAAGACTGCTGGACAATTGAAAGGATTTGGAAATTGCTTACAGACATTCAGAATCTGTTTCTGTTGGTGGATCCAGATGACTTTCTTTGCCTTAAACACCAATTGTCCTTCAACAGGGCTACTAGCACTAGTACCTCCAAAGGTGCATACTGCCTTAAATCTACTGCTCTGAGAAGCCTTACAGATGCATGCAAGGAACTAAGAAATCTTGTGCCAAAAGTTATGGGTGTTGAGGCTGATCCAAAGGGTGGACCTAGGCTTCAAGAAGCAGTCTTGGACTTGTTCCATTCTCATAGACACACAAGAAGAGATAGCCCAAATGGTGAAATTTCATGTGGAACTATTCATCTCTTACTGGCCTTCCAGGGAATTGAAGCTGCACTGAAGAGATTTTTCTTCTCATATCAGCAGTTGGTAATTGCAGTCATGAGCAGTGCTGAAATGAATCGAACAACGTATTTAGGTGCATCTAATGCTCTGACTCAGATATATTCTGAGCCTCCTTTTTTCCCAAGTGTGGATGCTGCCAAGATATTCCTAAGTGACTTATGGAAGCACAGTACTATAGCCATGGTGGAAGGCTTGCAAAACCCTGTGGGGAAACCAAATGAAGCGACAAGAAAGCATGAGCCTCTATATGTAATTCCTTGAACAAACACTGAATAGCTTTTGATTAGCTTTATATTACATGCAAACAAAAGCTATACAGATGGCTTACAATTTAAATTTAGTTTTTGGACCTGACTGTATTCAATATTAATTTGAAATAGAGATTTTGTTTTCTCTGCCTGCAGGGATTTTAATCAGATGCTTGTTTGAGTTATCTGTGTTACAGGTTATGGTGGTTTATCCAAGCACTAAGTCCGTATATAGTACGTATTTTTTAACCATCATAGATTAATACTGATTTCTCTAAATGTGTTTGATCTTAAACACTTTGGTACAATATAGAAATTTTAAAGATGTTGCAGACAAACCATCCCTCCCTGTGATCTTCTTTTTGCATAAATTATTCATCTTGGCAAGGGAAGATTAGGGATTCTTGTTCTGGATTTGATTGTGTAGGAATTTTTTTGCATCAACGTTTTGGATCAAGATGATTTCTGGATTCGATTGTGTAGGAATTAAAATGTTGATGCAAAAAAATTCCTACACAATCAAATTCAGAAATCATCTAGCAAGACTCAATATGGATTGTGGAAATGTGATATCATTAAGACTAGGGATGACAATAAGATAATAGTTAATACAAATGTTACATTTTCTTACATAATGAAATAATACACGTTGTTTCTCTTAATTTAAAAACAAAAAATTGAAACAGAGCAGATTACATATAATAAGAATATGCAGCAAAACCAGCTGTGAGATTGATGTACAAATTAAAATACAAAAAAAATATTATAATATAATAGCTGCTGAAAAAAAGTTACAGCAGTAACAAATAGATCAAAAGAGTATCAAATTGGGTTTTTACAGAATTGTACCAAATTGGGTATTTTACACTGCCTACCTTTTTTCCAAATATTATTCTTGTACAATATATGTGACATCTTATGGTGTGTTGTGATCTGTTGCACAATGGTGTGTATTTGATTTTTTTTTTATTAAACTGTTTATTCTTTAGGGTTGAGTAGGAAGTGATTTTATGATAAGTTTATAGATTTTGAGTAGGAAACAATCTTTTTATAGATGTGCGTGAGGAATTGAGTGATATGATTTATTTTTATATACTTATTTCATATTTAATGCTTATTTTTATTTTCTTCTAGATTTGTTGGAGTTGCATTTGCTTCTTATTGTACTTTTTCAATTCTATGACCCAACTTTTTTTTATATTGAACAGAGCTAAAGTACAATAAAAAGAATAGCAGTCCACAAAGGAGCTGTGCAAGGAAAGAGTAATCAACAACAACAATACAAGGAACAGCCCCGAGGGTACTGAAAAAACCACTGACAATAACAATACTTTACTAACAAGGAATGAACTGAGAAATTCTGAGAAAAATCATCAAAACTAGATGGCAAAATCTGCAACAACAATCTTGTAGAGGTATACAAGAGTCATACTATCATCCTGCCGATAACCAACAAGCCAATCATGGAACAAACCTTAGAAATAGTAAAGTTGATGCACAAATCATATTCTAAATTTGAATAGGCTGTGGAGTTGTCCTGAACACCGGATTCACCTTCATGAAGTTGTAAAGTTTGAAGTTTAATCTCTTCCAAATGCTCACTGTACTTGGCATCTTCCTTGGGACCCCCTTCAACTAAGAACATAAAGAAACAAATTATAACAGGACGTGAGCAATATGATTTTAAAACATTGACAAGCATCTATTTTTCATACATTAAATAAAATAGTCTATCTCATAGTATCAACAACCACTTTTTATGAAGACCAATATCCAAAACAACTTCTTTCCACCACAACAAGTGATAAAAAATAGTAGGGAAATGACCGAAGATAACATTCCATTTTTTTTCCCTTAAACAATCCAAAAAAATATGTTTTAAGCTTTTATATGCTGACAATAAGGGCATTTAGCTGGTTGAACTGTCAAATGTTTCAATTTGTCCTCCACAAGAAAGTTATAATGTAGGATTTTCCCAGCCAATAGTTGAGCATTTGCCTCAGCTTTAGACTCCCAAACTTGACCTCTCAATTTCTTCCACTTCTTTTTGTGAAATCTACAACTCCTTTTTATTTTAAGCCTTGGGTCTAGTGACATATTTAGGAGCTTCAAATAGATCTTTTTTAAAAGGAAAAAAAAATTACTTGGCAAGCCACAACTACTCTTTGAAGAAATTACATTGTAAATGAGTGTATAGCTTCATAAGTAAATCCTTAGGAAACAATGATATAAAAAATATCACAAACCCCTTGGACCTATTGTTTAAACTAAATGAGATTTGGAGCTTTGTTAGTTAGTCCAATCAAGGGTATTGAAATCCCAAATATCACCAAACTACCGCACACCTTTTTTGAATAGATAATGAGCTTACTTTGGGAAAGAAATAGCCACTGGTCAGCCATGCTATTGAACACACCTATTGCACCAAATAGAAGAAGTCACAAAACTAAAACCATGTTGCAAGAATCCTTCTTCCAACTTAAGAATTTACAAACTTGTTGCTAAGCCTTCTAGATGGATTGTAATAGAAATGATGCTTTATATGAAAGAAAGGGGCAAGCAGAATTTTTTCCAATCACTTCACACCTTGTCATTTGCCATTGATAGTAGCAATATTAATACAATGATGAACTTGAATTTTCCATTGTTGTTCTTTTCACACAAGTCTAGTTATCCATTTAGCTAATAAAAACGTACTTTGTGTCTTGAGATCCAAAGGACCCAATCCACTTTTATATTTTGGTTGAATACAATGTAACCAAGAAGTTGATCTAAAACCATCTTTTTCATCCTAGATAGTCCACAAGAATTGATAAATGTTTTATTTAATTCCTCGTATACTTTCTTGGATGGCATCTAGTATGAAGAGTAGTATAAGGGCATTTAGCTGGTTGAACTGTCAAATGTTTCAATTTGTCCTCCACAAGAAAGTTATAATGTAGGATTTTCCAAGCCAATAGTTGAGCATTTGCCTCAGCTTTAGACTCCCAAACTTGACCTCTCAATTTCTTCCACTTCTTTTTGTGAAATCTACAACTCCTTTTTATTTTATTCTAAGCTAGTCTTTTACAAAAAGACCATAAAAAATTAGCACAATGAGAAAGAGCATAGTGCCACCATTCCCTATAATAATCCCCTTCTTTTGGCTTGGGAATAGAGTTCCAAATGCCAACTAGTGTAGCAATGTTGAAAGGAAAGCCGAGTGCGGAAATGCTTCCCTAATGCAAATCAATTAGGAGAGGGGTGCAAAACTTTGTTTCGAATCCTTTTAACTTTTACAGTTTTTTATTTAAGAATGCACATGTAATTAAGTTATTTCACATTAAAAGCATCAAACCACACAACACATTAATTTACATGGGAAAACCCTTTCGAGAAAAAACCCACACACCAAAGCATAGATCAATTGTAGTATTGTACTAAACTGTTACAATACAATATTCAGAGTCTATGCTCTTGCAGGTGTTGATTCACTGTGATACAAGTTCTAGAGTGAATCTAACAGCATAACAACACCTCATAAATTACAATATCTCAACATACAACAAATGCACTAAGGCACCAATATAACCTTCTCATACATGAGAGCTGAATATTTCCATGTGTCAAACTCTCAGTCTTTGCATGCATGCAAATTGAAACCGACAAAATGCATGAATCCCAAGTGATATGATTAGCAACCTATCAAACATGCATGTACGTGCAACAAAATGCAAGCACATGCAAGGCTTGCAACTCCAAAAAATCAAGCAACCTCACATGCTAGGTGTCTTATAGAGAAAATCAAGTCAGCTACCAATTTAGAACTCAATCTTGACACCTAGTCACTCCCAGTGACAACTCAACCTCTGTTAAACAACTTTCCCTTCCAAGCTTCAGCCAACAAGTCAACTGTTAGATGCACAGGACAACTAAGAGGGGGGGTGAATCAATTGTATACTTTAAAACATCAAAAACCCTCTTTAACATTCATATTTGCATTAGCTCTTAAACCCTTAACATGCAATAATAGAATGTAAACATGTAAAGCAATAATGCAAACACATTAAACACATAAGAACACTAGATTAATTTATGTGGAAAACCCAAGAAGGGAAAAATCATGGTGAGGATTAGCTCACTATTATATGAATTACAACACTAAATACAATAAGGTTGACTGCCTAGAAAGATAAAGAAAGGCTTACTGCCAAAGGACTCATTGTACAAAAGAAAGAAGAATAGAAGGGTTGGATCACTGCTGATTTGAACTATTAACAATGAATCTCTCTTATGTCGAAGATACAGTTCCATTGAAGCACAAAGAACTCATCAAACATACTGAAATGTAGAAACCTTCTTCTCACTGCATTAAGAATTCACAAGCATTAGGGCTCGCACTCTAATTATCACACTTGATCACATTCACATTTTTCACATCACTCTCTACACTTTTTCCACACAACAATTCTCCTTGTATTTATATCCTCTTTGACCTAAAATAATCTCAATTAGGTAGGCCTTAAGGAAACACATACACCTCAGTCATGCAACATCAAATAGGTCAGCACCAAACGCTTCCACAATATAAAGAAGTTTAGCCAAACCACAACACTACTCAACTAGGACCCAAATCTACACCGACACACTTCTCAACACTTCCTCAAACAAAAAATATCCTTTGCAATTAGCGCTAGCACGCTAGGCCAGTCAAAACTGGACTAACATTAACAAGTGACTCCAAACACACTTCTCTAGGTCCGAAAACATCTCGCAAACCACTTAGCAACATTCTACAATATCCATACTGTAATTAGGGCTAAAATATTAAAGTTAATGCAATAAAGCATATAAATCAAATCGTAATAAACAATGAAGCACAAATGAGCATAAATACATAAAGCATAAAACAATATTACCAAATCTTCATGGCACCATTGATTCACCTCCATTGCACTTCTCCATTTTGCTTCTATATGATAATTTCCCTCAGATTTGAGTGTGCAATAATAAGCCTATGACAAGTGACTAGAAAAATATTGAAGATTGTTGTCTCACACTAGCAACATATACTTGCATAATATGTGTAGATATGTCCCCCTGACAATGACAAGGGTAAGGTCTTTTATACAAAAGAGAAACTTGAATGAATAGTGGAGATTGAAAGCCAATAAGATGTCTTAATGAATGGCCAAGATTGAAAGTTGTAGTATGAAATAGGGTTAGGGCTAAATTAGGGCAAATGATAAGGATTGGCGGTCAAGATTAAATTATAAATAATTTAATCAAGGTTGGAGGTTACTTGAGACATAGATAGATAAAGACTTGAGGTGGAAGATAAGATTGGCACAAACAAAGAGGTGAGAGGAGAAATTAAATAATAAAAATTATTTAATTTAAGTGGCAATGAATAATTTAATAATAAAGATATTATTTAATTATAGAGGAACATGACAAAAGGAATCATTTTGAATTAAATAATGATTTAATTGAAAATTCAAGAGAGTGGACCAAATTAAATAAATAAAATTTATTTATTTATAGTGGAAAGTGGACAAAAATTAAATAAATAAGAATTTATTTAATTTTAGAAAGAAGAGGACTTAATTAGTGATGTAATTAAATAAATAAAATTTATTTAATTAATCAAGGAGGAATAAAGATTAAAAAATTGAATTAATTAAATAATTAAAATTATTTAATTAATAGAAGAATTATGACTTTAGAAAATAATTAAATAATTAAAACTATTTAATTATCAAAGACAAAAGGGGAAATGATGGAGAATTTAGAAATCGCAAGCCTGGGACATTTTTTAGTGTCTACACATACAATATCTCAAAATATTCCAACATCATGAGAATGTTTTGCACAACAACTACAACCACTTGAAACTCAAGAACACCTTCATTCTGTGCAACCAAACATACTGGCATGGACATGCAACGCACCATACAACTTTGCAAAGCAAATCAACACCTAAAACTTCAAGGGAAGGTAGATACAAAAATTATAAGCATGCTCCCAGATTTGTAACACTAGAAACTTCACTGCGAAGAAATACAAAGAAATATCATTTATACCAAACACCTTGTTTCACCAGACAAACATACAATCAAACACGTCTTCCATTGTAGAATGATCTAGAACCTGAAACTTTGGATGTAAAACCTTTGATCATCACGTCTTAATTGCATGGGCATATCTTCAACAATGAATAAATGTAGAGCAGAGCACTGAACACTACTCTGTCACACTGAACTTTCTTTTAATAAAATTTTCTCAAAAGCACTTGGAAATCAAGTGACCAACTTCATCAACAACCTTACTAACATCTTTGCAACATATCTATAGTATCTAAAATATGCAACACTTTCCAACTACAATAATCACCCCAAACATAAGTCAGGCCAACAACCTCTACAACTATATTGAAGTAGGACATCAATGACAACACCATCAATGTGTTGACACCAACACCAACAACTCCAAATACATCATCAATACTAGTAGTATTCCAACATTCTCTTTATACAAGGGGTTGCCATCAATGACAACATCATAGAAACTCACAAACAACTCAAGCTTCCAACAATCTCCCCCTTTTTCATTGATGGCAACATCTACTTTCTGAAAAGCCATCAACAACAATACTGCAATAAGTAGTACTCCCCCTAATAGGGACAACTCTTTACTTCATAGACTTCTTCTCCTATAATACTAGCAATACTTGCATTCTAGATCACTCTCCTCCTTTGCTCCTCAGACAATAATTCTCCATATTATCTCTCCCTATGGTCTTCATACCATATTCACTTATGCACTATGTTTTTTCAACCATTCTAACTTTCCCCCCCATTGACATCAATGGAAAATGGATATAAACTCATCCAACTCTCTTTGTCTCCCCTTTTTGACAACATTCAAATGGCAACACTTGCAACTACACTCATTCTTCTGTATTGAATTCACTTTCTTGCACACTCATCCTTAGGAGCACACAATGCGCTTTGTCTGACTGCACCATCCATCAACTATTACTACCTACTCCCCCTGAGAGGTAGCCTTAAGCATCAGTCTAGGACAAGGAATGTATCTTGAGATGCTTCCCAGACAGATGCACACACTTATGCATCTAGTTGAAAGGAGGGGAAATAACCCCTAACTTTTCCTGAAGATACTCAAAAGTATCTTTTGGAAGAGCCTTTGTGAAAATATCAACAATTTGATCCTTAGTAGGCACATACTCTAATTTCACCTCATTTTCTACAACTTCCTCTCTCAAAAATGATATTAGATTGAGATATGTTTTGTTCTTATATGCATTATCGAATTCTTTGAAATGTTGATTGCACTTGTATTGTCACATAAGATAGGAATAGGTTCATCATATGAATCTATGATATCCTTCAATGTTTGCTTCATCCACAACACCTGTGTACATCATGATGTTGTTGTAATATATTTTGCTTCTATAGTAGATAATGACATCGAATCCTACTTCTTACTTAGCCATGAAACCAACCTACTTCCAAGAAAGAAAACACCACCACTTGTAATTTTCATGTCATCTACACATCCAACCCAATATGCATCTATATATACGCTCAAAGAGAAGTCAGTATCCTTAGGATACCACAAACCATAATCTAGAGTTCCCTTCAAATATCTGAATATTCTCTTTACTGCTGCAACATGATATTCTCTAGGATCTTCTTGAGATCTAGCCACAAGACAAACTGAATGCATGATATCTGGTCTAGTAGAAATAAGATATAATAGTCCATCAATCATTGATCTATACTTTCTTTGATCTGTCTTAGGAGATTCATCATTCTTACTCAACTTGCAACCAATAACCTTAGGAGTACATACCAATTTAGAGTCATTCATTTCAAAATTATTCAACAATTACTTAACATACTTCGATTGTGATATAAATATACATTTCATTGATTGACCGATCTACAAAATAGAGTATTTTTTTCCTTAAAGTCTATACTTTCAACCTGTGAGTAACCCTTACACACAAGTCTAGCCTTGTTTCTGACAAATTTTCCATTTTCATTTAGCTTGTTCCATAATACCCACTTAGTACCAATCACATTCTTGTTTACCAGTCTCGGGACCAATTCCCAAGTCAGGTTCTTCTCTATCTATTCTAATTCTTCCTTCATTTCTTTGACCCAATTCTCATCTTTGCATGCCTCAGTCACTATTTTTGGTTCCACCTCAGAAAGTAAGTATAAATTTACTTGTTCATCTATCATAACATCTTTTCTCCTTGTTAGCACACCTTTTCTCTTATCTCCAATGATCTGATCTTTTGAATGATTCTTCTGCACATACTTGGGAGTCTTAGGGTTCTTTTCTAGAGCTTCTTCCTCTTCAACTGTCACCTCTTTTCCTTTACCTTTATCGTTTTCTTCTTCATTGCAAGAGAATTCATCATATTCATATCCTTCTATTAGTATTGATCTTTGATGTGGTTCTTCATCCACCTTGACACTTGCACTTTCAAAAATATCCTTCAATCTTTTATTGTAACATCGATAGGTATTGCTTCTTGTAGAGTATCCAAGAAATATTCCTTCATCAACTCTTGCATCAAACTTTCCTAAGTTTTCTTTATCTCTTTTGATATAGCATTTGCTTCCAAAACCTCTAAAATATTTCATAGTGGGAGGTTTACCATACCATAACTCATGGGGATTATTTGAACTATTTTTTCTTGCTTGACCTCTGTTAAGAATGTATACTGTAGTATGAATTTCTTCTCTCCTATAGACATCCAGAAGATTAGCTTCCTTCATGTCATTGTCCAAACTATTTCTTGAACTTTTCTATTTTTCCTTTCCACAACTCCATTTTGCTGAGGAGTTCTAGGGGCTGTCAAATGCCTCTTTATTCCATGATCTACAAAAAAAATGTTAAAATCATTTGAAGTAAACTCACCACCTCTATTAGATCCCAAATTTTTGATTTTAAGATTCATTTCATTCTCAACCATAGCCTTAAATGATTTAAACTTATATAGAGCTTCTGATTTTTCTTTAAGAAATGTAACCCAAACCATTCTAGAATAATCATCAATTAATAGCATGATATACCTGTCACCACATGAGCTTCTAATTCTGGTAGGTCCACATAGATTTGTATGCAAAAACCCCAAGGGACCTGTGGTAGAGTATTCTTTTGTCTTGAATCTTTCCTTTGTTTTCTTTCCAATTTGACATTCTTTGTAGATTGAATTCATCGGCTTTATAATATTTGGTAAATCTCTCACAACATCAGTAGAGCTTATCCTCACTAGGCTATCAAAATTGATGTGACCCATTCTTTTATGCCATATCCAACTTTCATTAGTTTTTGACATAAAGCACCTTGCACCATTACCTTTGAGTTGATAAAAATTACCTTCTATCCTTGTTCCAGTAGCAATCAGATTATTAGAGCTTCCTTTTCTGATTTCACAACCACCATTCTAAAATACAAGATTATATCCTTTTCTAAACATTTATCCTACACTTATAAGATTATTTCAAAGACCCTTGACATAAAAAACATCATCTATATTATGCTTGCCATCAAAGCTAATCGAATATTTTCCATAGATCTTAGTAGATGTATCATCACCAAACTTAACAAGACCACCATCATAATTTTCAAGCTTAACAAAATTACTCTTATCACTGTTGGATAGGACAACTTAGAGGGGGGGTGAATCATTTGTCGCATATTATAACCTTAAATTCAATTACCGAAACTAGCACATAAATTGATTAAGTGATTAACCATCAAATGCCAATGCATAAACACAATAACACCAAATTTACGTGGAAAAACCAATGAAGGAAAAACCACAATGAGGATTAACTCACACTATAGAGAATATCAAAACTAATTACAAAAATGCTCACTACTTGGAATAATGACTCACTGTCCACTAGGCTACAACCTGAATGGCTCACTGCCACAAAGATACAAAAAAGACAAAGAAGACTTGCTACAGAGAGACAAAAATCACTGATCCAATTGCATGAATGACAGAGTTCGCCTTCTGCTCATTGCATCCATAAACTCAGCGTTAAGCTTCACACTGATCAACCACACACATAACTCACAAAATTTTAGAATAGCATCAAAGTTGTGTCTACTCTTTCAATTATCTTCCTTCTTTTCTTATGTACACTTTTCATTGCTAGTGCATTTTGTATTTATACCATCTCCAAATTTGAAAAGATACAAAGTTGGCAATCCAACTTCAAATTCAAATTAGGTCGACACCAAACATCCTAGGGTGGAATTAGAATGAGGGTGACCCCAACACACGCTTCACCGAAACCCATAATAGATCAAACACGCTTCATCAACTTTGAAGATAGTGCTTGACACACGGTCGACCAAACCAATGTAAAACACAGATCAATTAAGCTCAATACATCCAAATGTTGAAACCATCTTCAATAAAACCAGGGCAACACAACTCTAGAACCATAAAGAGAAATCCAAACCAACAACAATTCTCCTGGACCTTAGCCAAAACACAGAAAACATAGTTCACAAGTACCATCCGACCAACATTCTCAACAACTAACAACCTGTAACCTTCTTTTTATACAATTTCCTCAATATCCTCAACATATACAGTTAGCAACAACTAGTAGATAACTAGCTGAGTGGTTGACATCAATGACAACACTTTAATTCCTCTTTCCATTCTTGCAAAAATCTCCCCCTTTGTTATTGATGGCAACACATGATGTGAAAAACCATCAAAGACACATACCATCTCTGAAAATACTTCTCAAGATTTTTCTTTTGCTTCTCCCCTTTAGAAGATCATCTTCCTCATTACCTGCTTTCTCTTATCAGTTTTCTTTCCTCTTCACATGCTCTTTCTCTCCTTTTTCACATGCTCTTTCTCTCCCCCTTTGACATCAATGGAAAAGGAAAAAATATATGCTCATTGAAACTTCCTTTGACATGAAAACAAAATACTCATAATGAAAACACTTAAAAAAATTGTTTGCTCCCCTGAGAGGTAGCCACCAAAAACATCAGTCCAAAAAGATAGAACCATGAATCCACTAGACTGATGCATCTCCAAATGCATATTAGTTTGTAAAAAGAGGGGCAATAACCCCTAGCTTATCCCAGAGATACTCAAAAGTATCTTTAGGAAGAGCCTTTGTAAATATATTCATAGTCTGATCTTTTGTTGAAACATACTCAAGCTTGAATTCATTCTCCATGACCTTCTCTCTCAGGAAATGATACCTGATAGATATATGATTCATTCTCGAGTGCATTATAGGATTCTTAGAAATGTTAATTGTACTTGTATTATCACAGAAGATAGAAATAGGATGATCATACAACACTGTGATATCTTTCAATGTCTATTTCTTCCATAAAACTTGTGTACAACAAGATGCAACAACAATATACTCAACTTTAGTAGTAGACAAAGAGACTAAATATTTCTTCTTACTCAACCATGCAACCAATCTACATCTAAGAAAGCATGCACCACCACTAGTACTCTTTCTGTCATCTATACTTCCAACCCAATCTGCATCTTTATAAGCACTAAGTATAAAGTCAGTATCCATAGGATACCATAATTCATAATCCAGAGTGCCATTCAAATATTTGAATACCCTTTTAACTATAGTAATATGTGTTTCCTTTGGATCTTCTCGAAATATAGCCACAAGAAAAACCACATGCATAATATCTGGTCTAGTAGTAGTCAAATACAATAGTCCACCAATCATAGGTCTATAATTGCTTTGATCAGTCTTAGGTGAATCATCATCTTTACCCAACTTACAACCAGTCACCATAAGAGTACTTACCGGTTTGGAACCATCCATTCCAAATATTTTAAACATCTCTTCCACATACTTAGATTGTGAAATGAAAATTCCTTCCTCTAGATGAAAATTTTGTCATTTTCAATCTTGAAATATAAATTACTGTCTGTCGTACCTTTGTTAAATCATTGCTGACTCAAATACTTATCTAGCCTTGCATACCGGGCTCTAGAAGCATGCTTCAATCCATATAAATCTTTCTTCAATCTTCACACAATATTCGGTTGTTCCATGTAGACCTCTTCTTATAGTTCACCATTCAAAATGTTCACTTGAAATCCATCTGATAGAATTTGAAATCTTTATAAGTAGCCAATGCCAAGGACATCCTTATAGCTTCCATTCTTTCTACCAAAGCAAAAGTCTTCTAAAAATCTATACCTTCTACTTGTGAGTAGCCTTTACACACAAGCCTTGCTTTGTTTTTGATAACTTTCCCATTCTCATTCAACTTGTTTCTGAATACCCATTTTGATACAATGATTTTTTTTTTTGCCAGTCTTGGGACCAATTCCCAAGTTTGATTCTTCTTAATCTGCAAAATTTCTTCTTTCATTGCTTCCTTCCAATGTTCATCCTTATAGGCTTCACTTACTGACTTCGGATCAATCTAAGAGAATAAGGACAAATTTACTTCAGCAGCAACTTTTCTTCTAGTTGACACACCTCTTGTCTTGTCTCCAATAATTTGACTTTCTGAATGATTTTTTTGTACATATTTTAGTGTCCTAGGGGACATCACCAGAGCATATTCTTCACTTTCATTATTCTTTTCTTGCTCATCTTTATCTTGTTATTCCAAAACTTCTTCTATTCTTGCATAGTCATGTTCATCAAACATATAACCATCAATATCAATAGAATTCTTTACTATTTCATCAACCTTCACATTCGAGCTTTCTACAATTTTCCTCAATATTTTGTTGAAACATCTGTATGCCTTACTTTTAGTAGAGTATCCAAGAAATATTCCTTCATCACTTCTTGCATCAAACTTACCCAAAGTTTCCTCATCTCTTCTGATATAGCATTTTCTTCTGAATACCTTGAAATATTTGACTTTAGGGATTCTTTCGTGCCATAGTTCATAGGGAGTCTTTGTACTATTTTCTCTTGCCTGAACTCAATTGAATACATATACATCAATGTGAATAGATTATTTTTAGTAAAATTTCGGTAATCTAGTTTCACTGATCATTGACCTAGCAGCTTCTTGAACTATTCTATTTTTCCTTTCAACAACTCCATTTTGCTGAGGAGTTCTTGGAGCATAAAGCTATCTTTTTATACCATGCACTTCACAAAACATATTGAACTCATAGGAGGTGAATTCTTCACCTCTGTTATATCTCAAGCATTTAATCTTCAAATTCACTTCATTTTCAACCGTAGCCTTGAATGCCTTGAATCTATCTAATGCATCTGATTTCTTTCTTAGAAATGTAACCCATGCATATCTAGAATAATCATCAATTAAAAACATAAAGTACCTTTCACCAAGTAGACTTCACACTCTCGTAGGACCACAAAGGTTTGTATGAACCAAATCCAACAATCTAGTAGTAGATTGTTCTCTTGATCTGTAATGACTTCTTGTTTACTTCTCGAACTGGCAATTCTTGCAGATAGTATTTATAGGCTTTTTAATTCTCAATAGATCTCTCACGGCCTAAACGTAACCAATTCTTTCCAAGTTATCAAAATTCATGTGAAACATTCTCCTATTCCATAGCCAACTATCATTTATCTGAGTCATAAAACATCATCCATCAACACCTTTAAGTTGATAAATATTCCCTTCAGATTTCTTTCCCGTAGCAATCAATGGTCCAGATCCTTTCGAGATCTCACATTTCTCATTCTTAAACACAAGATCATATCCTTTTCTACACATCTAACCAACACTCAAAAAATTATGCCTTAAACCCTTAACATAGTAAACATCATCAGTATGATGCTTTCCATCAAAACTTATTGAACCTATCCCATAGATTTTAGCATAAGTGTCATCTCCAAACATAATCAAACCTGCATCATATTTCTCAAGTTTCACAAACTTACTCTTGTCACCAGCCATGTGATGTGAGCAACCAATATCAACTACACAAAAAATATTTTCCTGTTTAGCATGTAGGGTAGAGATAACGGTACCTTCATTTTTCTCCTTCTCCTTCTCTTTCTCCTTCTCCAGAGGACTTTCTTTTGAATGTCTTTTTGATTTAGTAGAAGTAGGTCCATCCTTAATTGTCAAGAACAAGCATTCATTTTCATTTGGATCTTCATATTCTAAATCTTCATATGAAATACTAGCATTCTCATTAACATAGTAAGCTCTGTTAATCTTCTTTCCTTTCTTCTTTTCCTCATATCTTTGTTTATTCCTTTTAGCTCTTTTCAGACATTTTGCAGCATAGTGACCAATTTCTCCACAACTAAAACACTTAAAGGGAAATTTACCTTCATACTTATCAGATCCTTTTCTCATTCTTCTTACAAAGTTATCCTTGATTTCATCAAAGTTTTCTTCATCCAGATCTTCAGTTTTTGTAGCTTTAAAAGCAGTCTTTGTTTTACCTCCACTTATTAGATTGGCTTCCTCATCTCATAAGATGTCAAAAATCCTAGCAGCAAATCCTTAGTACAAGTCTTGTAGTATATATTCTACTCAATAGCACTCACCTTTTCACTGTAAGCATCAAGAAGAGTTCTGAGAATCTTCTTAACAATTCTGGTTTTATCTATAGTAGCACCAAGGGATCGCATTCTAGCCACAACCTCATCCAATCTTTGTACACAGGATTTAACATTCTCATCTTTGAACATGTGTAAAATATCAAACTGTGTTTCCATATTTTTTATTTTTTCCTCTTTTACCCTCTCATCACCATCATGTGCTCTTTCCAAAGCATTCTAGACTTCCTTAGTTGTCTTCAAATTCTGCACCTTAATCAACTCAGAATGTACTAGACTATTCTTCAAGATGAACTTCACCTTATTATTCTCTTCATGTGATCTAATTTCTTCAAGTGCATTTAGACCATTAGCAAGAGGAGTGTAGGGTTTCTTATAAGCTTTCTCTACATCATATCTACAATAATCTAGATATTCTTCCATCAATACTTTCTAAATAACATAGTTAGTTCCATGAAACCTCAGATAATCATAGATCATTTTGGTAGCCATCCTAGACCTTCCTCAAGTGGTTAAGCTCTTCACCAAGGAACCAATCTCTGATACCAATTGTTGGATAGGACAACTAAGAGGGGGGGTGAATCAGTTGTCATAGATTATAACCTTAAATTTAATTACTAGAACTAACACATAAACTGATTAAGTTATTAACCATCAAATGCCAATGCACAAACACAATAACACCATATTTATGTGGAAAACCCAATGAGGGAAAATCCACAGTGAGGATTGAATCACACTATAGAGAATATCAAAACTAATTACAAAAAGGCTCACTGCCTGAAATAAGGCTCATTGCTTGGAATAAGGATCACTGCTTGGAATAAGGACTCACTATCCACATGGCTAAAACTCATATGGCTCACTACCACAAAGATACAAAGAAGACAATGTAGACTTTCTACAGAGAGACAAAAATCCCAATGCAACAAAGGATTCCATCACAATCATTGATCCACTTGCATGAATGACAAAGTTCACCTTTTTCTCACTACATCCAAAAACTCAACGTAAAGATTCTTACTGATCAACCACACACATAACTCACACACTTTTAGAATATCATCAAAGTCACATCTTCTCTTTCACTTATCTTCATTATTTTCTTATGTACACTTTTCATTGCTAGCGCATTCTGTATTTATACCATCTCCAACTTTGAAAAGATAAAAAGTCATCCATCCAACTTCAAATTCAAATTAGGTTGGCGCTAAACATCCTAGGGTGGAATTAGAATGAGGGCGACCCAAACACATGCTTCACTGGGACTCATAATAGATCCAACACACTTCATCAAATTTGAAGATAGTGCTTGACACATGGTCGACCAAACTAGTGTAAACCACATAGATCAATTAAGCTCGATACTTCCAAATATTGAAACCATCTTCAATAAAACCAGGGCAACACAACTCTAGAACCATAAAGAGAAATATAGACCAACAAAAATTCTCTCAGACCTCATCTAGAACACATAAAACATAGCTCACAAGTACCAGATCAATATACTCAACAACTGACAAACTATAACCTTCTTTTTATACAATTTTCTCAATATCCTCAACATATACAGTCAAAAACAACTAGTAGATAACCAACTGACTGGTTGACATCAATGAAAACACTTTCATTCCTCTTTCCAATCTTGCAACAATCACCTACCATATGGTTTGACCATCCACTGCCAAAGATCCAATAATTCTTCTCCTCTCTAGCATGAAAAGCAGTCAACATAGTTCCTTCAGTGTTATGAACTATTTCTGGAGCACTTTCCTTCACACATCTTTCAAGATTTATAGAATTAGTTCCAACATTTAATGCCATGAACAAGCATTCATCATTGAATTCATCTAAATAATTTGATTCTTCGTCATCAGAAACACCATTGTCCTTTTCAACATAATAACTGTTTTTGAATTTTTTTCCCTTATGATCCTTTTGTTTCTCATTAGTAAATTTGATTGGATATTTAGATGCATAATGTCCTATCTTTCCATAGTTGAAACATTTGAAAGGTAGCTTACCTTTGTATTTTCCATTACCCTTTTTCAATATTCTCACAAAATTTTCTTCCACCTCATCAAGATCATCTAGATCTGAACTAACTTTAAAAGTAGTCTCTTTGTTTGAATAATTTTGATCAAACTGTCTCAATTCAAAAGTAGTTAAAGCACCAAAAAATTGATCTCTAGAATAATGATCTAAATCTTGAGCTTCCTCCCTAGCAAAAACTTATTGGCTATAATATTTAGGAATATTTCTTAATATCTTCTTTATCATCTCATCTTGTGGTATATTTCCACCAAGGCCATTGATGGAATTGACAACTTCATCCACTCTATGCATGTAGCTTGCAATATATTCATCTTTTGACATCCTTAGGGTTTCAAACTTAGTCTTCAAATTTTGCATCTTTTCTTGCTTGACCTTATCATCTCCTTCATAGACACTTTCTAGCTTCTTCCAAATTTATTTAGTAGATTTGTAGCTCATAACCTTCACAAGTTTTAAATCAACAAGACCACTCAAAAGAGCATTCCTTACTTTTCCATTTTTCTCATAAGCCTTGATCTCATCATCAAATTTTGGACCATTAGTAGGTTTGGTATATCCATCTTCAATTAACTTCCAAACTCCAAATCCTAGGGAAACAAGGAAACCTTCCATCTTGGTTTTCCAGAATGCATAATTCGTCCCATGAAACAAGGGAGCCTCCTTCCTATTTTCCATCTAGATCTACCTCAAGTGGTTAAGCTTCTTCCAAGGAACCCTGCTTTGATACCAATTTTTAGATGCACAAGACAACTGAGAGGGGGGTGAATCAATTGTATACTTTAAAACATCAAAAACCCTCTTTAACATTCAAATTTGCATTAGCTCTTAAACCCTTATCCACCATTAAACCCTTAATATGCATTAACATAATATAAACATGTAAAGAAATAATGCAAACAAATTAAACACATAAGAACACCAGATTTACGTGGAAAACCCAAGAAGGGAAAAACCACAGTGAGGATCGGCTCACTATTATATGAATTACAACACTGAATACAATAAGGCTCATTGCCAAGGGGTCAGTTCCCAGAAAGATAAATAAAGGCTCACTACCAAAGGAATCACTCTCCATAAGAAAGAATAATAGAAGAAGGTTTGTCTCACTGCCAATTTGAAATGTTAACAATGCATCTCTCTTATGCCGAAGATACAGTTACATTGAAGCACAAACAACTCATCAAATATATTGAAATGTAGACACCTTATACTCACTACATTATCAAGTCATATGTATTAGGGATCACACTCTAATCATCAAACTTGATCAAATTCACATTGTTTGGAACAAACTCTCTGTACTTTTTCCACACAAAAATTATCCTTGCATTTATACCCTTCACAACCTAAAACAATCTCATTTAGGTCAGCCTCAAGAAAATGTATACACCTCAACCATGCAACATCAAGTAGGTTCACACCAAAAACTTCCACAATATAAATAAGTGAAGAAAAACCATGCCACTACTTCATTGGGACCCACATCTACACTGGCACACTTCTCAACACGTCCTCAAACAATAATTATCCTCCAAAATTAGCGCTAGCACGCCAGGTCAAAAAAATTGATGCAAAGAAGGGGTGGGGGTGTTCTAACAAACCAAAATCAACTTGTATTCAAGGACTTCAAACCCTCTTTTAAGGTCTTCCTTCACAAACCATCATTAGGCCTTGTAGCACTCCAATTCACATTTTTATGGCATATATTTTAGAGAAGGCCGTACAAACATGAACAAAGCACCATTCCAGATACCCATTAAGGGGTTTCACAACATAATTGACTTTCACCTAGGGTTGTTTTGAAATATACTGCCCTAAAATTGACTGGTTTCACAAAACTAGGCCTAATGAGGCCACTTTTCCAAAGCAAGTACTCTAAATATGACTCTCACTCACAAAAACTTCACTTGTAAAGTATTTCCAAGTCACATAGGGTCTAATTCGACAACTGGTTTCACCAAACCTTCTCACCCTTTTGTTGTCCTATCAAAACTCCAAATGACGAAGCCTAACACATGAGGATGTCAGGCTAGGGCTCACTCAAAAACCTTACAAACTCCATCCCCTGCCCTAGAAACCTCCATGAACATTAAGATCACACAAAAATTTTCCATTCCACCAAGTTTCACAAATTTTCAATGATGGAATGGCTGAATATGCATGATTTAACCTACAAACCCTTGAAAACCTAGGTTACAGAGAAATTTTTAGAAAAACACTTCTAAAATGCACAAATATGAATTGATTCTTATGAAACTAGATGCAAATGAAAGCTAGTTCACCCTTCCATGAAATCCAATTAGTTAGCAAGTATAATCCTTTCATACAAAATCGAACCAAGCATTGAAATCATAGAAAACACTTCAAATTCTAGGAAAATTTTGTTTTCCTTAATGTATTTATCCAAATTTGAACTTCAGAACCTTTCCTCGAGTCATCTGAGGCTTATTTATACTTAACCCCACTAACTACAATGATTCATAGCCAAATTTGTAATTGGCGATCGTTCAACTTCTTTACAAAGCCAAAATTGATAAAGTTGCATAACAACTTTTACAACATTATAACAATATTTAAAAAACTCACTAAATAGACCCTACATGACCAAAACACACTGAAATTGGTCTTAATAGACCTTATTATATCACATTGAGACAAAAACCAAAACTAGACTCAAAATTGCATCTCTTGACCCCATTTGTCAAGGTGCTCCTACACCATACACACGGGGTGGAAATATTCTCAGGTTCCACCTGAGATCAGTTCTTGTATAGATGTCCCATGCCTCTTGATATCATCTTCTAACATCCATGTTGCATCTTCAGATGGTAAACTATGCCACTTGACAAGATATTCATTATAGACCTTATGCCTTGTCCTTTTCACCTCTTTAGTGTCCAAAATTGCTTCAAGTTTCAATGGTTCAATAGGGGTAGATATTTTACCTAACCTCCATCAGCATCAACACCTATACCTACATCCACAAATCCCTTGAAATGGTATAGGTCAGCTACATTAAATATGGGTGAGATAGCAACTCCAGGAGGGAGTTCTATCTCATATGCATTCTCCCCAAATTTGTGGACCACCTTGCATGGCCCAATCCTTTTCATCTATAACTTGGTGTATTTTCCTTTAGGCAACCTCTCCTTCTTCATATTTGCAAGCACCAAATCCCCTACCTTGAATTGAACATTTCTCCTTTTCAAATCTGCATGCTCTTTATACTTTTCAACACTTTTCTTGAGGTTCTCCTAAACTTGTTCATGTATGTCCTTCATGGCTATGGAAAACTCTTCTCCCTCTACACTTCTCTTCTCCAATCCACTCAAATCTTTGAGCTCAAAAACACCTCTTGGTTTCAGCCCATACACCACTTCAAAAGGGATTTTTCCTATGCTTCTATTAATGGAGTCATTATAAGCATACTCTGCCTGTGGGAGAACAAGATCCCATTAATGTCCATGTTATTTTGTAAGGCACCTAAGAAAGTTTCCCAATGATCTATTGACCACCTCAGTCTTCCCATCTATTTTTGGGTGATAGGCAGTATTGAAGGTCAGATTTGTTCCCAATTTCCTCCACAAGGTCCTCCAAAAGTGACCTATGAACTTAGAATCTCTGTCTGAAACTATGGTAAGTAGAAACCCATGGATTCTAACTACTTCTTTGAAAAATAAGCCTACAATGTTTGAGGCATCACTTGCACACTTGCAGGGAATGAAATGAGCCATTTTACTGAATCTATCAACAACTACAAACACACTATCCACTCCCTTTGGGTTTTGGGTAAGCCAAATACAAAATCCATATTCAAATGTTCTCATGTCATGTTAGGTATTGGAAGGGGCTGATAGAGTCCTACATTTGAACTAGAGCCCTTGGCTCTTTGATAAATCACACAACTCTCCACAAACTTCTTGACATCCATATGCATCCTTGGCCAATGGTAGAACCTCTTTACCTGATTTAAGGTTTTATCAAACCCAAAGTGTCCACCTAAACTACCGCAATGCTTATCCCTTATCAAATTGGCCCTCATAGAGAACTTAGGCACACACAACTGAGCACCCTTAAACAATTGTCCATCTTGCAACACAAAATTAGAGAATTCACTGTGAAAAGTATTCTAAAACTGACTACAAATAGCATATGGTTCCTTAAAATCATCATCATCCTTATACATAACTTTTAGTGCATCTATTCCCACACTCTGAAATTATATTTCTTGCACCATCATGGATCTCCTGCTGAAAGCATCAACAACCTTTTTTTATTTCCCTTTCTTGTGATTGATTGTGAAGGTGTAGGCCTACAAGCACTCTACCCACTTCATGTGCTTATGACTCAACTTGTCTTGACTATTCAAGAAACTTAGGGCATGATTATCTATGAAAAAAATGAACTCCTTTGGAAAAAGATAATGCCACCACTTCTTAAGGGATTGTACCATTGCATAGAGATCCAAGTCATATGATGAATAATTCTTTTTGGATTCATTTAGCTTCTCACTGGAAGATGCTACTTACCTCCCTTCTTGACTCAAAACTGCAACAATGGCATACCCGCTTGCATCACACTCAATGGTGAACACCTTGTTGAAGTAAGGTAATGTGAGTATGGGTTGTTGAGCCACTTTAGTCTTCGGGTACTCAAAAATCCTCTTAGCTTCATCAGTCCATTGGAACCTCTTCTTCTTATCCCCTTTAGTAGTGTCAATGATAGGACAACAAATGTGGCTAAAGTTCTTTATGAACTTCCTATAAAAACTATCCAAGCCATGAAAAATACTTACCTCTCCTACTAATTTAGGGGTTGGCCAACTGAGTATTGCCTCCACTGTTCCTTTGGAGATCATAAATCCAAGGTAGACTAGTTCTTCTTTCATGAACTCACACTTTTTGAGGTTTATCATCAACTTTTCCTCATTCAATCTCTTCAATACCATGTCCAAATGTTTTAGGTACTCTTACTTTGTCTTGCTGAACAACAAGATCTAATCTAAATAGACCATCATAAATCTTTCCATGAAAGGTTTCAAGACCTCATTCATCAACCTCATAAATGTTCTTGGGGCATTTGAAAACCCAAATAGAATCACTAGCCACTCATAAAAACCCTCATTGGTCTTGAAGGTGGTTTTCCACTCATCTCCTTCCATTATTTTGATATGATGGTATCCACTCTTCTAATCAATCTTTGAGAAGTAGCATGCACTTGCCAAATTGTCCATCAAGTCCTCCATCCAAGGTATAGGGAATCTATATCTGATTGTGATCTTGTCTATTTCTCTCGAATCAGTACATAACCTCCAATCTCCTCCCTTCTTGGGTGCCAAAATAGTAGGAACAACACAAGGGCTCAGGCTCTCTCTTATGAAACCTTTATCCAATAACTCTTGGATCTGATTTCTTATCTCCTCATTTTTCTTGGGTGTCATTTTGTATGCAGCTTTGTTTGGAAAGTTTGCACTAGGTATGAGATCAATATGATGACTCACATCTCTTATAGGAGGTAAAGATCTAGGGAGCTCATCCACCACTATGTCCTCATATCTTTCCAACAGGGTCTAAACTTCTTTGGGTATCTCATCTCCATCGGCTGCTATCATGACTAATGTAGGCTTCCCTGGCATATCCTATGTTCTCATCACTCAAATCCTTCAAAAAATCCTCCTTCACCACCATCACACTTGGTCCTTCATGAACAACCTTGTCTTCCTCTTGTAAGGGTGTAATAGTGCATGAATGTCCATCCTTCTCTATCATATATGTATTCTTCTGCCCATCATGTTTTGCATTCTTGTCAAACTACCATGGCCTCCCTAGGAGTAAGTGACATACATCCATAGGGATGATGTCACACAATATCTTATCCTTGTAAGTACCAATGTTGAATTCAACCCAAGTTTTCTCATTCACCAAGACTTGATGACCCTTATTGAGCCATGAAACCTTGTAGGGTGTAGTGTGTGGTATACTTTTCAATTTGAGTTTTTCAACCATCTCTAAAGACACTAAATTATCAGTTGAACCAAAATCAACAACTACTTTACATAGCTTTCCCTGTGATTTGCAAGTTGTCCTAAATAATGCTTTTCATTGAGGGCGTTCTTTGGTGGTTGGAACCTTAATTAGTGCCCTCCTTATCATCAAGGACTCACCTACCTCTAGAGCAACATGTAGAGAAGGTGAATTAACAATTTCATTGTCTTCCTCATGCACTATTTGAGTACTCCTCTCACCTCCATGAGAACTTTCAAGTTTTTTGTCTAGGAACTTCCATGTTGGATGTCCAAATTGGTTGCAATTATAATACCTCCCAGAGAAGGTATTAGATCCTCTACCTTGTCCATTGAACCTACCTCTACCATTTGGCCTTCTACCTATGAAACTACCCCTTGATTCACCACCTTGTTCTTGATTTCCACTTGGTTCTCCTTGTGTCTTTTGTGATGATTTTATTCTACCAAAAGTTCCTCTACCCCTAAAGCTCTTTCCCCTAACACTAGATTGCTTCTCTTGCATCTTCCTTATCTTTTCCTTTTCCTTAGTTGCCATTTGAAATCACTCTTCAATTGTCTTAGGTGTGGTGAGGCTTATCTCATCTTGGATATTGAACCTTAAACCGTTCATGTACCTTGATACCTTATCCATTTCATTCTCAATGTGTCCAAACCTTATGCTCAACTTATGGAACTCCTCAGTTTATGTCACAACATCCAATTCCTTTTGCTTAAGGTTTTGCAACCTTCTAAACACTTGAATCTCATAATCAATAGGCAGAAATTGTGCCTTCACCTTTGCTACCATCCTATCCCATTAATTGATCTTTGGTTTTCCTTTATTTGCTCTCTCTTCTTGGGTGTAATTCCACCATGTTAGGTTATGTCCCTTCAATTTGGTCTTGGAGAAATTGACCTTCTTATCCTCAAACACCTCCTTGTATTCAAAATAATTGTCCAAGGAATCTATCCACTCTATCACCTCTTCACCATCCATTTTTCCACCATACATAGGTAGCTCCATCTTCACCTAATGAGCCACTCCTTTCAAAGCCTTCAACACTTTTAAAAACTTCCTTTCTTCAAGATCCATCTCCTCATGTGATCCTTCTGGAGGGTTCTCACTCTCACCCTCTTCCTCATCTTCAGGGTCACTCACATATGTAGTACCCTTACCTCTTATTTCTCTCATTTCTAGTACTTCGATCTCAGATAACATAGCTTCTTGAGACTCCCTTAGGGATTTTAGCTCCCTAGCAACAACTAAACCACCTTTAGGAGGCATCTTGTATATTTCACCTTACAATTACCCTTCTTTAAACTCAAGTCTTCTCCCCAAATGATCTAAATCCTATGCTTTGATACCACTTGATGCAAATTAGGGGTGGATATGTTCTAACAAACCAAATCAACTTGTCTTCAAGGACTTCAAATCCTCTTTTAAGGTATTTGTTTGCAAACCATCACTAGGCCTTGTAGCACTCCAATTCACATTTTTCTTGAATATATTTTAGAGAAGGCCATATATACATGAAAAAATAAAAATTCCAAATACCCATTAAGGGTTTTGACAATATACTTGACTTTCACCTAGGGTTGTTTTGAAACATACTGCCCTAAAATTGATTGGTTTCATAAAACTAGGCCTAATTAGGCCACTTTTCCAAAGCAAGTACTGTAAATATGACTCCCACTCACCAAAAATTCACTTGGAAAGTCTTGCTAGGTCACATAGGGTCTAATTATGCAATTGGTTTCACTATAACTTCTCACCTTTTTGTTGTCTTATCAAAACTCCAACTAACCAAGCCTAACACATGAGGATGTTAGGCTAGGGCTCAATCAAAAACCTTACAAACTTAAACCCCTGCCCTATAAACCATCATGAACATTGAGAGAACCCCAAAATTTTCCATTCCATTGATTTTCACATTTTTTGAATGGTGGAATGGCTAAATATGCATGATTTAACTTACAAACCCTTGAAAACCTAAGTTACAAAGAAAATTTTAGAAAAACACTCCTAAAATGCACAAATATGAATGGATTATTATGAAAATAGATGAAAATGAAAGCTATTTCATCCTTCCATGAAATACAATTATTTAGCAAGCATAATCCTTTTGTACAAAATCGTAGCAAGCACTGAAATCATAGAAAACACTTCAAATTCTAGGAAAATGTTTTTTGCCTTAATGTATTTCTCCAATTGTGAACTTCAAAACCTTGCCTCAAGTCATCTGAAACTTATTTATACTTAAACCCACTAACTAAAATGATTCATATCCAACTTTCAAATTGGTGACCGTTCAAATTTTTATAAAGCCAAAATTGACAAAGTTGCATAACAAATTTTGCAATATTAGAACAATATTTACAAAACTCACTAAATGGACCATACATGACCCAAACACACTGAAATTAGTCTTAATAGACTTTATTACATTACATTTAGACAAAATCCAAAACTAGACTCAAAATTGCATCTCTTAACCCCATTTTCCAAGGTGCTCCTACACCACAAACCTGCATTAACACTAATAAGTGACTCCAAAGACACCTCTCTAGGTCTGAAAAACATCTCATAGAACACTCAAAAACATTTTAAAATATCCATTCAACATCTCAAAATATTCCAACATCATTAGAATGTTCTACACAACTGCAACCACTTGAAACTCAAGAACACCTTCATTCTGTGCAACCAAACATACATGCACATACATGCAAAACACTAGAAAACTTTGCAGAGCAAATTAGCACCTGAAACTTCAATAAGAGGTATATACAAACATTATAGGAATTTTCCCAAATCCAAAACACCAGAAACTTCACTGTAGAGAAATGCAGAGCAATCTCATTTGTCTTAGACACCTTATTTTACCAGACAAACATACTACCAAACACATATTCCACTATAGAATGATTTAAAACCTAAAAATATAGATATAACACCTTTGAACACCTTTGATCATCACATCGAAACCACATGGGCATATCTTTAATCATGAATAAATGCAAAGTAGATCACTGAACACTACTCTATCACACTAAACTTTATTTTAATCAATTTTTCTCAAAAGCACTTGGAAACCAAGTGAACCAACTTCATCAAAAAAATTATGAACATCTCTATAATACATCTATATTATATACAAAATTCAACACTTTCCAACTACAATAATCTCCCCAAACCTAATTCAGGCCAACAACCTCTGCAACTATATTGAATTAAGACATCAATGAAAACACTAGCAATGTGTTGACATCAACACCAACAACTCTAGACACATCATCAATACTAGTAGTATTCCAAAATTATTTTTGTAAGATTTTGGTAAATAGCCTGCCCAAGATGAAAATGACTGAAGGAAATAAAATACAAAAATAAGATATGGGAAAGAATAAACTACATTTCTCTCAAGAGAATGTAAACTTGCTATGAGCTTGAGAATTAATATTACAAAGGAAATGCCTTGGTTATATAGGCCAAGGGTAGAGATAGGAAACCAAATTATGACAAGTGTTGTCATCCTATGAGGTGTGACAACTTAGGTCATTAAAACTCAACAACCTTATCCCTATGTAAGGTATGACAACTTAGGTCATTAAAACTCAACAACCTTATCCCTATGTAAAGTTAAGCTAGTGTGAAGAGGACCTAAGTGGAGAAATAGCTAGGAAACTAACTAGCTAGGTAAAGTACCCCTTTCACACTAACACCCCCCTTAGTGCAACTTAGGGATAAGTAAACAATGAAAAGATGTAAATATGGGTCCTGACTACTAGGCCTGATGAGGTACCTAGATACATAATAACCTCTCAACTATAAAAGAAGGAGAAAACCCAATGGGAAAAAACCCCCTCCTATGAGAGGTTGGATGAAGAAGGTCTAATTAACCTACCCAAAAGAGATTTACCTCACCCCCAAGAGAGACTTAAGATGAAAATAATTAATCTTGAAGAAGGGTTTGATGAATATATCTGCAACCTGATCTATTGTAGGATAGTAGTGCAAGTCAATGACCTGCTCTTGAATAAACTCCCAGAGAAAGTGCATATGGATCTCAATGTGTTTGGTGTGTTAATGATGGATCAAGTTCTTTAAGATCTAGATGGCCCTTTGATTATCACAATAGATGAATGGTAGATTTTAAAAGGTGATACCAAGTTTAGTGAAGATATTCTAAAGCCACATAGCCTTAGTGGTGGCATTGACAACCCCTCGATACTCAACCTTTGTTGAAGAAAGAGAAATGGTATGCTGCTTCTTGCTCTACCAACAAATGAGACCAGAACCATAGTGAAAACTATAGCGGGAGGTGGACTTGTGATCATTAATATCACCAACCCAATCAGAATCCATGTATGCAAGTAAGTCTAAACTTGTGTCTATTGTATTGTGAAACATGTACCTATGAGTGCCATGGATATAGTGTAAGATGCATTTGGTAGCTTTCTAATGAAGCTCATGGGGTTCCATCATGAAGCACGAAGTAATGCCAACTACAAAGGAAATTTTTGGGTGAGTATGAGTCAAGTAGATGAGGCTACCAACAATTTGATGATATTGTTATGCCTTGCATAATCACCCCATCTTTTTCCTCGGTCAAAATGGGTCCCCCTTTTTGTTTTTATACTTAGTTGTTTTTGAAACAAAGTTTGGAGTCTTGTTTTGCCAATACTTTGTTTTTCTTTGGTTTCTCTGTCGGAATCGGAACCAGAAATAAATTGGGTTCTAAAAGTTCTTTTCAAACTTGTTTTGGTTCCCATCCCGACAGTCTTTCTTTTGGTCTTTTGTTTTGTCTTCAGCGGATGCGGAGCCGGAGTATGTGTTAAGTTGGTCTTTTATCGAAAGTTGCAAAATCATGATCGGTTCCGCTCTTGCCTCCTCTATTTTGACTTTTAGTTTTTGTCTTAGTCCTTTTGTTTAGTTTTATTATGTCGGTCGTTTGTTTTACTTTTTGTGTTTGGTTTTGTTTTGTGTCTAGTTGGCGGACCCAGAATCAGAATTGGAATGAAGTTTGGAAATTTCTTAAAAACTTTCGAATCGGTTTCCATATTGGTTCCGCCCCCGCCATTTTTCTGGATCATTGACTTTTTGACTGAAGTTGCACTGTTGTAAAGTGTTGGTTCTCTTTCAATTCTGACTCCACTTTAAACTACATTCAATGCATTAATGACAGCTGCTCGTGTAGGTAGAAATCCTCATTTTTACCTTCATTAAGGGTTAAATGGATCATTATTATCATTATTAAGAGATCAAAGAGCACGAAAGAGTAGCAGCGGAGTTTGTTCGAGTAAATTGATCGAAAGAGAGGAAGGTTATCATTTGCGAATCAGTTCAGAAGGTTAGCAGGGTTCTTTTTGTGTTCGAGGTAGGGTTTCTTATCATTGTTGTTCTTCGTTCTTTTATTGTTGCATTTGCTACATCTGCTCACGTTTCTTATCATTTTGTTCTAAGTGGATCTGTGCTTCTTGGCATGATTGCATGAGTAGGTTCTTGTTTTATTTTATTTGTTTGCTTTATTCTTCATTTCTTATACTGTCATTTTTTATTCTTTTTATTTTAGAGCATGGTCACTTTCACGTTCTAGGCGTAATCACGTCGTGCTATTTTGGTTTGTAGTAGATTAGATTAAATTAGGGTTTTACATGATGTTGGTTGAGGTTAGGGATTTACAGTGAGGTAGATTAATGATTTACAATGAGTTAGGGTTAATTGATTTATCGTTTTTACTTAGGGTTTGGTCGCGTGATTTGATCTGGTGAAATGGTAAGGTTTAAAATCTGTGCCCTAGTTTTTATCGGGTTTGTTTAATTAGGGTTTCGTGTCTTTTAGTGATCACGTTTAAATGATTTAAAATATGATGCCCTAAATACAGTCATTCCCCATGGTCATATGAGTGTAGTGTTTTTAAAGCCTTTTTTTCATTTAAAGCAACCTTGGTTTTAATCACGAAGTTATGTGTTAAATCAACAAAATCATTTGATGACATCATGGTCAACCTAGGCGGAGATGGGATTGGAATCGATTTTGAACTTGAGAATTCTGTTTTACAAAATTTATCGATTCCATTACCATCCCGTTTTCGGCTCCGCGTATAATAAGAAGTCTTTTTAATGATGACCCAGTCGGAGGCAGAGGCAGAATGGGGATGGAATATGGAAATATGAAAATATGAAGAAAATAAAATCCCTTTTTCATTTTGATCTCAGTTCTGATCCCCTTCCTGATTTCGACTCCGAGCCCATTTATTGATTAGTGAACTATCCATGTCAATTTTGGCTTCGATTCCGGTAGTGTTGTAAAAAGAAACTGTTTTAGATTATGTTACTGCCTAGTTCCGCCTCTGGTGCATATATGAAAGGTATGGCTTTTAGAACATGTTTTGTGGTGATATCTAAAGATCTAATTAGAGGTTTTGCTTGTAGGAAAGTTGAAAGATGTCAGGAACATCAGGGGAAGCTGCTCAAAGGAACCAGCCTGCAGGAACATCAAAGGCAGCACCAAAACCAAAGAATTTAAAACCAGAACAACTGCCTTATACCTTGAGGTATAATCATAGGAGTCTGGTGGTGAAGGTGAGCAAGGTGGAGTCAAACTGGTCAGACATCACTGATACGAACTTGGGCCAGTACAACTTTGAGGAGTTACATGGAGAAACCTTTGCAGAACGAGAAAATCTAACGGGAAGGACGCAAAGTATTGTTGATTCTAGCTTGGCACATATTACTGTGTTCCCTTTATCAGTCCAATGCCCGGAGTTGATTTTAACAACAACCAGTGCCTACAATCCTGCTACAAGACTATGCATGGATTCATAGAATAGGGTGATTATTGATCTTACTCCTCAGATGTTTCAAAGTTTATTTAATGTCTCGAATCCAAAGAGCTTGGTGCAGTTGGATGAGGCAGAGGCCTTGGAGAAATATAGTAAGTATAAGGACTCCAATAGGTCTCATTTGAACAAGAAATGGCTGAAGACAGAAAAGAAATCTCTATCCAAGCTTGCACACCAACCTAAGAGGGTAGATTTCAAGAAGGAAATATCAGATTTAATACTAATGCTGTCCAGGGTGTTTGGGAAGAGGGATACGTTCCACTTCAAGGAATGAATGTTTCCTTTCATCCAAATAATCTTATAGGGTGATTATTAGTTTGATTGGCCAATGATTGTGTCAAATGCTATCCATGACCAGCTAACTAACATCAGAAACACTAAGTGTTTCTTTATGACTTCTTATGTGGTATATGCAGTGGTCAGATTAGGTATTTTCCAAGGCTTAAATAGAGTGGGCATTATGGGAGCCTTGAATGGACAGAAGAAGGTATGGGAGCACTATGATCAGTTGTCTCTTCAAGTTGCTAAGACTCATTTCAGAAGAGTCAATGATGCATTTTTATATGTGATCATCAATCAATTGAATGGAGATGCAGGATACCGGTTGAGTCAAGAAGCCATGACATTCATTGCTGAATGGGGATGTTGGAACATCCAATACCCCAAATTTATATACTTCAGGTTGGTTGGTTTTGAAGGCCATCCACATTTACTTCCAAGATGCTGCAATAATAGGATAGTGCTAATGGAGTTTGTATATCAAGCTATTGGAGTTAATGCTCAGTTTGGGATCAAGCATAAAACTGGATGTCATAAATTTCCCATGAAGTTGGGTGAATATAGCTGTCAACACTTGGTAGGAGCAAAGGTGGTTTGTAATGAATTGATACAGTTGAAATTGGGATTGTACATAGCTCGTAAGTACTGTGATCCAAAGGGTAAGATGCATGCCTTGTTGGCTTCGGTGTTTACTAAACATTTCAATTTGTTAGAAGACTTTTGGAGTGATCGACAAGATGAGTATGATCTAAGGAAGAAAAATTATGAAAGATTGTTTGTTTCACTCATGTCAGAGCTAGGTGTTAAAGAAAACATTCCTGACACATTGGTGGATGATGGAATTGTATTGGATCCATCCTATGAAGCTTTGAATATTGGCACCAAGAGCCTAGATCCAATTGACTGGGATGCTAAAGAAACAATTGATATTAAGAAGATTGGAAGGATAGTATTGGATAGGAGCGTGCAATGGTTGATGTTGAGAACTCAAGCTCCTCAAGGACCAGTCCTTAAAAAGGGTAAGGGATACAAGAGAATCAAGAGAAAGACACCTCCCAAAGAGCCATTGGAATTCCTTCCTCCGGACATTGAAGAAATAGAACTTGAGGTGGTGGATGATGAAGAGGAAACACAAGAAGGAGATGTTCCAGTAGGATTTGCTATCTCTACACCTACATTAGGTGAATCATCCGCCCAAGTCCCACTTACAAGGAAGAAGAGTAAAGAAATTCAAGAAGGAGCTCTTCATAGCATGGCTGAGGCTAGAAAGGGAAAAGACGTGGAGGAGGAAATTCTGGAGGTTGAAACAGATTCAGATGAGACTCTATCAGAGAAAGATATGCAAGAGAACATGCCTTCAAAGGAGAATATTGAGCAGATTTTAACACATGAAGATCAATGGAAGCTGTTTGAAGATGCGAAAAGAGATTATGATGCAAGGGTTGCAGTGGAGAAACAAAAGGAAATGGAAGCCAAGGTACAAGCTGATGCTATACTGCACCAGCAACAATTGAAAGCCAAACAAGTTAAAGAAAAGGTAGTAGTTGATGAAGTGGAAAAAAAAAGAAGGAAACAAGAACAAGAGTTCAAGATGAAGGAAGAGAATGATAAGTTAGAGTTGATACAAAAGATCCATGATCTTGAGGAGGAGAAAGAAAGAAATCGAAGGGAGAAAGAAATCTTAGTTGCCAAGCTAAAACTTGTGGAAGAAGCTTTCCAAAAGGAAGAAGAAGCAACACAATTGCAAAAGGAGAAGGATGCTGCAGAGTTGATCAAGAAACAACAAAAAGGAGAAGAAGCAAAAGCAGAAAAACTTAAGGCTTTGGAGGCAGAAAGATTAGAAAAGGAAAGGACTAGAGGCTTTAGAAAAAGAGAAATTAGAAAGGGAAGCTCTAGAGAAAGAAAGAATGGAAAAAGAAAGATTGGAAAGAGAAAGAGTGGAGAGAAATCGGTTGGAGGAAGAGAGGTTGAGGAAAGAAGAGGAAGATAAGAAAAGGCAAGAACAAGAAAGATAGGGAAGAGGCTGAAAAGCTTGTACAGATGCATATACTGCAAGAACAACAAGAGAAAGCAAGGGTTGACTCTCAATCCCAGGTAAATATGCAGCCACCTTCTACAGTTGTTGCTTCCTCTTCTTCTATGATGACTACTACTCCAAGTGCTCCTACATGGCTAAAACTGGACTTGCAAAAGAGGGCAATAACACCTCCACAACCTCTCAATTGGGAGGATATGATGAAAGGAATTGAGCAGGAGAGGCCTAAAAAGAAGGCTAAAATTCTACATTCTACCCGACTCACAGACAAAGGAGAAATTGTTGCTGAATGTGCCATGCCAATGACAGAAAAGGAGGTAGGGGACATGCAGCTAACAGATTATCAATTGAGTACTTCAACTTGGGAAGGCCCACTAGGAATCAACAAGATGAACTTGATTGATGTGGTGGCTTCAACAACCAAGTCAAGAATGATCAAGGATAAGCAAAAGAAGGATGAGCTTAAAGCTCAATTGGATCAACTACATTCATTCTTGAAGAGTGTCTCCTCTCCAAAATCACAAAGGTAAGCAACCATTGAGACTCCTATTTTGTTAAGCAAAAAGGAGGTAGATGATTTGGTGTAGGTAAAAGGCAAAGCAGAGATGGTAGACCGATGGGTAGACAAGTTAAACTGAGAGGTGGGTGAAGTTTTGGTTGAAGGTTTTGAAGCCTATAAGGACACAGAAGGGTTATAAAAGAAATGTATCAATACATTGAGGCATCGGAGAAACAAGGAGAAGAGTATAAAGAATACAGTAGAAGTTAGAAAGAGTTAGTGTATTGCCTTTGGCTACTCTTTTGGAACAATCAATACTTGAGGAGGACAATAAGGATTTTGTGGAGAAAACTTCTCGTATACTCCGTTTTAGAACTGACTTCTTGTGTAA
This sequence comes from Sequoiadendron giganteum, assembly GCA_007115665.2. Classification (NCBI taxonomy): domain Eukaryota; kingdom Viridiplantae; phylum Streptophyta; class Pinopsida; order Cupressales; family Cupressaceae; genus Sequoiadendron; species Sequoiadendron giganteum. Next base: position 54,352,390 of record CM021108.1, on the reverse strand, counting down.
ACATAAGGATGAGATCCAAGAGGCTGTTAATAATTTGACTGAGCAGTTGGAAGAGCTGGAAGCAGTTATTGCCATTATTGTAGATGTAAATGCATTTACAAAAGAGGGCATGCCTTTGAGTCAAATAAAAGAAAAGTGGGATGAAAGATTCAAAGGACTCATGCAGAAAGAGGATGATGGAGAAGATTTGATGATAGATCGGTTAATGGATGTCAAGGAAGAAATAAAAGCTGCTAGAAGAGAGATGATAAAGATAAAAGGTATGAGGGAGTTTGCTGCAGCAGAATTGGATCGGATCAAATTTGAAGATAGCTGGATTGATGGGCCAAAAATAGATACATTACAACAAGTCTTCACCAACTACGATGAGTTCATTGCAGATCCAGCTTCGCATGCATGAATCCTTGCATGCATGATTTTTCTCTTCCTTGCATGTTGCATGCAACACTGACAGTTTTGGGGGCGCATGACTTCTTTTCTCTTTTATCTTCTATTCTCTAGTTAAACTGAATGTTAATGTAAGAACTCAAGATCAAATTGATCTGAGTTTCCAAGAGAATTTTTGTTCCTAAAAGGGTGGATAACCTAAAATAGAAGTGAAGTTCAAACTTTTTGTATAATCTATAAATACCCTGATGGGTATCATATTGTAAGGGTCAGCTAATTAAGAATAGAATTGGCTTACCTGAGATTAGGAGATAGAATTTTGTAGTGATTTTACAGAGATACATTGTACTTGATCTTTTATAGTTAATAGAATTACAGGTTTTCTCGAAATATGGTATTTAGAATTAGATTGTTTGTTTGATAAGGCTGATAAGTTATAATCTATCTGTATGCAGTGATTGTGCTGAACATAAGAGTTTCTTGAGTGATGAAAGTCATTTGAAGGAATCAGATTTAAGGATTATCTTATTAGATTATCATTGAGTTAAAGTTATTAAAGTCTGTTGATCTATGACCTTAGCAATGAATGGATGTATGTTTTGAAATTTGGGAGATAGTTGTGATAAGCGAAAAGTGATATTAAATTAAGCACCTTAGATGCATGCAATGGTATAGTTTATGCTGTAGATTGTGTCATGCTTTGGTTTTATGATCTGTTAGGAAACATTCATTGTTGAAGGTATATGTCCAGATACTAGATAAATTTGATTCATACTTACTGGTTTACCCCTTTGTCCTATCTTTTTCTTTTATTTGAAACCCCATTGATTTACTAAAACAGTTCGATAGAAAATGAGTCATTGCTTGAATCTTTTGTTACCAGCACAGGCCCCTTGAATATTACAGTTGCATGAACCGATTGAGTGACACCAGACAGTTGAGAACCAACTACCAGGACCTTGGGAGTTAGGCTACTATATGTTGTCTTTCTTTTTCAGGAGAAATAGAGTAGAAATATTTTTTTTTAACGTTCTTTGTGTCATCTTCACCATCAACAGATATAAAGCAGCATCAACTAGTGGTGTGGAACATTTTTTTTCAAGTATGTGCAATTGGTGTTGCCATTGATGTCAACAAGCTTTGGTGTTGTCATTGATGTTTACTGTATGAGAAGGAGTTTATTGCAAGGATGTGCAGTTGTTGTTGATTTGGTGTTTTCCTTGATGATGGTTTGATTAGTTACATTATGTTGTCATTAGTAAGCTATTGATTTCAACCTCTAGCACTTCTTTGATAATCTTCTATTTATGGATGTATGGTTGAGTTTCTATGTTGAAGTTGGCTTGATGGTGATGAGGAAGTATTGAAGATGTTGATTATATGTTTGTGATGCTTGGCTTCCAAGTTCTTTTGAGAAAATTGAATAAAAATAAGAAATGGTATATTGCAATGTTCTTCTATGTTGTAGAGTAGTGTTCTGGTTTGGCTCCACATTTCTTCTAGGTTGAAGATCTTTTTGTGTGGTTTAGATATGTTGATCAAAGGTGTTTAGAGGTGTTGCATTCAAAATTTGGTGTGTTGAATTGTTGTGTAGAGGAAGGTGTGTTCACTAGTGTGTGAACTATATATTGTAGAGGTGTCTGTGAGAAATTTTTTTGCTCCACATTTCTCCACAAAATGGTTTTAGGTCTTGTAGATTTGAAAGGGTGTTGATAGTGCGTGCATCTTTCTTCAGATGAGTTGTTTATGGTTTGGTGCTTTAAAAGTCATTTTCTTGAGTTGCAATGTATGGCAAAATTATTTGAGTGTACTAGGTGTGTACATTCTTCAGGTGAAAGTTTTTGCAAAGGAAATTGTTGGTTTTCAGGGTGTTTGTAGAATATTATAGATTGTGTTAAAAATTTATGTGGTGTTCACGAGTCATCTTTGGATTTGAGGAAGCTTGTACTTAAGTGTTAATGGTGTTAACACAAGTTCACCTAACCTTGGATGTTTACACTAATTGCAAACATGATTTGGTGTTTGTGGATGCGTGGCATAGTGTGTATGAGTGGATTTAGGTCCTAGATAAGGTGTGTTGTGGCATTCCTTCATTCCTTTCCACTTTGGGAATGTTTTGGTGCCGACCTAATTTGAATTTGCATGGTCAAGGTGCATAGCCAACCTTGGAGAATGTTTTAAAGATTGAAGATGGTATAAGTAAGTGCTGATTTGTTGAGGGATGATACTATAGATGTGAGAGATGTGAATGATTCAAAGTGTAGAGTTGTAGGGTGTGAATTTGTGAAGTGTAGTGTGAGCTTTCATGTGTTAGATTATTGAATGCAGTGAGTAGAAGTTGTCTATAATTATTCAAAAATATTGTGAAGGTGTTAGTGATGTTGTGGTGGATTTTTCCATCAGATTGAGATGGATTTATTATTTTAACACTCTTATCTATCTTCTTTTCTATTCTGGAAGTGAGCCCTATTGTATTTGTAGTTGATATTACTTTATATTGTGAGCTAATTCTCATCGTGGTTTTTCCCATCTTGGGTTTTCCACATAGATTTTGTGTTTCCTTGTGTATGGTGTTTATTTGGTTGTATTTCTTCTATTTTCTTTCATGATAAATCATTTTAATAGATTAAGGGATAATTGGATTAATGGGGATCTGAATGTTTGTGAGGGTTTTGAAGTTTTCAGGTAAAAATGATTCACCCCTCTCTTATTTATCTTGTGCATTCAACAATTGGTATCAGATCAAGGTTACTTGGAAGAAAGCTTAACCACTTGAGTTAGATCTAGGATTGCTCACAAGAAAGTTGTTCCTATGTTTGATGGATCAGATTATGCATTTTGGAAGAAAATGATGGAATGTTTTTTGGTTTCTCTTGGATTTGAAATCTGGAGATCTGATGAGAGAGGATATACTATTCTTGCAAATTGTCCAAGCATTGATGATGAGATCAAGGTATTCTCTCTTAAGTGCTCTTGCTAATTTTGAATTGGTAAAAGTTATGAATATGAAGACTACTAGAGAAATTTGGATAAATTTAGAAAGCATTTATGAAGGAGGTGATAAGATCAAGAAAGCTAAGATGCAAAATTTGAAGATCATGTTTGAGACCTTGTGAATGTCTGAAGATGAAAAAATCACAAGATACTTGCAGAAGGCGGATGAAGTTGTCAATGGTATCAGAGGTCTTGGTGGAGAATTGAAAGAAGAAGTGGAAAAGAAGGTACTTAGAACTCTTCCTAAAGCTTATAGTCATAAATTTTCTACTATTGAATAATTAAAACAAATGAATCAATATACCAAAAATCAGTTGTATGGTTCTTTAACTACGTTTGAAATGAGAGAATTCGGTACAAGTAGTGCAAAATTTGAGACTACTTTTAAGGCTAGAAAATTAGAGAAGACTGTGGAATAAGATAAGGAGGATGTTGATGATGTAGGAGCTAATTTTGTAAGGAGAATGAACAAGGGTACTAGAAAGTATAGAGGTAAGTTTCCTTTCAAATTTTTTAGTTGTGGAAAGATAGGTCATTATGCTTCAAGATGTCCAAACAGAGCTTTGAATGACAAAAATAGGGAGAACAAAAGTAAGATGATTAAGAAAAGTTATTATGTTAGAGAAGATGCAAATATATCTTATGATGAATTTGATTATGGAGATGATGAGGATGATGAATTCTTGTTCATGGATTTAAAAGCTACTAACTTTGAGAGATGTTTGAAGGAAAGGGCTTCGAAAGTAAGTGCTAAAAATGAAGGCAATTGGGTATCTAATTTTCATGCTAGATAGGAGAAATACTATATCATTGATAGTGTATTCTCTAATCATATGACCAGTGACAAGAGTAAGTTTGTTAAACTTTAAAAATATGAAGGACTTGTTAGATTTGGTGATGATACATCTGCTAAGATATGTGGGAAAGGTTCAATTAGTTTTGATGGTAAGCATAACATTGATTATGTTCTTTATGTTAAGGGTTTAAGACATAATCTCTTGAGTGTTGGAAAAATGTTTAGCAAGGGATATAATCTTATGTTTTAGGATGATGGCTGTGAGATCAGAAAAAGCTTCAAAACTATGATTGCTGCTGGAAGAAGGACAGATGGAAATGTCTATCAGCTCAAAGGTGTTGATGGTTATTTTTTCATCACTCAAATCAATGAGAGTTGGATATGACATAAAAAAATGTGTCACATCAATTTTGATAGCCTAGTGAGAATAATTTCAGTTCAAGCTATGAGAGATTTACAAAGATTACACAGCTTATCAATGTTGTCTATAAGGAATGTCAAGTTGGAAAGAAAGCAAGAAGAAGATTCAAAGTCAAAGAACAATCTTCTATCAGAATATTGGTATTGGTGCATAAAAATATTTGTGGTCCTACAAGAGTAATAATTCTTCAAGGTGATAGGTATTTCATGCTATTGATTGATGATTACTCTCGAATGGCATAGGTTACTTTTCTCAAAGAAAGATCAAAAGCTCTAGATAAGTTTAAAGAATTCAAAGTTATGGTTGAGAATGAAATGTATATGAAAATCAAATGTTTGAGGTCTAATAGAGGTGGATAGTTCACCTCCAATGATTTCAACATATTTTGTGAGAATCATGGAATAAAGAGGCATTTATCTACCCCGAGGACTCCTTAGTAGAATGAAGTGGTTGAAAGGTAGAATATGACTATTGAAGAAGCTGCAAGGAAAATGATGAAAGAAGAAAATCTACCAGAATTCTAATGGTGAGAAGTAATTCATACTACTATTTATATACTTAACATAGTGCAATAAAAGGAAAACAACACAAATACTCCTTATGAGCTATGGTATGGAAGGATTGCTACTATCAAATACTTCATAGTGTTTTGAAGAAAATTCTATATCATAAGGGATGAAGAAAACTTAGGAGAGTTTGATGTAAGGTCCAATGAAGGTATATTTCTTGGATAATCTACTAAAAGAAAAGATTTTTGATGCTACAACAAGAGGCTAAGAAAAATTGTTGAGAGTGCATGTGTCAAGGTTAATGAAGATCTATAGAAGAATTCAATGGTGATAGATGGATATGAATTAGATGAGTCTTCTTGCAGAGAAGAAATAAAAGCTAAGGAAAAAGAAGTACAAATTGAAGAGGAAGAAGCTCTAGAAAAGATTCCTAAAACCCCTAAGTATGTGTAGAAGAACCATTCTAAAGAATAGATCATTGGTGATAAGAGAAAAGGTGTACTAAAAAGAAGGAGAGATGTTGAAGAACAGGTAAATCTATGTTTACTTTATGAAGTTGAACAAAAAATAGTGATTGAAGCATGCAAGGATGCATATTCGATCGAGGCTATAGAAGAAAAAATAATGCAAATTGAGAAGGATTAGACTTAGGAACTTGTCCCAAGACAAGCAAATAAGACTGTGATTGGAATGAAGTGGGTATCTAGGAAAAAATTAAATAAGAGTCAAGAAGTGGTAAGAAACAAGGAAAGGCTTGTATGTAAAGGTTACTCACAAGTAGAAGGGATAGACTTTGAGGATAAATTTTCTCTAGTGGCAAGAATGGAAGTTATCAAGATATTTTTGGATTTTTCAACACATAAGGATTGCAAAGTTTATCAAATGGATGTGAAGTCTGCTTTCTTGAATGGTGAATTTGAAGACGAAGTGTACATAGAACAACCAAATATGGTTTGCAGATTGAAGAAGGCATTATATGGGTTGAAGCAAGATCCTAGAGCTTGATATGCAAGGTTGGACAGGTACTGGTTATGACAAGGATTCATTTTAAGGGTACTACAGATAGTAATCTCTACTTTAAATTGGAAAAAGATCAAATTTTGATTGTGGTTGTGTATGTTGATGACATAATTTTTTGAGTAAATGAAGCTATGCGTAAGAAATTTGTAGAAGAGATGTAGAAAGAGTTTGAAATGTCAATGTTTAGGGAGATGAATTTATTCCTTGGGATAAAATTCAATCAAATAAATAAAGGCATTTTTATTTTACAACCAAAATATGTCAAGGATATGTTGAAGAAGTTTGGAATGAAATATTCTAAACTAGTATGTACCCCTATGATTATTGGTTGCAAAATGAATAAGAATGATGAATCCCCAAAGGTTGATTAGAGAAAGTATAGATCAATGATTAGAGGACTACTATATCTAACCGTTGAAGTGCACAAGACTACTGAGAGGGGGGTGAATTAGTTATACCAAATTAATTTTACTTCTATCATTAATCAATTCCAACTTAACTTAATCTATTATTAATTATAAGCTTGAAATGTAGATAAGAAAAAGAAAACACTAGAGACACCAGATTTACATGGAAAATGCAATGAGGGAAAAACCACGGTGAGGATTAACTCACAGTATAGTAGGAATGCAATACCAGATACAAATTCTCACTGCTAGAGCGCTGACTACCCAAAACAAACATTCATTGCCTACAATAGGACTCACTATCTAGAAGGAGGCTAACTGCCTATAGACAAAGAAAAGATAAATAAAGATTCACCACAATAGGTTTTACACAATCGTAGCTTGATCCAAATATTGTAGACACCATCAACTCACTGCTTTCAGGAATCTAGCACATCAAAGTACTGCTTCCTTGATTCGATCTTACACAATCTAATTTTCGCACTTGTTCACACTCTTCAATTGCTTGCTTCCCAATTCGTAACATCTTGAATTGATTTTATACCATCTTCAATGCTAGAAGATTTCTCCAAGGTTGGCTATACATCCTCCATTTTACAAATTCAAATTAGGTAAGCTACTCAACATTCCTATGATGGATAAGAATGAGAGAGTTACAATTACACATTTAATTAAGACCCAAATAAGATCTTGGATCAATCACACGCTTCCTTAATTCGATGCAAGATCTTTATGTAATGTGTAAGCACTAGGTCAACCAAACCTAATGAAAACACCAATGATATTTGAAGTACGTGCATCTATAGAAAGATGATCACATGTGGATAACCCAACACACTTCACCAGACACTTGAACATCACTTAGAAACCTTCAGGTACATCCGCAACAACTACAACAATCTTCATGCATAGAACATTCTTCAACAACCCAATCGAATCGAGTAGCAACACACAATAGCTTTGGAACAAGTCTTCCGGAGCACTCAACTACAAGCACATTTTCTAGAATATAGAGAAAATGAATATTAACCTTCTTCCAAATTTGCAAGATCTGAAACAAACCATCAAAAGACTGTAGAGAAAAAACATTTCTCCCAGCCCATAGACAAATAGTTCTGCCAAACTGGTTCACACACCGGTGAACATATCTTTCACTCTCCATCAACCCAAAAGCTAAAAGTTTGGATATATTATCCATTGAAGCTCATGAACAATAATAAAAATCCACACAGGCATAGGATCAACACAAAATAAATGCATAGAAAAATACTGGAGCACACTCACAACACATAATCAACACTGCCTTCATTATTTCTTAATTTTCTCAAAAGCACTTGGCATCAACACAACTGCAAATTTATAAATATAGCTCCATGTACTCTTAACACTTCTACAGTATCTCAACTATACAAGTACCACTTGCAATCACTTTGAACTATTTTTACATCAATGGCAACATTAATGACAACACCACCAAACACAACCATTCTTGTAACAATATCCCCCTTTGTCATTGATGGCAACACATAATGTGAAAAACCATCAAAGACAACATAGACATTCTCTTGCTTCTTATTTCATTTCTTTTTTAGATTATACAGCCTGCACAAGCATTTCTGCACTCTCTTCTCTTTATAATATTTTCTCTCCCCCTTCACCCATTTCACATGACTCTCTCTCCCCCTTTGACATCAATGGAAAAGGAAAGTTTTGCATGAAACATATACTATATAAAGCTCTGATCACTCTCCCTTAGGAGTGCACTCACATCACACACTACAAAAATGAAACACTCTACTCCCCCTGAGGACTTGACCTCAATCATTAGTGGAAACCAAAATTAATTTGTGAATCCACTATAGTGATGCACCTCCATGTGCACCTAATTTAAGGAAGGAGGGGCAGTAACCCCTAACTTCCCCTTGAGATACTCAAAAGTATCCTTCAGAAGGGCCTTAGTGAATATGTTAGTAATTTGTTCCTTGGTAGACACATATTCAAGTCTGACTTCATTCTACAATACCTTCTCCCTCAAAAAATGATACGTGATGGATATATGCTTTATCCTAGAATGCATCACCAAATTATTTGAAATGTTTATTGCACTTGTATTGTCACAAAATATAGCGATAGGCTCATCTCACATCACACATATGTCCTTCAAAGTTTGCTTCATCCAAAGTACCTGTGTACAATAGGATGTTGTTGTAATATACTCAGCTTCTATAGTGGATAAAGAAATCGAGTCATGTTTCTTACTCAACCATGAGACCAATCTTCCTCCAAGGAAGAATGAACCACCACTTTTACTCTTTCAATTATCTACACAACCAACCCAATCTGCATTAGCATAGGCATTCAATGTGAAATCAATATCCTTAAGATAATATATCCCATAATCTAGAGTCCCCTTAAGATATCTGAATATCCTCTTTACAACTATAACATGTGTCTCTTTAGGTTCTGCTTGAAATCTTGCAACAAAACATACTACATGCATGATATCTAATCTAGTAGTAGCAAGATACAACAGTCCACCAATCATAGATCTGTACATGCTTTGATCAACTTTAGAAGATTCATCATCCTTACTTAGTTTACACCTGGTTACCATAGGGGTAAAAATCGGTTTGGAGTCATTCATTCCAAACTTCTTCAACAATTCCTTAACATACTTAGATTGAGAAATAAATATCCCCTTATCATTTTAATTTACTTGAAGTCCAAGGAATAAAATCACCTCACCAATCATAGACATCTCAAACTCTTTTTGCATCTCTTCTGCAAATTTATTACACATACCTTCATTTTCGCCAAAGATAATACCATCAACATATACCACAACTATCAAAATTTTGTTTCTCTCAACTTTAAAATAAATATTGTTGTCTGCAGAGCCTTTGCTGAATCCTTGTTGTATCAAGTATCTATCCAACCTTGCATACCATGCTCTAGGAGCCTATTTAAGTCCATACAATTCCTTTTTCAATTTGTAGACCATGTTCGGTTTGTCTGACAACTAAAACTCTTCTGGTTGTTCCATGTACACCTCTTCTTCCAGTTCTCCATTCTGAAAAATGCAGACTTGACATCCATGTGGTACACTTTGAAATCTTTATGAGAAGAAAATACAAGAAACAACCTAATGGCTTCCATCCTTGCCACCGGTGCAAATGTTTCTTCAAAATCTATTCCTTCAACTTGTGAATAACCTTTACATACAAGTCTTGCTTTATTTCTTACCACTTCACCATCTTAATTTTGCTTATTCTTGAATACCCATTTTAAGCCAATCACATTCTTGTTCATTGGTCTAGGGACTAGTTCCCATGTCTGATTCTTCTCTATCTGTTGCAATTCCTCTTTCATTTCTCTAACCCAACTCTCATATTTGCATGCCTCACTCATAGTCTTAGGTTATATCTTAGAAAGTAAACACAAATTTACCTCAACCACTTTGCTTCTTGTTTTTTCACCTTCACTTATGTCTCCAATTATCTGTTTCTCTGGATGATTCCTATGTACATATTTAGGAGTCTTAGGAGTAGATTCTAGAATCTCCTCTTCATCACTTTGTTCTTTCTCTTCCTCTTCTTCTTCTTGTATTTTCCCATAGATAGGATCATCTAGTTCAACTTCACTTATTTCTACTGGTCTATGCATAGCTTCATCAACTTTTACATTTGCACTTTCAACTATTTTCCTTAGTCTTTTATTAAAGCATCTATATGCTTTGTTGTCAGTTGAATATCCAAGAAAAATTCCTTCATCACATCTAGCATCAAACTTTCCAAGATTCTCATTATCTCTTTAAATGTAACATCTTCTTCCAAACACTTTAAAGTATTTAACAGTAGGAGTCTTACCGGTCCATAAATCATAAGGAGTCTTTGTTCTTTTACCTATGATTTGAACTTTGTTAATAATGTAAATAGTAGTGTGGATAGATTCTCTCCAATATACATCAGGAACATTTTCTTCTTTCATCATTGTCCTAGTAGCCTCTTGAATAGTCTAGTTCTTACTTTCCACCACTCCATTCTACTAAGGGGTTCTTGGGGAAAAATAATGTCTCTTTATGCCATGCTCTTCACAAAATGCATTAAAATCACTAGAAGTGAATTCTCCAACTCTATCAGACCTTAAAAATTTAATTCTTGGGTTTACCTCATTCTCTACTCTTGCTTTAAACACTTTAAGTCTATCTAGAGATTTATATTTGTCTCTAAGAAAAGTAACCCATGTCATCCTGGAGTAATAATCAATAAAGAGCATAAATTACCTATCACCATTAAGACTTCCCGTTCTTTTAGGATCGCAGAGGTCAGTATGAATCAATTCCAACATTTCGGTAGATGATTGTTCTTTTCCTTTAATGTTATTTCTTGTTTTTTTTTTGAACAGACAACTTTTGCAAACTGAATTTGTAGGCTTTGTGATTCTAGGTAGATCTCTAACATTTTCTCATGAACTGATCCTAATCAGATTGTCAAAATTTACATGTCCCATCCTCTGGTGCCATAGCCAGCTTTCATTAATCTAAGAAACAAAGCACTGACCATCACCACTCTTAAGCTAATAGATTTTTCCATGAGTTCTTCTTCCTGCTCCTACCATAGTTTCAAACCATTTTTTGATCTCACAAGTGTTATCCTAAAAAACAATCTTGAATCCTTTGCTACACATTTTCCCAACACTCAATAGATTATGCCTTAAGCCCTTGACATAATAGACATCATCAGTACTATGTTTTCCATCAAGACTAATTGTTCCTTTTCCAACAATCTTAGCACCAGAATCATATCCAAACATAACTAATCCTCCATCATACTTTTCAAGTTTAGTGAGCTTACTTTTGTCTCTAGTCATATGATTTGAGAATCCATTGTCAATTACCCAATAGTCTTCATCCTGTCTAGCATGAAAATCAATAACCGGAGTACCTTCCATCTCATCCTTCTTGCTCTCCGAACCAGTTTCCCTTGCACATCTTCCATGGTTAGCAGATACAACTTTACTTTCTAGGGCTAGAAATAAACATTCATCTTTATCTTCCTCAAATTCAGGCTCATCATCATAAATTCCTGCATCTTCTTTAACATAATACAATTTCTTGAACTTCCCATCCTTTTTGTCTTTGTAATTATTATTATCTTTGTTCTTCTTGTGAGTAGTGTTGTTTGGACATCTTGAAGCATAGTGACCAATATTTACACAACTAAAACACTTAAAAGGCAACATACCTTTGTACTTACTAGTGCCTTTCTTTAATTTCCTTGTAAATTTTTCTTCCAACTCTTCTGAGCTATCATCATCCGAGTCATCTCCTATCTTAGTTGCTTTAAAGGACATTTTAGCTTTCTCCTTTTATCTTTCAAACTTTCTCATCTCAAATGAAGTCAGGGTGCCAAATAGATTCTCCTTAGTAAATGTCTCTTTGGATCATATGATTCTTCAATACCAAATACCTTATCACTGTAATTATATGGTAGGGTCATCAAGATCTTCTCAATTACATATTCATCTATCATGGTACCAACTTGTTCTTGATTTCATTTGCTGCAAGTTCAACTCTTTTATAATAGCTTGCAATATCTTCACCATCTTCCATTCTCAAGTTCTCAAATCTATATTTTTCTATTAGCTTCCTTGACAATTTTACTATTATCATTTCCTTCATAAATATATTTCAATTTTTCCCATACTTTATAAGAAATGCCAAGAGAAATAACTTTTGTTCGTTCAATTTTAGATAGAGCACTAAAGATAGCATACCTTTCCTCTTACTTCTCCTCATAAGCAAAGATCTCATCTCCAGAGGAAGGACCAGTGGATGGTTCAACATACTTTGTCTCTACAACTTTCTAGATCTTGAAACCAAGAGAGATAAGATATCCTCTCATTTTCCCTTTCCAGTCACTGTAATCAACTCCACCAAGAATAGGGATTTGCAGCTTGTACGCCATCTAATCTACCTCAAGTGACTAAGATTTTCATGGAGGAACCAAAGCTCTGATACCGATTGTTGAAATGCACAAGAAAGCTAAGAGGGGAGGGGGTGATTTAGTTGTACCAAATTACTTTTACTTCTATACTTAATCAATTCCAACTTAACTTAATTTTTTATTAAGTATAAGCATGAAATGAAGATAAAAAAATAGAAAACACCAAAGACACCAGATTTATGTGGAAAACCTAATGAGGGAAAAACCATGGTAAGGATTAACTCACAATATAGTAGGAATGCAATATCAGATAGAAATGCTCACTGCCCAAAAATAAAGGCTCACTACCTAATATGACTCACTATCCAAAAGGAGGCTCACTACCTACAAACAAAGAAAAGATAAATAAAGATCCACCACAATAGTTCTTATACAATCGCAACTTGATCAAAATATTGTAGACACCATCAACTCACTACTTTTAGGAATCTAGCACATCAAAGTATTGCTGCATTGATTCGCTCTTATACACTCTTCTTTTCACACTTTTTCACACTCTTCACTTGCTTTCTTCCCAATTCGTAACATCTTGACTTGATTTTATACCATCTTCAACCCTAGAAGCTTTCTCCAAGGTTAGATATACATCATCCATTTTACAAATTCAAATTAGGTCGACTACTCAACATTCTCGTGGTGGATAAGAATGAGAGAGGACCAATTACACATTTAAATAGGACCCAAAAAACTTCTTGGATCAATCACATGCTTCCTTAATTCGATGCAATATCTTTATGTAACGTGTAAGCACCAAGTCGGCCAAACCTAATGAAAACACCAATGATCTTTGAAGAACACACATCTACAACAAGATGATCACACATGGATCACCCAACCCGTTTCACTAGATATTTGAACATCACTTAGAAACCTTTAGGTACATCCACAACAATTGCAACAATCTTCATGCATAGAACATTCTTCAACAGTCCAACCAGACCGAGCAACAACACACAGTAGCTCTAGAACAAGTCTTTTAGAGCACTCAACCACAAGCACATTTTCTAGAACACAGAGAAAATCAATATTAACCTTCTTCCATATCCGCAAGATCTAAAGCAAACCACCAGAAGACTGCGGAGAAAAAACATTTCTCCTAGTCCACAGACAAATAGTTTTTCCAAACCAGTTCACACACCGATGAACATATCTTTCACTCTCCATCAATCCAAAAGCTAAAACTTGGGATATATTATCCATTGAAGCTCATGACCAATAATAAAGATCCACATATGCATAGGACAAACATAGAAAAAATGCAGAGCACAATACCATAGCACACTCACAACACACACTCAACACTACCTTCATTATTTGTTAATTTTCTCAAAAGCACTTGGCATCAACACAACTACAACTTCATAAATATAGCTCCATGTACTCTTATAACTTATATAGTATCTCAAGTATATAAGTACCACTTGAAATCACTCTAAATTGTGTTGACATCAATGACAACATTAATGACAACACCACCAAACACATCCATACTTGCAACACTAACTGCTACTAGACCAAATATCATCATGTAGTTTTTCTTGTGGCTATATTTCAATAAGATCCTAGAGAGTCACATGTTGTAAGAGTGAAGAGGATATTAAGATACCTGAAGGGCACTCTGGATCATGGCTTGTGGTATCCAAAGGATACCAACTTTACTTTAAGTGCATATACAGATGCAAATTGGGTTGGTTGTGTGTGTAGTGAAATTCCTACTTTGAAGACGCAAAATGAAATGAAATGAAAAAAAGGAAACACTAACAAACACTCAATGATAAGCCTAGTTGAATTCAAACAAAATACAAAGAAATGATACCTTTTACCTTGCTTGAATTGATGAGTTTGGTTGGCCCTTTTTTTTATGCTCGATTTTGTGCCCCTTAGTTGGCAAAATGGCATGCAAGTGTGCTCAAAATGAAGCTATTGAGATGGAGATTGCAATGGTGGATGTGGGTGTCAGATGAGGTGGACAAGGGGATATGAGGTGGATATGATGTGGAAAAGGTAAGTCTTGTCTCATCCACCCATATCATGGGATGATTTGGCAATAGAATAATTTTAAATTCTTCCAAAATATCCCTTGGTTGTGGAGATTTGACCTTAGGATTGGGAGGGGAGTTTTAAATTAGTCCTTTATTCCTCCAAGGGTGTTGGAGAAATAAAGTGGAATTAAAAATTCCACATAGGATGCATGGAGGAAATAAATGTGAATTTTATATTCACATGGGGAAGGGGATGCCTTCTCTAAAAGGAGAAAGCATTTAATAAGGTTGACTAAGGACACATGCCATAAATGGCATGAGGATTAGATTAGCCTAAAGTAGTGATTAAGGTTGTGCAAATGCAGGATTAGATGGACTAATGATAGATTAAGGGCAAGTGACACATTATGGATGATATGCCCCTAATGATGATTAGGGATGTTCACACCCTAATCAAAGATTAATTAGATTAATTAGATTAATTCAGATTAAGAAGGGATTATGGAGGATGTGACATAAGGAGAGAGAAGAAGATGAATTAAAAATTAATTTAATTTATTTTAGATAAAGTAACTAAATTAAATAAATTAACCCTTTATTTAATTTAGAGAGGAATGTGGGTAAGGTATTTGATCAATTAATTAAATACCTTAGGGGACATTAGGATGAAGTGAAATATTAACCAAACAATAAATTATTTGATTAATATGGCTTAGGGATGCATGGCAGAGGAATGTGAGGGTGAATTTGACCATATGGGAGTGGTCAAATTTAGGTGTCTACATTTTTTCCCTCTTCGAAATGCTGTTAGAATAAAAGCATTTCAAAGAAAAATAAAACACAAATGACTCGATAGAAGAAAAGAATGTTATATGATTCCCTGATATCATGAGAAAATGGATGGGAAGGAAGAAGGGAGAAATATGGTAGGGTATTCCCCCTTAAGAAGGTAGATGGGGAAGAAAAGGGGCCCTGGGCGACTTCTCGATATAAAAAAATGGAGGGCACCATGTGATAGAGCATGAAAAATCATGAAGAATTCCTTTTGAATAGAGGAAAATGGATATACAGGGTGTGAATGGCTGCCCTTAGAAGAAAAGGGGAAAATGAATTAAAAAGGTTTAATTAAAGTGTAAAAATTACGAAAAAATTAAGGCTAAATAGGGTCAAAAAAGAAAATTATTAATAGTAATTTTGAAAATTCACTATTCACCTAATTTTCATTTTCACAGTTGTCATCGCACTATTCGATGAATGAGAGAGAGAGAGTGACTAGGACAGCTGACAAGATGAGTGATATGGAGGGTGACAATGAGCTAATCCACTAAGGAGAGGAGGTGCAGGAATTCTACTATGAATGTGTGGTACCCTGCTAGGTAGGCTTCAGATCCTAACTTTGTGATTTGATTTGAATTTATGTACACAGTTTTAATTTTTGGGTGGGGTAGCTAGGAAATGTGTTCACCACGGAAGGGTGGACTCACCCTTCTAGACAAGCACATTCGCCCATGTGGTGAATTGGAGAGGGAAGGGGCGAACACACATACCGCAAGGGTTGGTGCACTGGGAGAGGGGTGATTGTGACATCACTTATCTCTGACAAGGGAAAACTTACAAAATGCAAGGGTGATTGGGTTAGGGGTTAGGTGAATGCAAAATTTCCAAAAATGGAAAAGTGTGGATAAAATTTCACCCAAAAGGGGAACACAAGGGTATGAATCTACCTCTTTAGTGGAAAGGCGAATGTGTATTCACCACTTGGAAAGAAATACATAGGGGTGATTGTGAAATCACCCATGGGAGAAAAGGGACGAACACGAGTTCACCTTTGGGGATAAAAAAGGTGAATTTGTGTCAAAACTAGAAAGGGGCGGGGACGCTTGTAGAATAGAACCCATGAAAAGAAACTAGAGGGGCACATGCTCCTTCTAGATAGGTGAACATGTTAGAAAGGGAAATGGGCGGATCCGTCTTACACAAACATGAACTTGCCAAATGAGGCAATGATGAAAAAGAAAGAAGATAGGAATGGAATGTCAGAAAATATGACAGAATGGTGGCATGGATGCAGAGCTTTGAGACTTTGAGGACGTGAGAGTGACACTTGACCATATTGGAGGTGACTTTGGAGATGATGACCATTGAGGATCATGCGATATTGTATCAAGTAGGACTGCTACACATGTTGGGGTATCCCAACATTAGAGCACACATACCTCTATTGAAAATATTGATGGAGTAGTGGAGCTCTGAGACCTCAAAAATCCATCTCACCAAAGGGGAGATGATAGTGACCTTGGAGGACATATGGTGGATTATGAGGTTGCTGATCCGTAGACACTTGATTAGTGCAACAACCACGTGATTAGTGGATAGGAGTGTATGAGTAGTGTTTGGACCTATTGACCTTTCCATATGAGGGAAGGAGTTAGATATTGACATGTACTTGGGGACAGGGATAGAAACCTTACCGCTATACCTCTATAGACTCATCAATGGGATCCACCTACTTGATAGGAGTGGTCAATTCTTTAGCCTCAAGATTATTGAGGTTGTTTGACATATTATGGAGAGGCGAGAGGGAGTTTTTGTTACAAGTATGAATGAGTTTGGTGGTGTTATGATTAATTTTGTCATTAATTTCAACACAGTACAAGTTGTTGTAGTTAAAGGAAACAAGTGATTTTAGGTGGTGCATGTATAGTTGAAATACTATAGAGATGTTGTGATTACATGGAGCTATCTTTATGGTGTTGCAAGTGTGCTGATATGATGAATTACCAAGTTCTTTTGAGAAAATTAATAAATAGTGAAGACATAATTGTGTGTGTGTTCAGTATGTGCTCCGGTAATGTGCTCCAAATTTCTTCTATGTTGATCCTATACATGTGTAGATCTATGGTGTTGTTTATGGGTTTCCTTGGGTGATATATCCTAGATTATAGCTTTTGGTTTGATGAAGAGTGAAAGTTGTGTTCATCGGTTTGTGAACTGGTCTAGCAGAGTTATTTGTTTGTGGATTGACAAAAATGTTTTTGGTCCGTAGTTCTCTGCTGGTTTTTTTCAGGTCTTGTAGATCTAGAAGAAGGCTTGTAATGGTTTTATCTATGTTCTATCAAAATTGTTCATGTTTTGGTGCTTCAGAAGAATAGTTCCATAGTTACTACATGTGTTTGTACAGTTTGAATAGACTAACGGAAAGTGTTATTTGTATGAATGTTGTCATAGTTACTGGGGATGAATTTGAAGGAATCTAATATGTGTTCTAGTGTATGGTGAATTATGTTATGTGGCTCACATTTTATCTTCTTGTTGTGAGTGCATGTACTTCAAAGTTCATTGGTGTTTTCATTAGGTTTGGCTGACCTAGTGTTTACACATCATGTGAGGGATAAGTATCAATTAAGGAAGCGTGTGATTGATCCAAGATGTTGTTTTGGGTCTTGGTTAAGTTTTAGTTTGGTCCAATCTCATTCTCATCCACCATGAGAATGTTGAGTCTCTGATCTAATTTAAATTTGTAAAATAAAGAGTATGTAGCCGACCTTGGAGAAAGTTTATAAGATAGAAGTTGGTATAAATACAAGGCAATATGTTAAAGTTTGTAAGCCAAAAGTGTGAGAGATGCAAAATATTGAGTGAAAGTGAACTAAGGAAATGAGCACTTCAATGTGTTAGAGTCCTGAAAGCAGTGAGTTGATGGTGTCTACAATTCTTTGATCATGGTTGCGAATGTGTGGAAGTTGCAGTGGTGGATTTTCTATTGCATTGAGATTATGTTCTCTATGTAACATTATTATTTCTATGTTTTTATATGTATAGGAAGCGAGTCTCCCATCTAGACAGTGAGTCATATCTTGGGCAGTGATCCCTTTGGTAGTGAACCTTTGTAATCGGTTTAACAATTACTCTTATATTGTGAGTTAACCCTTACCATGGTTTTTCCCTCATTGGGTTTTCCACATAAATCTAGTGTTTCTTGTTTTTTGTTTATGTTATATAAACTTCATAGTTATACATAATAATCAACTAAAGTGAATGTGGAATTGTTTAAGATCTATGGCGAATGTGATTAGATACAACTAATTCACCCCCCCTCTTAGTTTTCTTGTGCAATTCAACAATTGGTATCAGAGCTTTGGTTCCTCAAAGAAAAGATTCATCACTTGAGGTAGATCCAATGGCACACAAATTGAAAATCCATGTGTTTGATGGATCTGACTATAGTTTTTGGAAAGTGCAGATGAGAGGTTACCTGATTTGTCTTGGCTACAAGACTTGGAAAGTTGTTGAGACAAAATATGTTGAGCCAACAACTGGTCCTTCTTCTGCAGATGATGTTTTTGCCTATGAAGAAAATGAAAAAGGAAGGTATGCAATCTACAATGCTTTATCTAAGACTGGGCTGACAAAAGTTATTTCCTTAGGCACTACTTATGAAGTCTAGGAAAATTTGAAAGATATCTATGAAGGAAATGATAGAGTCAAATTATCAAAGAAGTTAATAGCTAAGCACAAATATGAGAACTTGAAAATGGAAGAAGGTAAGGACATTGCAAGCTACTTTTAGAGGGTTGATATTGTAGTAAATGAATTCAAAAATTAAGGTAGTACTTTGACAGATGAAGATGTAATGGAGAAGATTATGATGTGTTGGAAGAATGAAGAAGAATTTCTAGTTGTACAAAATTTGTGTTGTCATTGATGTCACCATGATGATTATGTTGTCAGGTTGATCCAATACTCTGAATTGGTATGAATAACTAGTTTAAATCCTCCAGTTTTTTGGTCCGCAATCCTCCTTTGGTGATCATCATTGCTTGTAGTTTTGGGAAATGGTTCATGGATGTTGGAAGCTTGTAAGTTCAAAATCTTGTGTGCTCATGTGCTTGTACGAAAAGTTGGCATTATTCTGTTGATTGTATTTTGTTATTAGGTCTATCCCTAGCCAACCTAATGAATAGCTGATATTGTAATGGATTAATTTGTGTTGTGGATATATGTGTGACCTATCCTTGGTCCATGTTGACATATTATAGTGTGCTACATGCTTGGATTATTTTTTGGAGAAGTTTTGTACTAACTTGGAGCCAAAATTTAGTGTTTTTGGTGAATAAAGATTACATCTAATTAGGTCGACCTAATCGATGCTTGCAGATGTATCAGATATATATTGGATTTTTTTGATATTGTTGAGGTGATTTGAGTGTGAAGTATGGTGCGAATGTGAAGTGAAGTGTGCGAAAATGATGAAGTGTGAAAAGTCAGTTTATTGAGCTTTAAAGGAACTGAATCAACACTTGTTAGGTGTACTCTTACTAGTTCATTTTGGCTATGAAGCCAATTCTATATTGTAATACTTTTGTAGGGAGTGAGCCTCCTTGCTTGGACAGTGAGTCCTCTTTGTAAGTAGTCAGATTTTGTATCTAGCAGTGAGCATTTTTATATTTGATTCTACATTACTATTATAATGTGAGTTAATCCTCATTGTGGTTTTTCCCTCACTGGGTGTTCCATGTAAATGTGGTGTCTCTTGCATTGGTATTGCTTTCTATTATTTGAATTTCATGTTAATACTTGATAACAAATTAAAGTGAATGTGGAGTTGATAATTGTTTGATATTTATGAATGAGATCGGTGACAACTGATTCACCCCTCCTCTTAGTTGTCTTGTGCATTTCAATAATTGGTATCAGAGCCTGGTTCCTCCAAAGAAGCCTAATAGCTTGAGGAAGATCCTGAAGATTGAACAAATGGATGATAAAGAAGAGCTCTAGGCTGCTCTTGAAGATCTTGACAAGGCTAAAAAATGAAAACAAAGATTTGAAAGAAAATCTTGATGAGGCAAATGAATGTGTTGAAAAATTGAAAGAGAAATTGAAGAAATTCAAAGAAAGGCATAGATAAGTGAGTGAGAAATTGAAACAAGAAAATGAAGAGGTTATCGAATTGAATGTGCTAGTGGAGGAAAAGAAAAGAATTGAAAAATATCTGAATACAATGGTGCAAAGAAAGACTGATGAATGCACTAGGCTCGAACAAGAAGTGGTGAACCTGAAAGCAGATATGGAAAAAGAAAAAATCTATGAAGATAGTTTCAAGATAAGCTCCACCAAGTCTGACAAATTGATTGCAAGGTAGAGACCTTCTCAAGAAAAAGGTGGTTTGGGAAATGAATCTAGTGAAGCAAACTCTAAGAATGTGCATACCTCAAATCTAGTGGACAATCAAAAGACTCAAGGTAAAGGGAAGAAAAAAAGACCACCTATCAGAGAACCAAACTATCAAAGGTACCCATATTTCAATGGTATTTTCTTTTCATGTAATAAATTTGGTCATAGGGAAAAAAAGTGTAGAAGTAGAATAAACCAATATGTTGGATCCTTCTCTAGACAATGTTTTGCATGCAAGAAATTTGGACACAGAGCTACTGAATGCAAAACTTAGATGATGAATTGGTTTAATGGAGGTATAATGAATCAATATTTTGTTGGCTTATGCTATACATGTAATAAGTTTGGACACAAAGAAAATCAATTCAAATCAAGGGTTAGTGGAGGTCAAACAAATCAGAGAAATGTTGTTTGCTACAATTGAAACAAACTGGGACATATTTCAAGAGTTTGTAGAAGGGAAAAGGGAGAGCAATCTACTCTAGTAAAGAAGAATGAACTAGTGAATATAATCAACAATAATGAGGTTAAGCAAGAAATGAACAAGATATGGAGGAAGAAAGAAGAGCCAAAAATGACATATGTGTTTGTGCCCTCATTCGGTGCAAAAAATTCCTTCGGGAATTAGACCTAGCATGGTCTTATGGGGAGTATTAACAGAAAATGGTTCGAACCCCCTAGATATATGGCATGTCAGATGTTGGAATGAGGATATGTTGTAATGAATGAATAGGTAGAGATGCAAAATAAATCGAAAGAAAATGTGTAGGCATGTCCATTTGCAAAGAAAATTAGGGTTTCTCAGTGTAGTGAAGAAGGGTTTTTATCAACTTTTTGAAACCCATCACATTTAATGCAAATTAGGGCAGTGCAATAGTGTATAAAGCAAAATGCATAAATCATTTTTGATCACCTATGTAATTGAAGAGTTTTAAGAATGATTTTGAGAAATCTTGAAATGATCCTGAAGCGATTTGGAGAAATTCTAAGGCAATCTAGAGAAATCATTATGAATAATTAAGAATAAATGATGGAAATTTTCAAAATCATCTCTCTTAGTTTAAAAAAAAAAGGGAAAAAAGAAGAAGCTATGTTGAGAAAGAAAGATTCTGAAGAAGATAAGTGTGACGATGAAATCTACTGATAGAGGATCGAGTGGTGATATTTCACTAAGGCTGAAGGGAGTTGAGTTGGAAGAGTTTGATCATCGAAAGATGAAGGAAATTGAACTAGGGTTGAAGACAAATAAATTGTAGAATGTAAATACTATGGGTAGGGATTTATGGGGAGAATTTTCCTCGTTTGTAGACAAATAATCTATCTTGTTCTTGTTAAGTTAGTTCAAGGATGGAAACATCATTTTGGACAAACCCTATCCGATCACGAAGGAGGAAATTGAAGCTATTACTGGTTTGTGCAGTGTTGGTGACCTCCTTGGGAAGAAAATAGTGAAATGCAGAGACATGGAGGGACTTATTGGCATCGACAAAGAACCCCAAGCTATACTGATAAATACCATTGTCGATCTTGCAGTATTGTATGTTGCCTATGACATCACTTATAAAGTCTATTTTAGAAATCATGAAGGTTATACTTCAGCTATTGTTGTATATCTTGCGCATAAAATGGTGAAGGAAAACAAGTAGCTTGATTTGTGTAGCCTAATTATGGAAAACCTAATTGAGAATGTTTGAACGTCTTTGGTCGAGGGTTATCCTTTCCGATTTGGGTCTCTACTTATATGCTTGGTATTTTACTTTTTGAGTTCGCTATCGGTAAGAGAGAATGTTAAGTGGGAATTTGGCATCCCTGTCGGAAAGAAAGTTTACATGTATTTGGAATGTATAGAAGATAAAGAAATTGCATGAAAAATATATTTCTCATCCCTGTAGATGAATCCATGCTCTGGTGTTCCAATGTCTAGTCAGTTTGAAGAAGGTTCCTCTTCTGGTAAGAAAAAGTTGGAAGTTGTTATTGGTGGTTCCCCTCCGAAATCTAAAAGTAGAAAAATTATCACAAAAGATTTCATCACTATCCCAAAAGAAAGGGAGAATGAAGAAGAGTCCCTACTTGAATCTGATTCCTTCAATTTTCGAAGTCATTCGAATGATGTTAGATAAAGGTGATATGAAGAATTTTTGTGAAATGTTGTGTGCCCACTATTTGATAAAAAGACTTAAAATTGATGACACGTTGATTGGTTATTTCCTCATAAAGGGTATTATAGTTTTAGATGTGTTTGACTCATTACCGGATGATCTAGTAGAAGTTATTAAAGAAATAATATTGCTGAAAGGACCTAAAGGACATAAGTTCAAAGCTATGATTGAGATAAGATGTGCCAAAGCCAAAAAAAAGTTATCCAAACATATTGATGATACAAGAGAATGCATTAAGGAGATGTCTGATATCTATAGGTATTGTCTCTGATGGCCTGTAGTTGTTGATAATTTTAGAAGCATAATTGAAGCTATTGAATTTGAGATAAATAATATTGGAAAGAGTTTTTATTTCTTCAAAGACAAAAATGGAAAACATAGAATAAGAGTCAGTGAATTGAAAGTAGAGTTGTTGATTGCTTAGAGACAGAGGGAAGGTTTGGTTAAAACTTTCTAGCTAGTTAAATAAATTGTTGAGGTCCGATTGGATCATCTCTCCGGAATAATTTCTGATGCAGAAGATTGCAAATGATAATGTCTATCTTTGGACTAGACATCCTCATTTACGTTGTTGTATTTATTAGATAGTATGAGTGCTAGAATGGTTTTGAAAGTGTTTGCTTGGAAGAGAATTCTTTCGATCTTAAGAGAAAGGTACAATAAATGTTTTCATGTAAAAAGAGTTATTTTCACTTGAATGTTTGAAATGGGGAGTTATAATATATTTGTACATACATTTTCACCATGTACATACATTCACATCCTATTTTTGGTTTCCCTTTATCCTTGATGTCAAAGGGGAAGAGATTGTCATGTAGAAAGGGGAGTGTGAAGTGAAAAGAATGAAGAACAGTGTGAAGGTGTGTGGAGGGTTATACATTCTTTTGGGACATGTTGCCATTAATGAAAAAGGGGGATATTGTTGGAAGAATGAAGAAGAAAATATAGTTGTGTAGACTTTGTTTTTTCATTGATGTCACCATGTTGATTGAGTTGTCAGGTTGATCCGGTACTCTAAACCGGTATGAAGAACTAGTTTACATCTTCTAGGATTTTGGTCTGCAATCCTCCTTTGGTGATTATCATTGCTCGTAGTTTTGGGAAATGGTTTATGGATGTTGGAAGCTCGTAAGTTCATAATATTGTGTGCACATATGCTTGTATGACAAGTTAGCATTATTCTATTGATTGTATTTTGTTACTAGGTCTATCCCTAGCCGACCTAATGAATAGTTGATATTGTAATGGATTAATTTGTGTTGTGGATATATGTGTGACCTATCCTTGGTCCATGCCGACATATTGTAGCGTGCTACATGTTTGGATTATTTTTGAAGAAGTTTTGTACTAACTTAGACCCAACAATTAGAATTTTTGGTAAATAAAGAATGCATCTAATTAGGCCGACCTAATTGATTCTTGTGGATGTATCATATATATATTGTGGATTGTTTTGAGATTTTTGAAGTGATTTGAGCATGAAGTATGGTGTGAATGTGAAGCGATGTATGCAAAAATGATGAAGTGTGTTAAGTCAATTTATTGAGCTTCAAAGGAACTGAATCAACACTTGTTAGGTGTACTCTTACTAGTTCATTCTAGCTATGAAGCCACTTCTATTTTATAATCCTTTTGTAGGCAATGAGCCTCCTTTCTTGGACAACGAGTCCTCTTTGCAAGCAGTGAGATTTTATATCTGGTAGTGAGCCTTTTTGTATCTGATGCTGCATTAATATTATATTGTGAGTTGATCCTCATCGTGGTTTTTCCCTCATTGGGTTTTCCACGTAAATCTAGTGTCTCTTGTGTTGGTATTGCTTTCTATTATTTGCATTTCATGCTAATACTTGATAACAAATTAAATTGAATGTGGAGTTGATTATTGTTTGAGATTTATGAATGAGATTGGTGACAACTGATTCACCTCCCCCTCTTAGTTGTCTTGTACATTTTAACATGATGACCCTCAAGAGAGCTATAGTGAAAAGGTCTCATCCATTGAGGAAGTGTATGATCCAAAGAAATTCACTGAAGAATACCTATTTTGCACCTTGACCGCATTTGAAATGAGGAATTTTGGAAAAGAAAAAGAGAAAACATAAACAACCTTCAAAGAAACAAAGACATAAGATGATCTAGATAGTGAAGGTTTAGAGGAGTTGGAAGGAAATTTTATAAGGAAGTTGAAGAAAGGTACTGGTAAGTACAAAGGTATGTTACCTTTTAAATGTTTCAGTTTTGGAAATATTGGCCACTATGCTTCAAGATGTCCAAATAGAGCCATACACAAGAAGGGCAAAGACAATAAAGACAAAAAGTTCAAGAAATTATATTATGTTAGAGAAGATGATGGAATTTTTGATGATGAATCTGATATTGAGGGTGATAAATATGAATGCATTTTTCTAGCCTTAGATAATAAATTAGTGTCTTCTAACCATGGAAGATGTGCAAGGGAATGTGGTCCAAAATATAGGAAGAAAGAAATGGAAAGCACTTTGGTTTCTACCTTTCATGCTAGAAAAGACAAATACTATTGGGTAATTGATAGTGGCTGCTCAAATCATATGACCAGAGAGAAAAGTAAGAGTACTAAACTTGAAAAGTATGATGGAGGAATAGTCATGTTTGGAGATGATTCTGGTGCAAATATTGTTGGAAAAGGAACAATTATTTTTGATGAAAAACATAATACTGATGATTTCTATTATGTTAAGGACTTAAGGCATAACCTATTCAGTGTTGGAAAAATGTGTAGAAAAGGATTTAAGCTTGTGTTTTAGGATAATACTTGTGAGATCAAAAAAGAGTCCAGAGCTATGGTAGCAACAGGAAGAAGAACATATGGAAAAATTTATCAGCTTAAGGATGTTGATGGTCGGAATTTTGTGTCTCAAGTTAATGAAAGTTGGATATGGTACTAGAGGATGGGAAATGTAAAATTTGAAAACTTGATCAGGATTAGTTCAAGAGAAGCTATGAGGGACCTGCCAAAAATCATAAAGCCTACCTATGTTGTTTGCAAAAGTTGTCAATTGGGAAAAAAAACAAGCTGCAACTTGAAATGAAAATAAAAATCATCTACCAGCATTGATACATTTTGACTCAATTTCCGACGAAAGGTTGTCTGAATTTCGACGAACTTTCGTTGGAGGAATTTTATCAGAATTTTGATGAAATTTCAAATGTCAAAACTCTGACCCAACTGATGATGCTGGGTCAAAATTTTGACGTTTCAAATTTCGTCGAAATTCTGACGAAATTCCTCCGACAAAAGGGCATCATAATTTTGGTGAACTTTTGTTGGAAATTGAGTCAAAATGTATCAGTGCAAAATGTTCGAATTGATTCATACAGACCTCTGTGGTCCTACAAGAATAAGAAGTCTTAATGGTGATAGGTATTTTATGATTTTCATTGATGATTACTCTAGAATGACATGGGTTACTTTTCTTAGGGAGTAAGTTCAACCTCTAGATAAATTCAAAGTGTTCAAGGCTATGGTAGAGAATTAAGTGAATCTGAAAATCAAATGTTTAAGGTTTGTCAGAGGTGGATAATTCACCTCCAATGAGTTTAATATGTTTTTTGAAGAACATGGTATAAAGAGGTATCTTTCTGCTCCTATAACTCCTCAAAAAAATGAAGTTGTTGATAGGAAGAACTGGATAGTTCAAGAAGCAACAAGGACTATGATGAGTGAGGAAAATTTTCCTGAGGTATACTAGAGAGAAGAAATTCACACTATTGTCTATATTCTTAACAGAGTTCATATCAAAGCCAACATCACAAAGAATCCTTATGAGTTGTGGTATGGTAAAATTCATACTATTAAGTACTTTATGGTGCTTGGAAGCAAATTTTATATTAAAAGAGATCATGAAAATATAGGAAATTTTGATGCAAGATGTGATGAAGGTATTTTTCTTGGATATGCAACCAAAAGCAAAGAATATAGATGCTATAATAAAATATTGAGAAAGATTGTTGAAAGTGCAAATGTGAAAGTTGATGAAAATATGCACAATCCAATTGAAATAAGTGAAAATGAACTAGATGAACATGTTTGTGGATAAGAGAAAGAGAAGGATATGAAAGAAGAAGATCATGCTGAACAAGAAGAGACTCTGGAACATGCTCCTAAGACTCCAAAATATGTACAGAGAAATCATCCAGAAGAACAGATAATTGGAGACAAAGGCAAAGGTGTAACAACAAGAAGAAAAGTGGTAGAAGCTGAGGTAAATTTGTGTCTAATTTCCAAGATAGAATGTAAAACATTGTGTGAAGCATGCAAAGATGAAAATTGGGTTAGAGCCATGAAAGAGGAATTATAGCAGATAGAGAAAAATTAGACATGGGAAGCGGTTCCTAGACTAGTAAACAAGAATGTAATTGGTACAAAATGGGTATTTAGGAATAAGCTGAATGAAGATGGTGAAGTAGTAAGAAACAAAGCAAGGCTTGTGAGAAAAGGTTATTCACAGGTTGAAGGAATGGACTTTGAGGAGACATTTTCTTTAGTGGCAAGAATGGAGGCTATTCAGATGTTTTTGGAATTTTTTTCTCACAAAGATTTCAAGGTTTACTAGATGGATGTTAAGTCAACATTCCTAAATGGAGAATTGGAAGAAGAGGTCTATATGGAACAACCAAAGGGATTTCAATTATCAGATCAACTAGATATTGTTTGCAAGTTGAAAAAGGCACTATATGGACTTAAATAGGCTCCCAGAGCATGGTATGCAAGGTTGGACAGGTATTTGACTTAGCTAATGTTCATCAAAGGCTTTGTAGATAGTAATCTTTATTTCAAGAATGAAGGAAACAAAATATTGATTGTAGTAGTGTATGTTGATGATATTATCTTTGGATGAAATGAGGGTATGTGCAAGAAATTTGTAGAGGAGATGCAAAAAGAGTTTGAAATGTCCTTGATTGGTGAATTGAATTTCTTCCTTGGACTTCAAGTGAATCAAACTGATAAGGGAATATTCATTTAACAATCAAAGTATGTTAAAGAATTACTAAAGAAGTTTGGAATGGATGACTCCAAACTGGTCTATACTCCTATGGTGACTAGATGCAAACTAAGTAAGGATGATGAATCTCCTAAAGTTGATCAGAGCAAGTATAGATCTATGATTGGTGGATTGCTATATCTTACTGCTACTAGATCGGATATCATGCATGTATTATGTTTGGTTACCAAATTTCAGGAAGAACCAAAAGAAACACATGTTACAACTGTGAAGAGGGTATTCAGATATGTAAAAGGGACTCCAGATTATGGTTTGTGGTATCCTAAGGATACTGATTTTACTTTGAATTGTTACACTAATGCAGATTGGGTTGGTTGTGTAGATGACCGAAAGAGTACAAGTGGTTGGTTTCATGGCTAAGAAAGAAACAAGATTTAGTTTCTTTATCCAATGTAGAGGATGAGTATATAGCAACAACATCTTTCTATACACAGGTACTATGGATGAAGCAAACATTGAATGATATAGGAATGATGTGTGATGAGCCTATCCCTATATTCTGTGATAATACAAGTGCAATAAATATTTTAAAGAATCCAGTAATGCATTCAAGGACAAAGCATATCTATCAGATATCGTTTCTTAAGAGAGAAAGTATTGGAGAATGAAGTTAGGCTTGAATATGTGCCTACAAAGAATTAGATTGCAAATATATTTACTAAGGCTCTTCCTAAGGATACTTTTGAGTATCTTTGAGGGAAGCTAGGGGCTACTGCCCCTCCTTCTTTGAACTAGGTGCATATAGAGGTGCATCAGTCTAGTGGATCTATAGATTCATCATTTGTTTGGACTGATGATTGGGGTCTACTCCTCAAGGGGAGTAAGGACTGTAATTGTTGATGTATGATATGTGTGTTTTCATGGGTACACTCCTAAGGGCGAGTGATTAGAATTTTATATGGCTAAAGAATCATGTAAAAACTTTTCCCTGCCATTGATGTCAAAGGGGGAGAGAGACTCATGTGAAAAAGTTGAATGGGAGAGAGAATTTTGTAAGGAGAAGAGAGTGAAGGAATGTTGTGTAGGCTATCTAATCTAAAAAAAGGGGGAAGAATGTGTATTCTATCTTTGATGGTTTTTCACATCATCTGTTGGCATCAATGACAAAGGGGGAGATTGTTACAAGTATGAATGAGTTTGATGGTGTTGTCATTAATGTTGTCATTGATGTCAACATATTACAAGTTGTTGTAGTTGAAGGAAACAAGTGATTTCAAGTGGTTCATATATAGTTGAGATACTATAGAGATGTTGTGAGTATATGGAGATATCTTTATGGTGTTCTAGGTGTGCTAATATGATGAATTACCAAGTGCTTCTAAGAAAATTAATAAATAGTGAAGATAAAATTGAGTGTGTGTTTAGTATGTGATCCGGTAATGTGCTCCACATTTATTTTTGTTGATCCTATGTCTATGTGGACATGTAGCATTATTTATGGGAATCCTTGGGTGATATATCTTGGATTCTAGCTTTTGGTTTGATGAAGAGTGAAATTTGTGTTCACCATTATATGAACTGGTCTGGCAGAGTTGTTTTTTTGTGGATTGGGAGAAATGTTTCTACTTTGTCATTCTCTTCTGGTTTGTTTTAGGTCTTGAGGATCTAGTAGAAGGCTTGGAATGGTGTTATCTATGTTCTATCAAAAGTTTTTTTGGTTTGGTGCTCCAGAAGACTAGTTCCAGAGTTACTACATGTGTCTATATAGTCTGGATGGACTGATGGAAAGTGTTCTTTGTATGAAGGTTGTTGCAGTTACTATGGATGAATCTGAAGGCATCTAATATGTGTTCTAGTGTATGGTGAAGCATTTTATTTGGCCCACATGTTATATGCGTGTTGTGAATGTGTGTACTTCAAAGTTTATTGGTGTTTTCATTAGGTTTGGCTGACCTGGTGTTTACACATCATGTGAGGGATAAGTATCAATTAAGAAAGCATGTGATTGATCCAAGATGTTGTGTTAGGTCCTGGTTAAGTATTAGTTGGTTCACTCTCATTCTCATCCACCATAGGATTATTGAGTCACCGATCTAATTTGAATTTGTAAAATAAAGAGTGTGTAGCCAACCTTGGAGAAAGTTTCTAAGATCAAAGCTAGTATAAATACAAGGCAAGATGTTAAATTTTGTAGGCTAAAAGTGTGAGAAGTGAAGTAGATGCAAAATATTGAGTGAAATTGAACTAAGGCAGTGAGAAATTCAATGTGTTAAACTCTTGAAAGTAGTGAGCTGATGGTGTCTGCAATTCTTTGATCAAGGCTGTGAATGTGTGGAAGGTGTAGTGGTGGATTTTATGTTGCATTGAGATAATGTTGTCTATGTAACATTCTTCTTTCTATGTTTCTATATATATAGGTAGTGAGCCTCCCATCTGGATAGTGAGTCCTATCTTGGGCAGTGAGCCCTTTGGTAGTGAGCCTTTGTAATCAGTTTTGCAATTACTGTTATAACTTGAGTTAACCCTCACTATGGTTTTTCCCTCATTGGGTTTTCCACATAAATCTAGTGTTTCTTATTTTTTCTTTATGTTATCTACAGTTCATGCTTATACTTAATAAGAGATTAAAGTGAATATGGAATTGTTTAGGATCTATGGTGAATTTGATTAGATACAACCGATTCACCCCCCCTCTTAGTTGTCTTGTGAAATTCAACAATTTTTCCATGGGGTGTGAGTATTAGCACAACTATACTGTGAGATACATGTGGTCTGTTATAGGTGAACATTGAGAATTACACATGTCACACTACTCCAAGAGAGGCAGGGGGGTTATTGGAGAGAGTCAAGATGGCAGAGGGTTAGATGCAGAGCCTGCAGGGTGAGAGAGATGATGTCACACAAAGGATAGGGCAGCTGGAGTCACAGGTGTAGTAGATGAGGCTAGCTAAGGAGGCTTGGGAGTAGGAGAGGCAGATTATCACTTAGCAAAGAGATAGATACCACATGGAGAGGGATATGGCAAGAGCATACACAATAGGAAAGGCTAATTCTAGGATTGAGGCATCATATATATGCTTTCTTACTATCAAACCGTCCCATATCCTGCACAGAGGGTGCTACCATATGTTAGAGAAGTAACATAGGTACTAGCTCCATCCCTCTCAACATAGACACACACCAGAGGGTATAGTACCTATAGAGAGACCCCTCCCCATGGTTGAGGTACAGGTGTAGACTCCCCACAGAGGTCAAATGCAAATATCAATGGGTAGAGAGAGGGTTATGTGGATAGGATTATTATTTTTTTGAATTGAGTAGGGTGGATATTTGGTACATGCTGGTAGAGATTACAAATTATTATGTATAGATTTCAGAGATTGATTTATTCATTCATTCATTCTTTATTTATTATGGATTCAAGACAACATAATGTTTTGGATGTAGTCATCTGTATTTGATTAGGTCCCTGCACTTGTAGCTTTATTTGATGGATTTGATAGAAATTGATGGACTCTATAATGGAATTTTATTATGGGTTGTTATAGACTTTGTGGACTGTTTATTATGGATTTTGATGGACTATGTGATAGACAATATATTTTTGATATATTTATGCTATGTGATGGACATTGATGTGATATGGATGTTTCGTATATGATGTTATGGGTGTTTATTATGTGTATGTGTATGGCTATGATTATGATGTATGCATGTGTTTACGATGATTTATATCTATGTCTATGTGGATGATATAGACTATATGTATTATGTCTAACATTTTTTTGATGCAGGATGTGGTGTGACATGATTTATGATTTGATGTATGTTTTGGACATGATACTAATGGCATGTGATGTAAGTGGAGATATTATTGTGGTTTGTAATGTATGAATATGAGATATGATATGATGATTGAATATGATATGGTTAATTACATTGTGATGGCTAATTATGTATGTATGTGATGACATGAAAATGCAATGAAATGTAATGGATGAAAATATATGATGTATGCATATGTGATTATGATATGGATAGATATAATGAATGTGATGCGATGCAATGTATGTAGTGAAATGAATCAATATGTTTAGAATAATAATTCTAAATAATATAAAATGATAATTAAAGTGGACTTAAGATGCTTAGAATAACAAATCAATATTAATCTAAACAACTTAAGATGATGAAAATGATAATGCACTGAAATGAAATGAACTTAAGATGCTTAGAATAATAATTTTATATTAATCTAAACAATATAAGATGATAATGAAAATGATAATGAAATGGATAATGAGATGATATGAAATGAACTTAAGATGCTTAGATTAACAGATCTATATTAATCTAAACAACTTAAGATGATAATGAAAATGACAATGCAATGAAATGAAATGAACTTAAGATGATTAGAATAACAATTCTATATTAATCTAAACAACTTAAGATGATAATGAAAATGATAACACAATGGATAATGAGATGATATGAAATGAATTTAAGATGCTTAGATTAACAGATCTATATTAATCTAAAAAACTTAAGACGATAATGAAAATGATAATGCAATGAAATGAACTTAAGATGATTAGAATAAAAAATCTATATTAATCTAAACAACTTAAGATGATAAGAAAATGATAATGCAATGAATAATGGGATGATATGAAATGAAATTAAGATGTTTAGAATAACAAGTCTATATTAATCTAAATAACTTAAGATGATAATTCAATGGATAATGGGATGATATGAAATGAACTTAAGATTCTTAGATTAATAGATCTATATTAATCCAAACAAGTTAAGATGATAATGTGATAGAATGAAATGATATGAAAATGAAAATGATAATGCAATGGATAATGAGATGAAATGAAATGAACTTAAGACGAATATTAAATTGATAATGCAATGGATAATGAACCTAAGTGAATAATCATAGGTATGATAATGTAGTGCATAGTGAGATGAATAATGATGGGTGTTATAGTGCACCTATCAAAAGAATAGGAATCCTGATAGGAACAAGATGTGGAGGAAGAACATTTGCACAATTAAAAATCACTAACCAAAGGGTACGAGAAGAATTGGTTGTGGATAAATATAATGCAATGGGATGATAAATGAAATACAAACCTAATGCCATTTTTCCATATTAGGAGAATTTATTTTTACTATAGCATAGGACACAATACGCTAGGGTATGAAGAACTAAGGCCAATTAGTTTCAAATGTGTAAGACAAACACACCAAACAAGAAGGCTATCCCAACACCCCAAAGCCACAAGGGATTTGGTCAGGCCAAGTATTGGGATAACCACAAGCACAAAGGATGCCCCAACATAAGACAAGACCATAGGGATCTTGGTTGGTACTACATGGGACAACCAAGAAGAAAAGATCACACCAAAAATCAAGATATGCCCCTATGTCCACCTATTAAAGTGCACAATGATATGATGGATTGTGGCAACCTCAACAAAGTATAATAGGAAGCTTAAATGATAAACAAAATTCCAAAAGCATCAAAATATCACAATAAGTTTCAAATGTCCTTTGCCATAGGATTAGTAGACGGATGGGATTGATGCAGTCTGATTTAAGGAAGGATACATCCTATTAAGACCAAAGATGAAGGATAGATTAGGTGATTGACATGACTTTGGATACTCAAAATCAATCGAACCTCATGGTACTAATGGATTTCATTATTAGGAACTAGCTAGATAGGGACACAATCGATGGCATGACACAAAACCAAGACACACCCTAAGGAAAGACCTAAGGTCTTGGGGGTTCATCGATTGATGGCCTTGGCTACATGAAAGTGCAAAGACCTTGTAGTTCGATAAAAGGACTGGCCACTGACCATAGATAAAAATGGAATGATGACAATGAAGACATTGATGGATGCCAAAGACCAACACAAAAATTCCTTGAGGGCTGATCAAATGATTAGCCTTGCTTATGTGAAAGCGCAGAGGCAATGTAGTTCAAAAAAATGGACCAAAGACGACATGGGACCTAGTGATGACCGACGTGATGGAGGACCTAAAGGAGGACATGAGACCAACGTACACCACCAATATACAAGAAAATAAAAGCTAAGATCAAAGATAAAAGCTCAGGATTTAGGATAGCTGATTTGAATTGTTTAATTCTCAATCAAAATATACCAAGGGATGGATGATGGGATGTTAAGGTGAGGATGGATAAGATAGGATATGCGGATATGATAGATGGAAGCATAAAGTAAAATAAGACACAAGGTAGATAATGATTAAGACCTCTACGAATGGTGCCTGTTGCTAGGTTTTCACAAAATGTACTTATCCAAGGTGCCACCAAGGGTGGTTTTCACAATAGGATGCATTATTTCTCTTTACAATTTTTGGATTTTTTTTTTTTTTTTTTATTTTTGATGATTTTTTACTTTTTTTGGCATTTTTCAAGGTAGGATAACCCAAATGACCTAGGTGTAAAACCTCTTTAGGTGCATGATGTTGATAGGCTCCTCCAAGGGTTCCCCTTCAGGTGTTGCAATCCTATATGCCCCAGAGCCATATTTTATAGTGACTATGTAAGGACCCAACCAATTTGCTTCAAACTTTCCCTTCATTTTTCTATCTTGTTGGGTGTGCTGGTTCTCTTTCAGGACTAGATCACCAAAATTAAATTGGAGGCGACAAATTTTTTTGTTGTAGTTCCTTTTAAGCCGATGTTGATATGCTTGGAGATGATTGTACATCGTGATGTGTTTCTCATCAAAGAGTCCAAGCTGACTTAATCGTGCGACTTGAGCATCTTCATCACTGATTAGATTCTTTAGAGAGATTTGAAGTGATGGGATCTCGACCTCAATCAAAAATATGGATTCAGTGCTATAAATGAAAAAACACAGGGTAGTTCCAGTGGGGGTGCAGATGGATGTGTGGTATGCCCAAAGGGCAGGATTAAGGTGGAGGTGCCAATCTTGACCAATATTATTGACAACCTTTTTGAGGATTTTAATAAGAGTTTTGCTGGTGGATTTAGCTTGTCCATTACCTTAGGGGTAATAGGGAGTTGACCAACGATGTTGGATGTGATAGGTCTCACAAAGGTGTTTCATATACTAGTTTTTGAAGTGCTTTCCATTGTCGGTAATTATAGTGGAGGGATACCATATTTGTAGAGGATATGGAAAAGGATGAATTTGAAAATATGAATACCAGTGATTTAGGAGAGTGGAATTGCTTCCAACCACTTAGAGAAGTATTCAATGGCAGTGATGATGAATGTATGACCATCGAATGAGGGAGGATATATCTTGTCGGTTAAGTCAAAACCCCATTGTGAAAAAGGCCATGATGTCATGATAGGCTGTAAATCCTATGAAGGAGAATGTATCAGATCTATGTGTTGTTGACAAGGTACACATTTATTCATGAAATCATAAGTGTCATGCTCCATGGTGGGCCAGTAATATCCTGCTCTGATAATATTCTATGCTAAGGCCATCCCATTAGAATGAGACCCGTAGACACCACTATGCATGCCATTTAAGGAAATACATGATTCTCATTCATTGAGACATTGAAGGAGAGTGCCATCATACCCTCGATAATAAAGTGCATCTCCCACGATTGTGTATTAGGAAGTGTGTTGGATGAATGATTTACCTTGATTATGGGTAAGGTTAGGTGGAAGGATGTTTTCATGGAGTTAGGCATAAATGTCGTGATACCAAGATGATTCAGGACCTACAATATTGCACACCATCTCATTGTCAAGAACATCGTATGCTAGGATTAATAGTTGTTCAACAAGGAACTCATAGTTTATTCAGTCTTTAGGCATGTCAATGAGAGAACCAATTGTAGCCATAGCATCAGCTTCCTTATTCCGCACTCTAGGAATCTTCTCAAATTGAATGTACATGAAATATTTCTTGAATTCATCCACCATGCATTTATAAGGAAGAAGCTTATCATCCTTGGTTTGAAATTTGTCATTGACCTACTTGAATATAAGTTGAGAATCGCCAAAGACATAAAGTTGAGTGATCACTTATTTGCATTTTTATCTCTTTTGTCATCTTTGATGGATATGTTGTCTATTCTCTTGGTTGTAATTTTCCTTACAAGTGGTATAAGAGCTTTCATGGTTGGAGATTTTTTATTATAACCCTAGGTTGAGAAAATGTTAATTAAGTTTGGATCTATGCAATGCATGAGAGAATGAAAGACATGGAAAGATATGAGGGTTTTGTAGGTTGTTTATTATAAATCTAAGGGTTTTTGGTTTGTTGTTATGATGTCTTGTTTACATATTTGGGGTGTGAAAAATTAGGGTTTCTTGGTTGTGCATTCAAATGGGGTTTTTATGGGAGAAAGTTTACAAATAACCTATTGGGACAAAATGGACCTCATGGTTGGATTCAAGTTGGCTAAGAGACAAATTTTGATATATAACTCAACCTATTTTGGAGAAGTTGAAAAAATGCAATTTCTTTTCACAAAATGCCCATTTAGCAGGCCAGACGAATGTCATTTTATTCTTTAGAAATTAAGAATTAAAAAAATAATATACCCCATCAGTATATTTTACTAGAGAAAGCTAAATCGTAGAAAAAACACACCTACGTATGTTATATTATATCCTACCCCCCATCCCCCATCCCAAGTGTTGGATAAAAGGCACTGACGGAAATACTTGACATACGGTTAGCCACATGCTATCATGTGTCTGTTTCCAGAAAAGAACACGTGACGGCGAGAAAGTCAAAAATCTAGACAAAACACCTTAAATTCCACCATTTTCCACATTTTCATTTTGGAGTTTGCTAGGGAGGGATGCGCGGGCAAAGAAATGGAGTTGTAGGCAACCGAGTCTCCAACCAGAGTAAAAAAAATTGGTTTTTTATGTACATAGGTACATTTTTTC
The DNA here is from genome assembly GCA_007115665.2 of Sequoiadendron giganteum. Classification (NCBI taxonomy): domain Eukaryota; kingdom Viridiplantae; phylum Streptophyta; class Pinopsida; order Cupressales; family Cupressaceae; genus Sequoiadendron; species Sequoiadendron giganteum. Next base: position 54,315,620 of record CM021108.1, on the reverse strand, counting down.
TATGAGTTAGCCATATCCTTAAATTTCACCATTTTCCAAATTACATTTTACAGTTTTTTAGGGAGTATGGGTGAGAAAATGGAGGCCAGACGAGAGCAACACATTTGACAGGCGGAGCGGCTAGCCAACATGAATGTATATATTCCATTGTATATGCTTTTTTCCCATTCTGTAGTAATTATGAAGCATAGTTGTTAAATGGGTTTCTGTGAAGCATTGAACGATAGTTAAATAGGTTGTTTGTGAAGCATTGAATGACTATTGGTTAAAGAAAATGGGTTTTCATTGATGGAAAAATAAAATGTTTTGTTTTTGTGTAGAGTTTTCATTTTAAATGCATAGTTATTTATGTTTTTTTTGTTTTGAGGGTTTTCAAATTTCACAATTAAGAATTGAATGACTATTGGTTGGGAAGATGGGTTTTCATTGATAGGAAAATAAAAGGGTTTTCATTTGAAATGCAAAGGTTTTTTATGTGTTGGATTTTAATTTTTTCCTATTGGTTGTTCGTTGTGAAGATGGGTTTTCATTGACAGGAAAATAAAGGTTATTCCTTGTCAAAATGGGTTTTGATTTGAAACACAATGTGGGTTATGTGCTGATGGGTTTTCAAAATCATAATTTGGAATGGACAGAAAGAGCAAAACCATACATGCAAAACAAACCTTTTATTTTTCCATTGACATTTCTATTATGAAGGTTGCAGTGTCTAAATGGTTTTCAAACATTATGTGGGTTGTAGGTTTTGTAAAACATAGTGTTTTGCATCCTACAATTTTACAAAACAGTATGTATGTATTGAAAATCTTTGTGTTATTTAGACCATACGAATGTGGTGATTATAGACATGAAAAATAGACCAACGCACTTGATCCCGATTACTAACCTTGTTTCTTCTTGAATAATACTCTAAGCTTATCATCACTTTTCATCTCTTAATTAGATAAATCATTATTTATCTAATTAGGTCTTTCTCCCCTGTTGATTGAATTAATCAAGTTAATTTAATTAATCCCCTATCCCTCTTTAATTAAATAATTCATCTTATTTGATTAAATCCCTAAAGTCCTCTAATTAAATTGAATAAATTAAACATTATTTGATTTAATCTAACATTATCCCCTTTGGATAAATAAATCAAAACATTTATTTAATTAAACCCTTCCTCTCAATTTGATTTAAATCAATTCATAAATTTAAGTCTAAATTGTCACATCTCCTAAATTCCTCATTAAATTAATTAAAATTTGATTAATTTAATCTTAATCCATGTCACATTCTCTAGAGAATGCAACTTTCATAATAAATCAATTAGTTTGATTTATTAAATTGCCTATTTTCTCTCAACATGGAATAAAGGAGAAATATTCCTTCAAATTTGAATTCAAAATCCAAGTGGATTTGTCCTTCCAACAAAGCATTCACTCCTCTTACATGTCCTTGTGCATTGAGCCAAGTGGCATTTATTTCATTCCTTTTTCCCTCTCACATGTCATTTCCTCAATTTCAAATTCCACCTAATGGCATTTATCATGCACATTGACCAAAATATGCACAACCTTCAACCATTCACATCTTGACAAGTGACACTTGGCCATTGGATGTTGAATGATCCCACATTGCTCAATTTCACTCTCTCTTCCAATTTGGAAATCTATAAATGAGAGACTCTTCCTCTCATTCTAACATCCACAATTTGAGCAAATTTACTCTCTTCACATTGAAAGCTAATTTTGTCTACTTCATAACAAGTATTCATCATTTTTATGGTTTCATAGCTAGGTTATGCCAAAATTTCATCAAGGAGCTTCAACCATCATCACATCATCAACATTCCAACAAAGGAGTTGGGAAAGGGCCAATTTGGACACACCAATTGGCACCAACTCCCCCATGGGATCAAGAGTTTGCATGCTTAATTAGGATTTCATTGCCTTTTATGATTTGTTTCTTTATTTTCCTATTTTGAGCATTGTAAATGGATTTCATGGGGAATCCTTGTTTTATCTTGCATATGAACCTAACTATGTGTTTGTTTGTTGAATTTGTGCAGGTATAGGATTGGGGTTCACATTTTGGCACTAGAAGGAGGGCTCAATTGGAGAAATTCATCACATTTTTCCAAAATTTTATAGCTTTTGACATTTTTGTGTTTGCAAGAAATTGCACCGCTATCAATCCAATGATGCTATATTGCACCACTCCAACCTCAAACTCTACCGCACTTGCTTTCTCACCCAAAAATTTCAAATCTGCAAACCGTGTTGCATTCCAAAACAACACCACCTTTGTGCTCTCTATCTACTGTAGAGCATCGCTCTTAGTCAACATGTGACACTATATTGCGCCACTAGATTTTTAAACTACGCCGCATTTTCTGATTATGCTGTTGGGTGACAAAGAAAAGTTCAAATTTTATTTTTTTTTAACATGTGCCATTTTGTTTTCAGCTTTTTGAGTCATTAACTTGTTTCTTGTCTCTGTATTTTCTAGTTTTAATCATTTTGCAGGTTAGGGCAAGGAGGAAAGAAAAATGGAGGGCTACATTATGATATCATTCTTATCCTATACCAAGTGTTTTTAAACACTCTAGTGTTTTTTAACACTCTAGTGTTTTTTAACACTCTTAGAGAGTTCTCAATCTCTCCTAAGAAATTTGTCATCTTTTATGCTTTAGGGAACAATAAATTTCCTTTTGGGCTATAAAAAGAACAATACAATTTTTTTTTCAAAGTTTGCAAACAAAAGGCTTAAAAAGAAACTTAGAATTAATTTACTAGATTTGGTTTAAGGAGTACAATTGAACAAGGAAAATTCCACATCTGATTTGGTGCTATAAAAAGAACTCACTTTTGCTTTGTGGGCTTAAAGTGAACAAGTGTTGTTTTATTTTGTAATTGTTTGCTCAAAATAATATCATCAAAAGGACATATGCACTTCTCTCGCACCTCATGGCAATCTTGAGAATCAAAAGCTCTTTTGGTGATCTTAAGTTTAGAAAAAAAATTACCTCCACATTTCATTTTGGGTTTAAAATTGAACAAAACATCTTGTGAGTGTGAGTAAGCTTATTATGTGTGTTCTCCCTTTGTTTCTAAATTAAGGTTGATCGAACTGTGAATACGTTTGCTCGCTTTTGTTTATCTTAGCGGGCCTGCCTTGTGGGAAAAAGTACTCACCCAAGGGAATGACCCAACCGATAAGACACTAAGGACAAGTGTATTTCCAGTCGGGATATAAAAGTGGGTACTGGAACAAAAGCCAGTATCACACGGTTGGCTCCGATGAGAAGGGCAGCAATGGTCTCTCAATGCATGGGTCAACTCCTACGAATGGAAATTTCAAATTAAAACCCTTGTTTAGCAAAGGAAAAATCCCTAAATATTTTGTTGGTGCAAAAGGTCATGTCATTTGAAGCTGCCCCACATATACATGCGGTTTTGTTGTAGAGATGAAAAGTATGCCATGGGAGATTCATGGGTACTGATGCTTTATTGACCCGAGAAGCGAGTGCACTATAAGGGGGAACCTGTGTGGTCAAGCATCTAATCATCTGCACTGAATATGTGCAGTTGGATTTATCCAAGTGGGAACCCATCAAAATATTGTCTTTTCATCCTAGGGTTGTACATGTGCTTGGAATAAAAAAAATTCATTGATCGATCCTCAAAAAATTTGAAAACAAACATTCACAAGGAGCTTTAAATTTCAAACCCTTTGGAGGAAACAAATATCCTTTGACGAATCTAAGTGCTCTTGCTTGCCCTAGGGATTATATCCTTAGATGTTTCTAAGTGCTTGGGTTTAATCATCATTTGTTTTCACTAAAGTCAACCTAGGAAAATGTGCTCTTCAAACCTTGATTTTCACATAATGGACCTTATGGAATGAAAAGAAATTGAGACATAGACATTTAGTTTGAAATCATAATCAAGAAATTTTTTTTGATAAAAGGAACTCATTAAACAAAGATAAAGAAAATTGGACCTCATGCATGTGTTCTCTCAAATTATTTCCCGTAAAATCAAAATCCAAAAACCAAGGTTCAAAAAGATTAGCCCAAAGGCTCGTGAGGAGCATCTTGAAAGGCTTCTTGAAGTTAGAGAAAGATTGGTATATAATTTCTACAAAAAGGCCTCAAAGAACAACCCAATCTTGTATGAGTTCTATTATCAAAAAAATCCAACTGTTCTTCAAAGGTTTGCATTTCTCACTTAGAAGTATGGCATGTTCTTCAATACTGAGGTCTTATAAGAAAGAGTCTTGTCTAGGTCAAGTTTAGGATCAAAATCAGTCACTCTCATTCATCTGTCAATCATCAAAATAAAATTCCATTTCACCAACAAACTCTTGATAGCTTTGAAACATTATTCATGCTAAACTTATAGGAAAAATCATCATCACCTTGGTTGACTTAATACACCTAGTCAAATTAGCAACCCTCTCAAGCAAATTTACCTCTAGGATAACAAAACTTTCTAAGGTTTACAAGTTCAAAATCACTTCATTTGGCTTAACACACTTAGTCAAATCAGCCTCTCAAATGAGTTTTCTCTAGGATAACACAACTTCCTAGGGTTTACAAGTTCATCATCATCTTGTTTGGCTTAACACACCTAGTCAAACTATCAAAATCAAATCAATTCAAGCCTTAAAAAAAAAGTTTACCATCTCCTCCCCCCAAGGTTCTTCAAGATTTTCACTCACCCGCATCATCCATGTTTCATCCCCATCATCACTTTTTGATCCTTAGAATTTCCTAGTTCTTCTCTTTTGTGCCTAAAGATCAAGATCAAACGATCTATTTTATGGTTGAAACGAGATCCCAATACAAGAAGAACATGGAAATCACTAAAGAAACATCAACTTCAAGTGACCTAAGTCAAATAGCCCCCAAGAAGAATCTAATAGAATCAAGTAACCCTCCAAACAACTTCTCTCTACCATCACAAAACCCTCTAGAGGAGGGTCATATAGAGGACATCACAAACGATGACTTGGGAATGACGCAAGAGGAAATAACTGAAATGGTTCAAAATCTCGAGAATCATAGAATCGTCAATGCCATGTTGAAACTTAATCCCTCTTTGTATATACATGCATTAAAAGGGGCCAAAATCCATTCTGACATTGACATGAGTACCAATATGGAAAGGCCTCTTGTGAGTATACCTCCAATATCACTCTCAAACATCACTCAAGATATTCCCCAAGTCATATCAACAATCGCTTCAACTGTGCCAGTTGTTAACAAGGGAAGCACTGTGTTTCATGAATTACAAAAGAATCTCCTTGTAAACAACAAAGAGATAAACATCAAAACCACACCAGATAACTCCGTCCCGATAAATTCATTACACCCGTATGTTCCACTTACTTTCCATAATCATGTAGACTTATCCTCATTTCATGCAACACCAATCTATCTGCTGAATATACAAACTTCTCTCCCCATGATTTCACAAGGAGAGGGTAGGTTATTCAGGATAGAGGGAGTCATTGATCCTTCTTCATCATCAATTTTCCAAGGGAACACACCACCATTCCCTCCATTACCTCTCACATCTATATCACCTCTTGGGCTGGGTCTTCCCCCTCTACTCATCACCAAATTTTCAAACCAAAGCAATCTAAGCATCACATCAAACCCCCTCCTCTTGCCATCAATATCACAACAACATATGGCAACCATTCAAGCCACCGTAATGTTCAACACATCCACCATTCCCCAAATCTCTCAAAGCATGGTTTCCTAGGGACCAAGTATCTCAATCACACCATCCACAACTCAAATCCCAATCACCAACACAACCATTATGATCACCACAATGGTTACCAACATTCTCAATCCATCACCAATTCCACAAAAAGTCAACATCAATAATTCATTCATCACCATGATTCAGGCAGTTCAAAAAGCCACTCACCAAAGGGTACTTCAACAAAATCAACAAGTTGCAGAGCTTGTTGCTTAGCAAGCACAAACGTAATTATCTGCTCAACAAGCTGCACAAGCTACACAAGTTGCATAAGCCACACAAGCTGCGCAAGATGCATAAGTAGCCCAACAAGCAAAGGCTAAGGCTCAAGCGCAAGCACAGTACCATGCACAATTACAAGAAATCCACCAACAAGCATACCAACAAGCCCTACAAGAAATTCATGCACAACAACAAGCTAAACAACAAGGTTTGTTAGTGCACCAATAGCTAGACCAACAACAAGCATTTTTGGTGCAACAACAGCTAGACCAATAACAAGCTTTGTGGGCACAACAACAGCTAGACCAACAACAAGCTTTGTGTGAATAATAGTAGTAGGACCAACAACAACAATACCAACAACAAGTGTTGTTGGAACAAATGCAGGCTTATCAAAAGGCCTCAAAAGTGTAGCAGAGTTTGCAGCAAACCCCCATCAATACCCCACCAGTCAATCAAACACCGTGAATGCCTCAAAACACATTCATCCCACCTCCTGATCCACAAAACAATGTTGCAGCATAGATCAAACTGCTAACGCAACAAGTGTTGGACCGTCAATTAGGAAAAACAACCAAAACATCGGGCAATTTGTGCCCCTATCCTTTTGATAGAAGTCTTACAATGATACTGTTCCCAAAGGGATTTGAAATCCCTAAATTTGATAAATATAATGGGATGGGAAACCCTAAAATTCATGTCAGGGAGTTTCAAGTGCATTTCCTGGAAGTTGCATATGATGACATGTATCTAATGTGACTATTCCCTTGGAGTTTGACTGGTCCTACCATGGAATGGTTCTCTCTCCTACCCACAGGCATCAAAAAATTCCAAGAAATTGTGGATGCATTTATCAAAAACTATGCATTCAACATGGGTATGGATGTTAGTCTAGAGGAACTATCAACACCGAAACAAAGAAAAGGAGAGCTATTCACCTCCTTCTTGCAAAGATGGTGATCCGTGGCCAATTAGAGTAAGTGGACCATGCCAGAAGAGCAACAAGTTTGCACAATCATAGCCAATCTAGATGAAAACTTACATTCTATATAAAATGCAATGCATCACAACATATGATCAATTGATCTGAAAGGCACTCAATATTGGAAGATCCCTCACTATGTGAGGGAGCGCATCGACGTTTCCTACACAACAGGATAATCGCCCATCCACCAGTTATAACGATAAACCTTGCACATGGTCAAGGAGCATAAGTGTCACAAACGACAGAGTGGTTGATGCTAAGGTTGTCATCCGTGCTCCCAAGAAAAATACTCAAACCCATCGTCAACCATAGAATCACAACCGCAACAATGTGCAAACTAATATGGTGGCACAACAACAACTGGTTCAAAACAATCAAATCAATAATCTGAACAATCAAGGAGTACCACCTCCCAGAAACAAGTATCCTCCCAAGCGAAAGTTCATAGCCCTTGGGGAGCCAATTGAATCTATAATGAAGAAATTAGTTAAAGAGAAACTTACCAAAATTTCCAATTCGGAGCAATATGCGGAACCCATGAAAAAACCACCATGGTACAACAAAAATCTCCTTTGTGATTTTCATAAAATCAAAGGGCACACAATTGCAAACTGCATGAGATTGAAAAACATCATCCAAGATCTCATTGAGGATAAAATCATAAATTTCAAGCAACCTGCTGGCAATCAAGATCTCAAAATATACGCGAATTCAATGCCCAATCACAATTAGGGAAATAACTAAGGAAATAATCAAGGAAATAATCAAGGAAAAAATCAAGGAAATAACCAAGGGAACAATAAAGGGAACCAAAAGTATGCCAATGAAAACCTTGTATATGAAGGTGTTGCATGCATAGATGAAATGGTCACTATCATTAGTGTCAAAGGAGCCAACGTTGATTGTGGAGTCACCACACATGATGCTAAGGTTACTATTGCAGGGGCATCACAACCATCTAAGACCCCCATCTCAAATCCAAAAGTTGTTCCCTATGATTATAACATCATTGACCAGCTCAAAAGAACCCCCGCTCAGATCTCCATCATGGAGTTACTAAAAATTTCCGCTGTCCATAGGAAAATCCTTGATGAAGCACTAGTTGCATCCACTCTCTCTACTAACCTTGATATAGAACAATTTTAGGCTATGGTTGGTAACATCGTCACCCCAAATCTCCTCACCTTCTCCAATCAATACTTTCCTACCCAATCATCTCACAATCGTGCACTTCACCTTCAAGTCTTGGTTCATAAGAAAAAGGTCAAAAGGGTCTTGGTGAATGGAGGCGTGGGCCTCAATATTTGTTTGCTTAAACTCATAAAGAAGTTGGGAATCTTAGAAGAATCCATCAACAAAAACAAAGGCATTACCATTAGAGCATATGATGATTAGGAAAGAATGTCTCAAGGCACTATCAAGATCCCAATCCAAGTAGGGCCAACTACTATGGAAACCATATGGCAAGTCCTCGACCTTGATTTTCCCTACAACATCCTCCTAGGATGCCCATGGATCCATGGAATGAAGGCGGTCACCTCAAAATTTTATCAATGTGTAAAATTTTCATACCAGGATGAGGAGGTCACAATACATGGTGATCCAGAGCCATTTGCCTATTGCAAAAACTTGGAAGCCAAGTTTTACAAATTTCCCCAAGTACCAAAGAACGATGAAGGCCCCTCCACTCCCTATGTGGATCCATCTAACCTCGCCTCCACTTTTGCGACAGAGACACCTTCCATCCTCAATATATCTAACATCAAGCTCATGATCCAAGATAATGGATGTGGAGATTACAAAATGATAAAAAATGATTTTGTTGTAGGAGAGTTAGCTCAATTTCCTAGGTCACATGGATGGCCTCAATCAATTGAAACACTTGCCTACACTTTTAGGGTATACCCTTCTATATTTTGTTGTTGGGGGGATCTAAGTCAAGAAAATGTGGATGAAAGAGACATTTCAAGGACACTATACCAAGATGAAAGACCCACACCCACCCTACCCATGGATGAAGCTAGTAGAGGACTGCAAATGATGCTTGGTATGTGCTACAACATAAATGAAAGCCTTGGAAGGAATAGTGATGGACAACTGGAGCCCATCATTGTAGAAAAAAAAATGAGAAATCTTGGCCTTGGATGTACCCCTCTGAGTATAACCGTACATGTCAGAGGTACCCCTAGTAGAGCCGTCAGGTCTCTTCCTTAGTTATCGACAGCCACTCTTCAACTACCTGTATCAACAGATCTCCCCTTAGATAATTTCACCTTCAACATAATCGAGGTCTATAGTAGTAGTGATGATGAGTATACCATAACAGGCCTTCCCATTCTTTTTGAGGACTCCTCCGTACTCATGATTAGTGCATCATCTTTTGAGTTAGACCACCACCCCACAAGATAAACCTAATTTACCCTCAACTCATCGATTACGACCAACGAGGACCACCGGTTCTAAACACATTAAAAAATGATGAGGCTCTCTCAGAATTCATGGGACTAAGCGATACAGTACCATACAGAGATCACAAGGTTGGGTTTGACATCACACTAGACACACATGCTTATTATGGGGAGATGATTGATTCCTTCAGTCACAAAAGAAAAAGAATGAGAATAAGCTCAGGGTCATTGAGTGAAAACCACACTGTGGAACTATCTAACCATAGAATAGTAAAAATAAAGGATGCATCCAATGGTGAAAACCTCTCCGAGGCACCAAAGGATGAAGGATTCAATCTCCCCCCTATTTCACTTCATCAAGAGAAATCAATAGTCTTGGTGGAACAGTGCAATCCTGTCAATCTGGGAACAAAAGCAACACCACATATCACCTTCTATGTTGAATCACTTTTGATAGAAGAACAAGAATTGTTGGCTACATTTCTAAGAGAAAGAAAGGTGAAATTCGCATGGACCCATGCCAACATGCCGGGTCTCAATCCGGAAGTCGTGGTTCATAATTTAGTTGTCTACCCAGGGGCAAAGCCAGTAAGACAAAAGTTGAGAAAGATGCACCCTTGGATAGCCTTGGTAGTCATGGTAGAATTACATAAAATCTTAGATGTTGGCTTTATATGCCCAATTGATTATCCAGAATGGGTGTCCAATCTTGTGCCAGTTTCAAAACTAAATTGGGGAATCCGTATCTACATTGACTTTAGAGACCTCAACAAAGCGTGTCCCAAGGATGATTGTCTGATACCTAACATTGATATGATAGTGGACATGATGGTCGAACATGAGATGCTATCACTGATGGATGGCTTGTCAGGGTATAACTAGATTATGATCGCAAAGGAAGACCAACATAAAACAACGCTTACTTGTCCATGGGGCACCTACTACTAGAACATGATGCCATTTGGGCTAAAGAATGTGGGAGTGACATATCAAAGGGCCATGACACTAATTTTTCATGACATGATTCACAAAACTGTGGAAGATTATGTGGATGATATATTGGCCAAGTCAAGGAAAAGACATGATCACATAGCAGCTCTAAGTGCCATCTTTGATAGATTGGAGAAATATAAGGTTCATCTTAATCCAAATAAATGCATCTTTGGGGTGCAATCAGGTAAACTCCTAGGATATATAGTATCTATGAGAGGAATAGAAGTGGATCCTACCAAGGTCAAGGTGATTCTTGACATGGAAGCACCCAAGACCCTAAAATAGCTCAGAGGCCTACAAGGAAGGCTCCAATCCATCTGAAGATTCATAGCATAACTGGCGGATAAACAAATCCTGTATTCTCATCTACTCCACAAGGGAGTAGCATACAAGTGGGATGACAAGTGTGATCATGCATTTAGTAAAATAAAAGAATATCTACTCATGCCACCAGTGTTAATGCCACCTACTCTAGGAAAATTGTTGTTCATGTACATTTCAACAACCATGGTAGCTCTCAGTGCTTTACTAGCTCAACATGATGAAAATGGAAGAGAGAGAGTGATATACTACATCAGCAGGAAACTGGTAGGGCATGAGCTCAATTACACACCAATATAAAAATCTTGCCTAGCATTTGTGTTTGCAGCCCAAAAATTTAGACACTACATGCTGGCTCATCAAATCAAGCTGATTGCAAAGATAGATCCACTAAAATACCTTCTCTCTAAGGCCACTCTCACAGGACGAACAACCAAGTGGGTCATGATACTGGCAAAACATGATATTGAATATTTAGAGTGCAAGGCTATCAAGGGGTAGGCGATTGCAAACCAACTAGAAGATGCACCAATCTATTCAGAGAATCAAATCATATAAGAGTTTTCAGATGAATCCATCTTTAATCTCAGCACAACTAATCACTAGAAACTCTACTTTGATGGCTCATATACACAACATGGATCACGAGCCAATTTTTTCTTCATCACCCCACAAGGGGATTGTATTCCTAGATCCTATAAATTGGCATTCCCCTGCACTAACAACATTGCGGAGTATGAGGCTTTAACCATAAGTCTCAAGATTGCAACACAGTGGCGGATCATGGCACTAAAAGTTTATGGGGATTCACAACTTATTATCAACCAAGTCAATGGAGAATACCAAACTAAGGATGATAAGCTGAAACCATACAAGAAGTTAGTAGAGAGCCTCAAAGAATAGTTCATTGATATCACCTTTGAGTAGATACCAAGGGCTAACAATAGAGCAGGTGATGCCATGGCAACAATTGGATCCTTACTGGATATCCCTTGCAATGTCTCAAAACATGAATTCTTGGTAGAGAAACTTATCATACCCACATTTGAGGTACCAAAGTTAGAATATGTGTGCAAACTTGTTGGTCACAGTGATCCCTAGTATCACAAAATCTATACCTACCTAAGAATAGGATTCCTCCCAGCTAACATAACCCCGAACCTTAAATGAGCCTTTGTCAAAAGGTCCTTACATTTTGTCATCCTAGGAGAAACCCTCTATTGTAGGAGCATTAACGGAACCCTATTACGTTGCTTAAATCCTGAGGAAGCCCTAACTACTCTGACTGAGGTTCACAATGGCACTTGCGGGTTGCACTCAAGTGGTATGACCTTGGCCAAGAAGTTGTTGAGAACTGGGTACTACTAGCCAACAATGGAAAGAGAGGCACACGACTTTGTCAGAAAGTGTTTATAGTGCCAACAACATGGAGACCTTATTCATGCACCAGCCCAAGAGCTTCATCCTATTGTTACGCCTTGGCCATTTTCACAGTGGGGGCTCGATCTCATAGGAAAAATCACACCCACCTCATCCAATGGCCACAAATTCATCATCACCGCCATGATGTATGTTACCAAGTGGGTCGAAGCAATTCCCATGACCTACATAACCGGAAAGTAGATATCCAAGTTCATCCTAAACTATCTCATTTGCTGATACAGTATCCCTCAATCCATTATCTCTGATAATGGGGTACCTTTCAAGAATCAGGATGTACATGATCTATGCCACAAATTCCTCATCCAAAAATGCTTTTCCACTTCGTACTATGCGCAAGGCAATGACAAAGAAAAAGCCACTAATAAAACTATCTTGAAAATGCTTAAGAAAATAGTTAATGACTCTGGTCATGACTAACATCTGCAGCTAAATCCCACCTTATGGGCCTACTGCACTAGCATCCACATGCGAATAGGCATCACCCCATTCTCCCTGGTCTACGGATCAGAAGCCATCCTCCCAATCGAGATCGAGCTCCCATGATTAAGAATATCATTGCAAAACCTCATTACAGATGAGGAATATCAAGTCTCAAGGTTAAATGACCTAGAATTATTAGATGAAATGTGCATGGATGCTCTCAACCATTTACAAGTCTATCAGAACTGCCTAAAACACAGCTACAACAAGAAGATTAGGAGAAGCACCTTCCAAGTTGGTGAACTTGTGCTAAAAGAAAACCAGAAGAACGTGCCAAATCCAAAAAGTAAAGAAAAATTTGAGCCCAACTGGTTGGGACCTTTTGTCATTATAGAAAGCTCTAAATCAGGGGCATATTTATTATCAACACCAGAGGGCGAGCCTCTGCAGGAGCCCTTGAACAACTGTTATCTCAAAATGTTTTATGCCTAAAAAATTGCAAGGTATAAAACCAAAAAATACAAAAAATCAAAAAATGTCTTGAAAAAATGGTCTCCCTAGTGAAAACCTTGTAAACAGGCATCTTGGTGAAAAGAAAAAAAATTTAAAAAAATGCAAAAATCCAAATAAATCAGAAAAAAGGATTGAAAACAGTAAAGAAAAAAATCATCCTCTAGTGAAAACCACTTTGGTGGCGCTTTTGGCAAGTACCTTGGTGAAAAAATGGCAAACAGGCACCAAGCGTAAATAAAGCACTCTCCATCCACTAGGATCTTCACAACCTTTTCTGCACACTCACTTATCCATTACATTCCATCTATACCATAGCTTGATCTTGTGCTTGTATCATGTTCCACCCTAGTACTACTTGGCATATTCCTAAGGTCAGTTTGTCCTGCCTCTATCGAAGTACTTTGTAGCATCACTCTGGGGGCATGTTCCTGTACCTACATCAGATCAGATTTGTGTATATTCTTATGATCTTCCTTGAAAGCAAAAAAATCAAAAACATTCGAAAAACATCAAAAATCCAAAAAAATCCAAAACATCAAAAAAATCTCAAAAGTTTTCAAAAAAATCATCATTAAGTCTTGTTGGTCTTTCATTATTCTAAAATACATCATCTTTGAGCTTGAACTTAGGTAAGGTTGATCTTGGATCATCCCCCGAGACACCCTAGGTTAGTCCTTTAGGCATCCGTTGCAATTTGGCAACCATTTGCCCATCGTTCTCATCATCGAGTTTGTCGTCAGTCGAACTACGTGGTCTCTGCGTATATAACATAGGCAAAGCTAATCTATGGATCAGCTCCCGAGACCCCTAGGATAGGTCTTTAAGTTAGTCTCTTCATCTTAAATCTTGAAAATACCAAAAAATTGAAAAATCAAAAAATTAAAACAACCTCAAAACATTTGAAAAACCCAAAATAGTGCACCCGTCTCATCTCGCTTTCACCCGTGGTAGCCTCATTCCTAATAAATCAATCATCGCCTTCATCCTTTGATGGGTCAGTCGAAAGAAAGTCTAGCAAGTTCTAAAGTGAACACCCTAATTTCCAAAGTCTCAAGTCTAGGTCAGTAAGAAAGCAAGTTACTCAACTTGGATTATCAATAGCTTATCACCCAATTAGTTGCACCAAAACCCTGATCACAACATGTCCTAGGATGTATCCTTCCCATAATGGACATCAGTATAAAGTACCTCACAGTAGTTTAGCCTTGGCTAGCGGTATGAAGAACATTAGCTTGTTTATTTACTTTTTCCTTGGTCTTTGTGACTTATCTTATTTTGCGCTCATTCCAAGGACCTCTCCATGATGCCTAAACATAACAGGTTTAGAGAGAAAGGAAAGGGGCACTGATCATTATCTTTTTTATCTGTTGTGCTTGTGGGATACTCTTGGAAAATAACTTAGTCATGTGTGCCTTGTTTGGTTTGTAGGAAGGGTGTTTTAGGTATCTTGTTGACCAAATAGGAAGGCTTGCTTGAGATGTTTAGAATATCCAAACTACATCCTGAACAAGGTTCCATATGCTAAGTGTGAACAAAAATACTCCTATCTGATTGTGATCGAGTCAAAGTCCATCACACTAGGTACAACACCATCTTGGTTATTTATACCTTGATGCATCGTACCTACGTATGTTATCAAACATAAAGTAATTGGACCTTTGAAAATCTTGACTCCTGGTAAGAAAATCATCATCATCAACATCATTCGTAATTTAGGCTTGATTGGATCTCTTTTCTTCTATCTTCTTTCCATACTAACATGGTACCATGACAGTTAATCACAACATCGCTAATGCATTCACCCTGCATCGATAAAATCATCAACATAATTACATATCATATCATATAGATCATACCACATCATATCATCTTGCATTATCATCATCTTAAGTTATGAGGAATAATACAAATTTGTGATTGTAAGCATCTTAAGAAATCATTGTATTACATTACATGAATCATTAATAACATTACATGAATCATTAATAACATAATAGAAATCATTAACATCCATTATAATTACATAATCATTTCCATATCATTTGAATCATAATCATTAGCATGCATTACATCCATACAATTGTCATCAAAATGCATAAAAAAGTACAAAAATAAATGCATCCATAATCATCATGTAGAACCATATATCATATCACATGAGCATAAAATAGAAGCATTTCATAACATCTCATAGGAAATTAAAGTGCATCCACACATCATACATTGTAGGACATATCATAAATTGAACCATCTCATATATATCATAAAAAATGTACAATTGTCATGGTACAAAATCGGATCAAGTGTACATCAAAATACATGATACAATAGGGGAAATAATTAGAGCCCATGACTAAAATATGAAAAACTTCCTATGATCAAAGGGCTAGCCCTGTTGGCTATGCCCCTCATCCTCTGGCCTATCATTATGATCCTCTGGCAGCCTCATCCCTATCTGCTGAGAGAATTCTAGCACCCGGCCTTTTGCTGGCACCGCCTGTCTGTAATGTTGTCGATAGTACTCGGCCTCTCTGAATGTCTCTCTATAAGATCACAAAGAAACTGATTGGCCCTGGGATGATGAGGCTGTACTCTCTAGCTGTCGCCTCCGGTCGACCTCTTGCTCCCTCTCGAATTGAGCCTGGTCCCTCTCAGTAGGGACTATCAAAACCTGCTATCGAGCCTAATCTCTCTCCATAGTCAATATCTGAATCTGATCATGCAACTGCTAGATCAGTGCATCTCTATGATCTGGCTGCCTTGGTGGCTACTACTACAGGACTGCTCTATCCCCATCTCTGGGCTAATCATCCTGTATCCCAACTCATGGAGGTGTGCATTGTGCCTAATCTCTGGGGGGTGTCTGATGAGGAGGTGGTCCACCTCCTCCTCCTCCATCCTTGTCCCCATCACCTCTTCCTCCCTATCCTCTACCCTTGTCGACTGACCTGCCTCTAGGCCTCCATTGTGGGAGTGTCGCACTTGGAACTGTCAATCTCCATGGAGGCCTAAACCAAGCTTTGTATGCTTGGGTTAGTCCTGCATCTACCGACCTCTGATCATATGGCCATGACCTGGCCAATAGCTATCTGAATGAGGACACATCCTCAGCTGTCGGGATGGGCTGGGCCCATCCTGTCTCTCTCATGCTACAGGCGAAGATCACCATGTATTGATCATCCTGCCTATCCTAAATCTCACCGAACTGTCAGGCCACCCTATTTGGAAGGTACCGCTCTATCATAGAATGCTCTCGGCCCTGCATCCATTTGTCCTACCAAGCAAAGAACAATTGCTATGTATCATTGTACCATGGGCCTATGCCCATCCAAGGCCTCCAAATGAACTCTCTCATCTCATCAATAGCCCATCACCAAAGGGCGATGCCACCTATTCCAGTATGAGTGAAGTGGATTTGTGCCCCGCCATACCACCAGACAATGGGGTCATCAATATCAAGAACAATCGGTGTGACATCTGGATGAAGCACTAGAATCTGCTCCCATGCCCAGATATGCAATAAAGTAAGTCCGGCCCTGAGAGTCCGACTGTCTAGGTATGCAAACTCATGTAGATCCTTGTATAGAGAAGCCGACATCACTAGCCCCCAAGCAAAGAACTCCTAACAGATGACCATGGGCTCCCATGCCAGTCCCCAGCCTCAACTGAAGTATTAGCCCCATTTGGTGCCACAAGATCAAAAATGATGGCTACAACGATCAACCTATAGGTAGGCACTATACCCTGGTATCGCTCCAAGTCAATCTGTCCATCAGACAAAGAAATCTCATCAACACCCATCACATCAAAGCAAGAATTCCTAGCAGCATCAGGATCATAAATCATTCTAGCTCCATGGATAGGCAATCAGAGGATGTGCTAGATGTCCTCGAGTGTGATGGCGGCCTCATCAGTAGGAAGATGGAAAGAGGAGGTCTCATTGTTCCACTGCTCGGCCAAGGCTATCATCATATCCAAGTGTGTCCAAATAGGAGGAACATATGCAACGAACCAAAGGCCAAGAATACCAAGTTGCTCTTGAAGGTACACATGCATACCCTGCGATCCATGGAGCACCAACCATCTGCACTCCCTCGAGTGAACTATGTCAAGGTCCTCTTGCACAAGAGAAACCATCACGTCAAGTCTCATAAAAAAATCTACCTCCCACGCTAGCTTTTCACATTTGAAATGGAAAATGCGGCATTGTTTACAAATGCAACGCAATTTGTAAAGTTCTAAATTGCACCACAGCGATGGAGTTTTCCAAATTCTAAACTCCAAAGTGTGTCGTGCGGTGCTATTTGCACATGCGGCTAACTTTGTCCCAAAACCCTAGTTTCAAACTATGCCACATGATTGAATTTGCATATGTGGCGGAGTTTCGACAAAACCCTAACTAGCCTGCGACGATGCCTTTTCTCATATGCGGTGCTATTTGAGACCGTGCGACATCGATTGAACATTTGCAGTGGTGCTATATAGCACTGCTTGACCTAAGGTTGAACTAAACCCTATTTAATGCACGTAAATCAAAAAAGTAAAAGTCAAGATAGGGGTACATACCATGAAACCTGTGTCGACTGGCCACTGGTGCACTCGTACCCTCTCCGACACATGCCTGGGAAGTTGTCATTGCACCATCTCAATTTGGACTCAGAGCTCAAAATGCAAAAAATTCTAAAGGCTAAGTATGCAAATGTATTGAAAGTGACCCCTTAGGGTCTATTTAAGCCTCCAAATTAGGGTTTTTTGACCTAATTTGACCATTTGGCTAGGGTTTTGGTCCTTCGATCCCATTTTTGTCTAACCGAGGGCCATGTTGTATCTTTTTTTGGCATTTTAACGCATTTTTTGACATCCTAGGGCACTTTTGGACCTGTCAAGCACTGTGTCCTTTTTTTTCGTGAGATCATCCAAAAAATCAAAAAAATTGTCCAATCTCTCGAGGGGGAAATATATCAGCATAATCATTCCATTAGGGTAGTAATGGGGCATTCAAAAAATTCAAGAAATTTTGAACTTTGATCACAACAGTTTATTCTTTGAACCAATGCAACAAGTACATTACTTCAAAGAGGGGCAAAATGTAGACATGCAAAATTGACCAACGCACTTGATCTTGATTACTAACGTCATTTCTTCCTGAATCATACTCTCAGCTTATCATCACTTTTCATATCTTAATTAGATAAATCATTATTTATCCAATTAGTTCTTTCTCCCCTATTGATTAAATT
The DNA here is from genome assembly GCA_007115665.2 of Sequoiadendron giganteum. Classification (NCBI taxonomy): domain Eukaryota; kingdom Viridiplantae; phylum Streptophyta; class Pinopsida; order Cupressales; family Cupressaceae; genus Sequoiadendron; species Sequoiadendron giganteum. The sequence goes on along the minus strand of CM021108.1, from coordinate 54,297,316 downwards.
AATCAAGTTAATTTAATTAATCCCCTATCCCTCTTTAATTAAATAATTCATCTTATTTGATTAAATCTCTAAAGTCCTCTAATTAAATTGAATAAATTAAACATTATTTGATTTAATCTAACATTATCCCCTTTGGTTAAATAAATCAAAACATTTATTTAATTAAACCCTTCCTCTCAATTTGATTTAAATCAATTCATAAATTTAGTCTAAATTGTCACATCTCCTAAATTCCTCATTAAATTAATTAAAATTTGATTAATTTAATCTTAATCCATGTCACATTCTCTAGATAATACAACTTGCATAATAAATCAATTACCTTGATTTACTAAATTGCCTATTTTCTCTCAACATGGAATAAAGGAGAAATATTCCTTCAAATTTGAATTCAAAATCCAAGTGGATTTGTCCTTCCAACAAAGCATTCACTCCTCTTACATGTCCTTGTGCATTGAGCCAAGTGGCATTTATTTCATTCCTTTTTCCCTCTCACATGTCATTTCCTCAATTTCAAATTTCACCTAATGGCATTTATCATGCACATTGACCAAAATGTGCACAACCTTCAACCATTCACATCTTGACAAGTGGCACTTGGCCATTGAATGTTGAATGATCCCACATTGCTCAATTTCACTCTCTCTTCCAATTTGGAAATCTATAAATGAGAGACTCTTCCTCTCATTCTAACATCCACAATTTGAGAAAATTTACCCTTTTCACATTGAGAGCTAATTTTGTCTACTTCATAACAAGTATTCATCATTTTTATGGTCTCATAGCTAGGTTATGCCAAAATTTCATCAAGGAGATTCAACCATCATCAAATCATCAACATTGAAACAAAGGATTTGGGAAAGGGCCAATTTGGACACACCAATTGGCACTAACTCCCCCATGGGATCAAGAGTTTGCATGCTTAATTAGGATTTCATTGCTTTTTATGTTGTTTTTCTTCATTTTCCTATTTTGAGCATTGTAAATGGATTTCATGGGGAATCCATTTTTTATCTTGCACATGAACCTAACTATGTGTTTGTTTGTTGTATTTTTGCAGGTATAGGATTGGGGTTCACAGTGATAGGCACCATTTTGTTTATGCCGAGTATGGTATTTGGCTTCATGGTGTAGAGGGTTTTACAACATTGTGTGGGTTGGAGGTTTTATAAATCATGTTGTCAACTCACCTCCCACTATGTTTTCCAAAATACAATCATATTGTGCATGTATATTTGGATCATATTAAGGAATTTAATGTATATTTGGATAAATATAGAAGGGAATTTCCCTTTTTTCATTTGATTGTAACAAATAAAATGCTCAACATTATTTGCAGTGTTGGAAAACACATGGTCCCATGTCAATTAGTTCATTTTGAAAAGTTTTGTTTCATTACACCAAGAATGCAATGAAGTCCACTTTCAAATTTTTGAACAACTCTTTGCTACAGTCAAAATGGCATTTAACTTTCTACATCTGATTGGAACAAATAAATGCTTGCATTATTTGCAGTGTTGGAAAACACACTGTATCCTCTCAGTTGTTCCCTTAAATATTGGTATATTATATGAATCAACCTTTAATACTGGTATAGTATACCATTAGGGAAGAATCCAAAGTGTAGACAAAATGAACCTATGTACATGTAACATTATATCATAACCCCCATTCCCCATCCCATGCAGTGGAAAAAATGCACTGATGAAAAGAATTGATAGATGGTTAGCCACATGCCATTACATGTTCTTCAATGAAAAAGGATGCACGGTCTGCGAGAAAGTAAAAAATAAATAGACAAAATTCCCTAACATCACCATTTTCCGCATTTTATTTTTCCCATTTTCCACATTTCATTTTGCAGTTTGTTGGGTATGAACGTGCAAGTGATGGAATAGAGTTGTAGGCATTCACATAAAGAAATAGACAAAAAATACCTAAACATCGCTTAAATACTAGTGTCTAAATGGTTTTGAAACATTAGGTGGGTTGAATGTTTTGTAAAACATAGTGTTTTGCATCCTGAAATTTTACAAAATAGTATGTATGTATTGAAAAGCTTTGTGTTATTTAGACCATAGGAGTGTGGTGATAGGAACCATTTTGTAAACACCCAGTAAGGTATTTGGCTTCAGTGTGTAGAGGGTTTTACAACATTTTGTGGGTTGGAGGTTTCACAAATCATGTTGTCACCTCACCTCCTACTATGTTTTCCAACCTACAATCATATTGTGCATTTATATTTGGATCATATTAAGAAATTGAAACACAATTTTTAGTCTGCATAAGACTTGTTATAAGGTGCCTTTCATTACATTTGTATTGTCTAAATTACATTCATACCGTTTTGTAAGATTCTAGGTTTCAAAACATTGGTTTTCTCCTCCAACTCCTACACATGCACTCCAACCTTAAGCTTTCAATGTGTAGACATGAAACACAAAGTGTTTTCCTCCTTCTTTCTCTACATTGAAAACACACACATCAGTCCACCTCCAATTCTAGTGCCAAAAAAAAGCTCTAAAAATGACAACTCATACTCACATTGTTTGTACTTTCTAAATTGCATTCATATTGTTTTGTAAAATTTTAGGTTGTAAAACACTAGGTTTTTGAAATTTGGAACCCACATAATGTTTTAAAACCCTTTACAAGTAACAACCCAATTGGTTACTCACATGTCACCTTAATTTGGTATGTTTTATGATTTCCTTGAGATCCTTTTGTGAATTAGATAGTAAGAATGTAATGATATTTGGAAACACTAAGTTGTAAGAAATATGCAACCCACACAGTGTTGTAAAACCCTCTAGACATGACAACCCAATTGGTAAGTTGGGAAAACCAAGTTGATGCACCTATGTACATGTTTAGTCAGTTAGAAACCCCTCGCCTCAGCTCATCTAGTTGTGTCCCTGACCTGCAATGCCCCCTTGTACTCTAATATTTCACTTTCAACTTGTAGAATGAGAAAACCTAGAACATAGAGTGTTTTCCAAGAACAATACTTGTTACAATGTAAAATGCATGTCTTAATCACATCAACACCCTTCCCTCCCACAATGAATGGATAGCTTCTTGCATAAGGAAAAAAAATGCTGGCATAATTTGATGTGATGGGACACCTCCTCACTTTCCTCATTGTGACCTTTCCTCCCATCTGTCGGTTTCATCAATTTTATCATCCGTCTTGGTGGGCCCTGCACTATGTTGTCTCATCATGTTATGTATGTTTCTATGTATATTGTTATGTATGTATTTATGCATTTTTGTATGTACATAGGTGCATTTTTTTGAGATATTAGTTACATCCTTAGAGGGTTTTATAACATTGTGTGGGTTGGAGGCTTCATAAATCACACACTCACCTCCCATGGTGTTTTCCAACCTGCAATCATTTAGAGTTTCAATGGTTGTTGGAAAACAGTGGGTGATTATAAAATGGTGCCTTTCATTGCATTCCTATTACCTAATTAACAAAATCTTTTCAAGACATTCCTACTTGTTCTCTCCACCACGTAAATTTGAATATACAAAATTAAATAAATGGGAAACCGCATTGTGTTCTCCAACCTACAAATTATATTGTACATTTATTTTTAAATCATATGAGGAAATTGAATTGCAATTTCTTTGTGTAAGTAAGAGTTGTTATAAATTGTGAAGGTGAATGAACTTTAGTACATTCTTATTGTCTACAAACTTTAAGGTTTTCATTAGAAGCATGTTGTCTATATATAATTTCATGTTGGAAAACAGTATGTGTTATGAAACCTGCAACCCAAATACTATTCTCAGCTTTGAGAGTCTCTTTCTGATTAGAGAATGAAGATATTTTGTTTTTAATAAGTTTTTTACAAAAAAAATCTACCTTTTCACATAGGACTCTCATGTCTCCATCCAACTGATTCTATTTTCTGCATTGACATCCTATTTTTCCTTCTTTTCATGTTATGTATGTTTCTATGTATGTTTTTGTGTATATTTTTATGCATTTTTATATGTACATAGGTGTGTTTTGTCAGAAGATTAGCTGCTATTTTTTGGTCAATCAAGGTGATCACCAAGGATTTTTTTAACTTGTTAACCTTTATTCTTGCAATAATCTATATTTTTTCAGTCATCTATACAAGTAATGATTTAGTTTACAATATCATTGAACAATAGTTACGATATTGATATGTCATTTGGATGTTCATTGAGAGACACGGGATATAAACAGAAGTCTGATAGTGGTACATGGTATCCTTCTTGTCTGTCTTATATGCCCCTATTGATTATTTTAAGTTATGGCCTCTTTAATATGTTAGGAGAGATGATTTTTATATTTCTGAATAAATGTTCAGTGCTTTACAGTTCCTATAGAATGGAAGATATAATTACTGATATATATTACTGCTATTAGTGATAGGTTGAATTGGAAGTTAAATTCGCATTTTATAGTTTAATATGTTTGTTTATTGTCTATACAAGTTGGCATTTTGCACTCACCACAACATATAATCCTATATTGGTGAAATTTGGAGTATAAAGAATTCTTTGTAGCACCAAATATCTTTAATTTTCCAATTTAATCTATTGATAACACTTGTATTCCTTCTAGGTGGTTGATATATTTGAGGAAACAAAATTGAATAAAACAAGGGTAGGTGGATTGAGAAGGATGCTTTAGGAGACGTGAAGCTTCTACACTAAATATAGGTGATTCTAGTTGTCATAGCTTGAATTGTAAGTGTATTGGTCAGTTAAACTTCCAATTTTTTTTTTACATTAAGAAGTTATGATATTTTTATAGATGGGATGCTTACTATGGTGAATGCAAAGAATTTCCAATTGAATTTAAAAAATAAATGTTACATTATTGTGTGCCTATTATATCCTAAATTTTGACATGAAGGATGTTTCCTCCTTGAAGTGTGAGTGTTACATGGGAAATGCTCAAAATAACAGTGAACAATGATACTACATCCTTTTAATTATCCCTTCACACAAAAACACATAAGAGCTTTGCATTTTAAATGAAAACCCTTTATTTTCTCATCAATGAAAACCCATTTTCTTAATGAACATGGTAGATATAGAAATGGAAAATTTATATACCTGCTAGCTAGTTGCTAGACCTATTGAATGCATTTAGGTAGTGTAGACCCTTGGCTCTCATTTGACCTCAATGAAAACTCATCTTCCCAACCAATTGCTATTCAATTCTTCACAGTGAAATTTGAAAACCCTCAAAACAAAAAAACATAAACAACTATGCATTTGAAATGAAAACCCTACACACAAAGAAAACATTTTATTTTTCCATCAATGAAAACCCATTTTCTTTAACCAATAGCCATTCAATACTTCACAGAAAACCAATTTAACCACTATTCAATGCTTCAATAAAACCTATTTAACAGTTGTGCTTCACAGTTCCTACAGAATGGAAAAATGGCATATACACTGGCAGATATACATACTTGTTGGCTAGACACCACACCTGTTGAATGCATTGCTCTCATTCAGTCTCCATTCTGTCGCTCGCGATCCCCAAAAACTATAAAATGTAATGTGGAAAATGGTGACATTTAGGGAGATGGTTAACTCATAGAAAAAAAACACCTATGTACATAAAAAAACCAAATTGTTTTTACTCTGGTTGGAGACTCGACTGCCTGCAACTCCATTTTGACACCTGCATATCCCTCCCCAACAAATTGCAAAATTAAAATGTTTAAAATGGTGACATTTAGGTACATTTTGTCTAGATTTTTGACTTTCCCACTAGGCCACATGTCCTTTTTTGGTGACGGACACATGATGACACGTGGCTAACTATCTATCAAGTCTTTTTGTTGGTGCATTTTGTCCAGCATGTGGGATGGGGGTTGGGGGTTATGATATTAAATTACATACATATGTGAATTTTGTCTACACTTTAGCTTCTCCCCTAATAGTATCGTCAGGTCGACTTTTCCATAAATTTGAATGATGTTAGTTCTCTTTTCCTTGTGTGGGAAGCTATCCTTTCAGCGCAAGTAGGAAGGGAAGTTGACGTGATTAAGACATGCATTTTAATATGTAAGAAGTACTATTATTGGAAAACACTTTATGTTGTGGGTTTTATCATTCTACAGGTTGAAAGAAAAAGGTTGGAGAGCAGGCGGGGGAGATGAAAAACCAATGGAATTGAGGTGAGGGGCTTGTAACCGATTGGGTTGTCACTTGTAAAGGGTTTTAAAACATTGTGTGGGTTACAGATTTCAAAAAACCAGTGTTTTACAACCTGGTATTTTACACAATAGTATGAATGCCTTGAAAGTATTTTTTTATTTAGATTGTAGGAATGCAATGAAAGGCACCATTTTTTAAACACCCAATGTTTTCCAACAACCATTAACACTCTGTATAATTGCAGGTTGGAAAATTGGTGTAGGGTAACCAGGACCTCATAAGCAAGTCTTTATGTCATTTTTGGTTTTTGGGCTATTGGTGTGTGATGGTGTTTAATTAAGTCATTTATGGCTATTTGGAATCATATGGATTCATTTTGGAGTGATTGAATGGGATTTTTGATTTAAAATTGTAAAAGTTGCCAAATGTTGTAAAAGTTGTCATGCAACTTTGGAAAGGTGTCAAAAAGAAAGAAACCATTACATGCAAATCAAGAAACCATTTCAAAGAGTTGGTTTTTATTGGGAATGTATAAAGACACCCTCCAAAACTCGAATTGGGGGATTGGAGACATTGTTTTGAAGTTTTGATGAATGAAAACCTTAATTTTTGTGCATTTTTCAGAGTCTTACATTGTTTTCAGGCTAAATTCATGCATTGTATGGCCTTGTACAGCCTCATATCAAGGACTATAATATATGGATGAATTTTTTTTTTTTTCTAGTTTATAATCATTTTTGTATCATTAAATTTTATTTAGTTTTGTGAGAGTTATGGCCATTTTGGTGAAGGTTTGCCTTGTTCTAACAATGTTTTCCATAATTTACAATCTGAAAACATGATAGTACAACCATGTATGGTATAGTACAAGCCTAAAACCAATTCTAAAAGTTTAAAGCATGAGTCTAGTTTAATATTTTTTTGGTTTGAGAAAATTTAATTAAGTTTTGAATGAATTATGCCATTTTTGGTGAGAGCAGGTTTGTGGGTGGCCTAGGGTTACCAGTTTTGGGGAAAACATGATAAATTTCTTTTCCACCATTGGATCTTAATAAAAATTGGAGGGAAAGTCTTTAATTATTTTCTATTCAATCCCACTAGAGTGATTGTCTTCATTATTTATTTTATGAAAGATATTAATGACTGTGCTTTTCATTTAAGGGATGTCCTATCTATGTTTTGAAGGATCAGTCATTGAATTTGTTTTGTTTTCCTTTTCTCTGCATCATTTTGGTATCAAGGCTAGAAGACCCTGAGAGTGCAAGGTATGCACCAAGACAAGGGATTTGTTAGAGAAAGTTTGTTGTGGGTATGAAAGAGAGTCAGTGACTTATATCCTCCAATAGTGATGAAACTAGGTAGAAGGTGTGCAGATTTCTTCCACTAAGAGGAAGTGGGTAGAAGAGGTCTTGGAGAGTGCATTTTCTAGAATCTTGTTGGGTAGAGGATAGTTGTGCATGTGAAGGTATTGGGATACCAAAATAATGGAAGTGTTGAGGAGAATAATCCATGAAGACCTGAAGAGTAAGAACTTGTCAAGCAAGCAACAAAAGATGAAAAGAGAAAGGAGTGAGATGAAGAAGAAAGATGAGAAGGAAAAACAAGTAAGTATTCAACAAGAGATAATGGGTCTGTGACAATATTTGGAACAAATGAAAAAAAACATTTGAGGAAAGATTACGGAGTATAGTAACAAGTGTGTGGAGTTGGAACATTACCATTCAAAAAATTGTTAAGTGGTCGATAAAGGAAATTGTGGAAAGAAAGAGGAAGCAATTAAGAAGGAAGATAAAAAAAGTAATCAAGATGATGGAAGAGCCAAATCCATCCAAGGAAGAGGAAAATGATGAAGAAAATGATTCCATTGAGACTCAAAATTTTGTTTCTAACAATATTTGTGAGTATGTGTTTATAGGTGTAGGAAATGAAGATGAATATGGAAAAGAGTATAAAGAAAAAGGATAAGTAAATGGAGTGTATGAAGATTTTTATGCAAATGTAGCACAATATGGTGAAGAAGAAAAACAACAGAGGTACTAGTTATATTTTCTGATTTTATGGATGCTGATATGTTGAAAAAATGTATTCAAATGATGAATATGAAGACATGGACATTGAGAATGCGAAATATGAACAAGAACTAGAGTCTTAGAACCTTGAAGTTGAGAAGATGCTAAGTAAGAGATGGTGCAAGAAGAAGAAGAAAGACCCAGGGAAATTCAGGAATGCAGAACATATAGCAAGGTTTAGGGAGCATCAAATTTTGGAAATAAATTCCCATTTGAAAGACAAGTGGAAAAATAATTGGAAGACCAAGAAGAAAAGAAGACCTGCACTCAAGTGGACTTGAGTTGTTTTCTTCCCCTTAGGTGTATGGTGTAGGGTCACCAGGACCTCATAAGAAGTCTTTATGTCATTTTTGGTTTTTGGGATATTGGTGTGTGTTGGTGTTTAATTAAGTACTTTATGGCTATTTGGAACCATATGGGTTCATTTTGGATTGATTAATTGGGTTTTTGATTTAAAATTGTAAAATTTGTCATGCAACTTTGGAAAGGTGTCAAAAAGAAAGAAACTGTTACATGCAAATCAAGAAACTATTTAAAAGAGTTGGTTTTAATTGTGAATGTATAAATAAACCCTCCAAAACTTGAATTGGGGGTTGGAGACATTTTTCCAGAAGTTTTGATGAATAAAAACCTTAATTTGTGTGCATTTTTCAGAGTTTTACATTGTTTTCAGGCTGAAGTTGTGCATTGTACGGTCTGGTACAGACTCGTATCAAGGGATATAATATATGGATGGAAATATGTTTGTTTGTAGTTTACAATTATTTTTGTCTCATTAAATTTCATTGCATTTTGTTGGAGTTATGACCATTTTTTATGAAGGTTGCCTTGTTCTAACAATGTTTTCCATAATTTGCAGTCTTAAAATGCGCTAGTAAAGCCATGTATTGTATATTACAAGATTGAAACCAATTATAAAAGTTGAAATAATGAGTCTAGTTTCATATTTTTTTGGTTTGATAAAATTTTATTAAGTTTTGAATGAGTTATGCCATTTTTGGTGAGAGCAGGTTTATGGCTGGCCTAGGGTTTCTAGTTTTGGGGAAAACACGGTAACTTTACTTTCCACTGTTGGATCTTGATGAAATTGGAGGGAAAGTATGTAATTATGGTGTATTCAATTCCACTAGAAGGGTTTGGTTTCATTATTTGTTTTGTGAAATTTATTAATGAATTTTCCTTTCATTTCAGGGTTGTCCTCTCAATGTTTTCAAGAATCAGTCATTGAATGTGTTTTTTTTTCCTTTTCTCTACATCAAAAACACAAATGGATGTGAGTGTATGATTTATGAAACCTTAAACCCACACAATTTTGTAAAACCCTGTATGGACGTAGCCGATCTCTTGACAAAATGCACCTATGTACATACAAAAATGCATAAAAACATACATAACAACATTCATATAAACATACATAACATGATGAGATGACATAGTGTAGGGCCCACCAAGATGGATGATAAAAGTGATGAAACCAATAGACGGGAGGAAATGTCATAGTGATAAAATCGAGGACATTTCCCATCACATTGAATTATGCTGCAACTTTTTGCCTTGTGTGAGTTGCTATCCATTCACTATGGGAGGGAAGGGTGTTGATGTGATTAAGACATGCATTTTAAATTCTAAGTATTGTTCTTAGAAAACACTCTATGTTCTGGGTTTTCTCATTCTGTAGGGAGTTACGGGAAAGGGATATATAAGACTATCCAAATTCACCTAAGGGATGAGTAATCAATTGAGTTTTTACTTATAAAGGGTTTGAAAATAGTATTTGGGTTGTAGGTTTCATAACACCCAATGTTTTCAAACCTACAATTACACATAGACAATATGAATGTAATGAAAACATTGTGGTTACTTACACAGTGAGAACCCAATTGGTTGGTGACACCTCATTTGATTTTGGATACTTTTATGTATCCCTCACCAGCAATTATATTAATAGTATGAATGTATTCAACAACCCTTACTTTTAGCAAACATTCCATTTCAATATCATCATGTGTTTGGAACAAAAATGTGCATAACAGTTGTAGGATAGAAAAAACACATGGTTGTGACTCACTTCTCAATTCTTGTTCAACAAGCACTTTCTATTATGCAAACTATAACAAAATAATATTTTGAAGTTCACCTTCATATTTTATAACAACCCCTACTTTCAACAAACATTCCATTTCAATATAATCATACATTTGGAACAAAAAATGCGATTTTTTTTTCGCAAGAAATGGAAAACACACAGGGTTGTGACTCACTTCTCAATTCTTGTTCAATGAGAAATTTTTGTTATGCATACTGTAACAATAATCATTTGGTTGTGTGTTTATAATGTGCATTCTATTTATGTTAATATGAAATATATTGGTAGGGAATGCCACCTAAAGTCTTATTATTTATGGTAGCTTGCTTATAAATGAAAGAAAATAGTTGACATTTAAATTGTTTGAGGTTGACTATTTTTCTCATCATTGACACTTTCAAATGAATAATTGTATTAAATTATATTTGTAATAGTAAAAATGGCATTTCACTATCTTCATTTAATTGCAACAAAAAAAATTCTCATATTATTTGTAGTGTTAAAAAAAACACTATCCCCTGTCAGTTATTTGCTTGTGAAATGTTTTTGTTTCCTACACACCAAGAATGTAAGGAAGTCCACCTTAAAATTTTGTTTCTTATGAATGAAATAATATATTCCTTCTTACAACAAACGATGCAATAAATTTCAAAACTTTAACTATCCAGTAACACTTGCAAATTTTTTACATATTACAAGCAACCATGGATGCGTACTTTAAAAGGGAAAGTGGAAGAAAGCGAGAGAAAGGGTAATTTTGAAATATGATTTTTAATGTTTATTTTGATATTTTGAATGAATTGGTTTCATGTATTTTAATTTTATTTGGTTTTTACATTACTTCCATTAGAGGGCAAGAATGGAAAAGGAAGTGGTGGGCATGAGCAACTTAGTGTCCATTTGGGAAACGAAAATGTGCCTCGATAGGGTAGCAAGAAGAAGGGTGCTTGGGGAGGAGATCGTTTTCCTGGGCATAAATCTTGAGAAATAGGAAACTCATTATCTTGCTACATTGATGTAATAGGATGACGGGTTTCCAATTTCTCAATTTATGGTAAGGAAGTGGAAAAATCGGGCCTTGACCTTATTGGCGATGTTTCTTGGATAGATTTTTCAATATCATGAATACTTTTATGTGTCATTGTAGTCTCGATTTTTGCTCAGATTTTAGAGTTTCTTTGTGATTTCATTTAGAAAATTTCATTTCTATTATGAATATGATTATTTTGACAATATATTGGAAAACACATTGTCCCTGGTTCTTTTAGAGGAGGAAAGTGGAAGAAAGGGTAATTTTGAAATATGCTTTTGAACATGTATTTTTATATTTGGAATGAATTCATTGCATGCATTTGAATTTGGTGTGACATTAAAATTCTTCACGTTACAAGGAAAGGATGAGCGAGGAAGTTGTGGGTGTGAAGAAATGTCGCTAATAAGATCAAGGCTTGATTTTATTGATTCTTGACACTAGCCTGCTTAATTTCCATCAAAGAAGCAATAAAATTGGGCCTTTATTATTGGCGGCATTTCTTGGTCTACCTAATTTTTCCCTTTCCTTCTCAGCTACCTCCAATTGTATTTCTCCTCCTTAGGTACATATAAATTATTTCATTATGTATATATAAATGTGTTACAAAAGTTATCTACATTTTCAGATAAGAATTTCATTTCTCCCCCTACTGATTCTCTTTCTCTATTCTTAGATATGATGTTTCCTTTTCCTTATATCCATACATTAATTGTTGAATGTAATCATTTATATTTATGGGTTTGTTATAGGATAAAGGTGTTGAAAGTGCAATGGTCAAAGTAGAGGCTTCCCCGAACCCTCTTGTCACACATACAATAGTGAGGATATGTGAAAGTGGAATCACCCCACCATCAATTCTAAGGACCCAAAGAAGCCTATAAGATTTTATCTAAGTGTCTCTTCAATTGCACATAAAAGGCACTGTAGGAGAGGATGAGAGAGGCTAACAATAGTCATTTTCCATTCAGTCTTTGATCATGTAATTATTGAACAATTATGGTGTGGAATTACATCATCTTTCATCATGTAATTATTGAACATTTATGATGTGGAATTAAGTTATTTTGGTATGCTTGAAGACTATAGTCTTCTGCCAATAGTGGCATGGTGTGATTGTTAATTTGTATTGTTAATCTTTCCATCAAGGCTCCAATCTCTTTGGGGTGTAGTTTTTGACAATTTATATTGGGGATGAGGTCCCCCATTTGTGACCTCACTGGTTCACAGCTCTGGGTCAAAAGTGTTTACCCCTCTTAATTAAAAAATATAAGACTATGTTCTTGTAGATTTGATGACACTTTTTGTTTCCATGCAAAATTTCATTATAAACAATGTCAAATGCCATCAAATAATGGTACGTAATGCCTCCTCAAGTATTATTATTTATGTCAAACTTACTTACAAATGTAAGCACATGCAATGAGCACTTTCTGTTATGCAGACAGTAACAAAATAATGTATTGAAGTTGAGCTTCATATTTTGTAAGCACAGGCAATGAGCACTTTCTGTTATGTAGACAGTAACAAAATAATGTATTGAAGTTGAGCTTCATATTTTATAACAAACCTTACTTTCAGCAAAAAATCCATTTCAATATCGTCATATGTTTGGAACAAACAATGCACATAATAGTTGCAAGATGAAAAAAACATAGGGTTGTGACTCACTTCTCAATTCTTGTTCAATGAAAACTTTTTGCTATGCAGACTATAACAAAAAAATGTATTGAAGTTCAACTTCATATTTTTTAACAATCCTTACTTTCAGCAAACATTCCATTTCAATATCATCATATATTTCCAACAAAAAATGCAAATAAAATTTGCATGATGGAAAACACACAGGGTTGTGACTCACTTCTCAATTCTTGTTCAATGAACACTTTCTGTTATGCAGACTATAACAAAATAATGTATTGAAGTTCAACTACATATTTTATAACAACCCTTACTTTTAGCAAACATTCTATTTCAATATCATCATATGTTTCCAATAGAAAATGCACAATAAAGTTGCAGGAAATGGAAAAAACATAGGGTTGTGACTCACTTCTCAATTATTGTTTAATGACCACTTTTTGTTATGTAGACTGTAACAAAAAAATGTATTGAAGTTCAACTTCATATATTATAACAACCCTTACTTTAAGCAAACATTCCATTTCAATATCGTCATATGATTTAAACAAAAAATGCACATAACAGTTGTAGGATGGAAAACACATAGGTTTGTGACTCACTTCTCAATTCTTGTTCAATGAGCACTTTTTGTTATGCAAACTCTAACAAAATAATATATTGAAGTTCACCTCCATATTTATAACAACCCTTTATAAAAAATGCACAAAATAATTGCAGGAAATGTTCAACTTACCTATAATGATGGTACAAAGCATTTTAATATGTCAAAAGTTAAAGGTGTTGTTGCACAACTTATAAAAGTTTAAGATGCCACAATAATAGTTGCATTGGAGGTTGGTGGAAGAGAGAATTTGTGTAATTCGATAGTGGATACAGAAGAAACAAGAAATCTCCCACTTCAAATAGGTCATCTACATATAGGAGTAACAATTATCCCTTTAAAAAAATCCAAGCCCGTATAATTCACCTCCTTGCATCTGAATTCCACCAATAGGAAGACCACTTGGTTGAAAAGCGTCCCCTTTGCAACATCTAAATTGCTGCAAAATCATGCACTACAAAATACAAATTGCATAGCTGGTTCAATTTCATCTTCATATGCAACAAGAGATAGTGGTAGCCTTGCATTTCCATTTCTCAACAATTTGGTTGGTGATTGTTGAGTTGTTGAGGAAATGGTATGGGATTGGATTTTGTTTAAAGGGATAAACATTACTCCTATATTTAAATGTCCTATTTGAAGTGGGAGCTTTCCTGTCTATTTTGTATCCACTACTGCATTACACAAATTCCCTCCTCCACCAACCTCCAATACAACTACTGTTGTGGCATCTTAAAATTTTATCAGTTGTGCAACAACACCTTTGGATTTTGACCTATTAATTGTGCAACAACACCTTCCATTGTTGTCTTTGTTTTATCAAAAAAACCTATCTTTTAGATTGTATCTCTCTTCGAACAACATTAAGCTCCTCTTCTTTTAACCATGACAACTTCTTCTTGTGTTTTAATTCCTTTTCTAATTGGTTAATTTTATTCTTCTATTGTTTTTCTCCACTTTGAGCATTTACAAATATTGTTTTTGTAGTGTCTTTATCATTAGAGTATGCAGATTTTTCTTTTGGAAAACTCGTTATAGAACTTGTCTGCCTTTTCAGATAAGACTTTCATGCCTCCACCCAACTGATTCTCTCTTTCTGCACTTAGATCTGGTTTTTCCATTTCCTTATCATCCATTTCTAGTTTTATTTATTCCATGGAATTGCTAACTTCAAGAATTCTTGGCTTCATTTGTTCAACTCCACTTATAGCATCATCTCTCTCTTTCTTTTCTTGTACAAATTCATATGCAATAGAAAATATTTCAAGTTAATCAAATTTTGCATTTCCATTTGCCCCTTGCACATACTGCACATGCTCCTTCCTCAACTTCTCATGAGTAGGAACAACCTCTTCATTCAATACATTATCTATCTCGTTCACTTTGGTTTGCTTCTTCCCAAGTGTTTTAGAGAAGATTCCTTTTTCATTACATACTTTCTAGTACATCCTCATATTTTTTTTATTATTAGCATGTCATACAATTCTCATAACAAATATTTTTGGGATTGTGTTGGATTTCTTATAGGAAAAGGGATAGAGTTTTGAATGTATTGAATACTTTCATGTACCTTTGTAGCTTCTTTTTTCCGACATGCTACATCATCCTTGCTTAAAATCTCATGAAAGTATTCAATACAGTCAAAACTCTATGATATGAAAAAAAAGGAAAACACAATGACAAGGGTAGTTGTCATATGTTAAACCAAAGGGAAAATAAAAACAATTAATCAGTCATTAAGAAGATTATGGTAGACCTCTTTACAATGCACAATCAAGTCAAATGATAAAGGGAAAAACCTATGGTAATGAAGTTTTTATGTCAATGGATGAGTTTCAAAAGTAAATACCTTGCTCATTCATACCTTGTTAATTGTAACTATGATATTGCATTATATATATCTGATGTACTTCACCTTTAAATGTCCATATTAAAATATAGTAATAAATAGTAATAAAGTAATAATAGTAATACAAAATACAATAATAAACAGTAATATAAAATATCTTTCATTCAACAGTAGTGTTTCAAAATAGTAGAGTTGGTTTTACAACAATGAGTGGGTTGCAATTTTTATATCACCTTGTGTTTTCCAATCCATAGTTTTACAAAATAGTATTCATGTAATAAGCAGTAATAAAGAGTAATACAAAATATCTTGCATTCAACAATAGCGTTTCAAAAATAGTAATACAAAATAAAATTTGAAGTTTCCATTTTTCATTTAACAAGTCTTTGCGTATCCTAATCAGATTTAGTTTTTACATTTGTGCCATGATCTAAATGGCAGGGGCATCCTAAGCCAAGATATTGAATAACATTTTTATCATTTGTCAAAACTGATATGGGGTGGTCTAGTAGTGTGCGGAGGGCACCATACATCTCCCATATATCCTCTTCCATGTATGGTTCCACTACATGGCCATGTAATTGCATTGCTTGGTCAAAAAAACAAAGACCCTCATGTTGTAGGCTACTGCTAAACACTACTTTTACATACCTCATATCTGAGCAATGAAAATGAAAAGATTCCACCAATGGGGTATACACTGTAATCAACATCATATATTTGGAATGCTTCATCAAGATGTGTGTGATTTACCACTGAATTCCACACATACTTCGCACATAGAATGTGACCATAGTATAGTTTGTGAGTAGGTCCATGGAGTTTGAGAGGAATCTACATGCTACATCAGCCTTGGAATAGGGGAGTGCAAGTTCCATGGGCTCTAAAAATATCCCAATCTTACAAATCACATCCTCCACCATCTGAAAATTAAATTTAAAAGACGAATGCAGCCTCTCTGTAGTGAACGGACTACCATTGTTTTCCTGAGAATCGTTGGGAAGCTAGCCAATGTGAATCCTTGAGTTCAACAATTTTAGTTGTATTGTCAAAAAAAAGGTAAAAGTGTAAGTAACAGATAGCACTGCAGGCATGTAGAAAAAAAATGTTATTTACTTGCAACTACTGATTTATCCACTACTTGAGAAAATAAATAAATATCACAGTACATTAATGAAAACAAAAAGTCTTAGTTACATGAATATTGTTTTGTAAAACTATAGATTGGAAAACACAACATGTTATAAAAATTGTGACCCACTCACTAATTGTAAACTAGATCTAAGTGGAGAAAAATAAAATTAGTTGGTTGGAGACATGAAAGTCTTATCTGAAACATATAAATTATGTAATCATAAATACACTTGCAAATAACTTGTTAAAAGAAACATATGAATTATGTAATTGTAAATACACTTGTTAAAAGAAACATACGGATTATGTAATCATAAATACACTCTCAAAGTTGGGAAAAAAGTTGTTTCAAGGGTACATGAAAGTATTCAATACATTCAAAACTCTATCCCTTTTCCTGCAGTAAATCCGATAGAATCCCAAAAATATTTGTTATGAGAATTGTATGATATGCTAGCAATAAAAAATATGAGGCCATACTAGAAAGTGTGTAATGACAAAGAAATATTCTCTAAAAACACTTGGGAAGAAGTAGACAAAAGTGAACGAGATAGATAATGTATTGACTGAATAGGTTGTTCCTTCTCATGAGAAGTGGAGGAAGGATCTTGTGCAGTATGTGCAAGGGGAAAAGGGCAATGCAGAATTGAATTAACTCAAAAGGTTTTCTATTGCATATGAATTTGTGCAAGCAAAGAAAGAGAGAGATAATGCTATAAGTGTAGTTGAACAAATGAAGCCAAGCATTCTTGAAGTTAGTAATTCCATGGAACAAATACAATTGGAAATGGATGATAAGGAAAAGGAAAAACCAGATCTAAGTGCAAAAAAAGAGAATCAATTAGGTGGAGGCATGAAAGTATTATCTAAAAAGGAAGACAAGTTCCCTAACAAGCTTTCCTATAGAAACATCTGCATACTCTAATGATTATGACAGTGCAAAAACAATAGTTCGAAATTCTCAAAGTGGAGCAAAACAACCGAAGACTAAAATTAACCAATTAGAAAAAAAATTTAAAACACAAGAAGAAGTTGTCATGGTCAATAGAAGAGGAGCTTAATGCTATTCAGAGAGAGCTGCAATCTAAAAAGACAAGAATTTGATAAAACAAAGAAATCAATCGAAGGTATTGTTGTACAACTGATATGTCAAAAGTCAGAGGTATTTTTTCACAACTGATAAAGGTCAAAAGTAAAAGGTGTTGTTGCACAACTTATAGGTCAAAAGTCAAAGGTGTTATTGCACAATTGATAAAAGTTTAATATTCCACAACAATAGCTGCATTGGAGGTTGGTGGAGGGGGGAATTTGTGTAATGTGGTAGTGCATGAGTTTGCAACAATTCAGATGCTGGGAAGGGGACATTTTTCAGCCAAGTAGTGTTCTTACTAGCAAAAGTCACAAGAAAGGAGGAAAAAAGGATAGAAATCTGCAAGCTCGAAGCATTAACAATAGATGATCATCACAATACATGTGATATAAATTTTGTAGGTAACTTTCATTAAATTCTTAATGTTTAAAAAACACAAAAGTTTCATTACAACCATACTGTCTACGTATAATTGCAAGTTGGAAAACACTATGTGCTATACAACCTACATCCCACATACTCTTACATAACCCTTTATACACAACAAACCAATTAGTTAGTCAATCCTCACCTCCATCTAGTTACTTTTATGTATTTCACACATTACAAATCCGCCCCAAACTCTACACCCTTGAGCATTCAACAAGAATTGAGAAGTGAGTCAAGACCCTGTGTTTTTTCCAACTTTCAACTATTATGTGCATTTTTTTGTTCCAAATGTATGGAGATATTCAAAAGCAATGTTTACTCAAACCAAGGGTTGTTATCAAATATGAAGGTAAACATCAATACATTGTTTTGTTATAGTCTATAGAATAGGAATTGAGAAGTGAATCACAACCCATTGTGTTTTCCATCATGCAATATGAAGGTGGACTTAAATACATTGTTATAGTGTATAAAATAGAAAGTGCTCATTGCAGCATGCTGTTTCACTATCATACAGATTATTTATGTTTGTGCATTTATCAAACGTCCAACGATACATTTTAAGACCATATTTGATTAGAATGTATATATGCTTGGAGGTGTGTATGATCTTCTGTAGTGGGATGGGGTATTCAAGATCTAAATCTTAATAAAGAAAGAAAAACCATAAACCTACCTAAAACCATGGATTAAGATGAGCCTAACATATCCTCCATCTTCCATCTCATACCTCAACATCTTTTTAAATTTCTCCATCTCATACCATTGAAACTTATACCCAAATCATGTCACCCTCCATGTCATCCTTTTCCTCCATTGACAAGGGAAACCAAAATGTCTTCCATGTTCAACCAATGCCTATCCATCCTATTTTACCAAAGGAACACCAAAATTCATCCTAAAAAGAATACAATACCCGATGCAAAATCCTCTTTCACAAAATGGCAGTCCTAGTCTTCTTGTTCCACCCACTTTCACCTCATTTATCCCATGTTTAGCCAACTCATCCATTTCATGTTTTTATACCTTCATAGAACCTATAGAAATTCAACCATGTCACTCACTTGATCTCATTGATTGAAACCATGATATCATAAATCCCCTTTTATGTGAAGATCAAAGTACTCCCTCTCATGATCCCAATCCATCCCATTCTTCCATTCCAATACCATCTCATGATCCAAGTCTGTCAACTCCATACCATAATCATAGTGTATAAATTCATTCAATAAATCTTTCCATCCATTCAATAAAGTCAAGAACCACAAGGTATAAGCATTTCCCTCACATCACAAGATAATCCTAAATGTTTGCAAGATCCCATTTGTGAACCAGAAACATATAAGATTGATTCACCCACCTTTATAAAATCTGGTTTTCTCGTAGAATACCACACACCTTCATGAGTTCCATTTACTTGAACATCCTAATATTAAAACACATCTAAATTCTTATGGACTTGGCTACATGCCTCCTTCTAAAGACGTTGGTAGCTCTTTCAAACACAAACGGCCTCCCTTTAGATCAATACACCCACCCCCTCCATCATCTTTTCCATCTATTGTTGGACCCTATCCATCAACCCTTCCATCCATCATGGGCCCATATGTTCCTAATGCATATACTTACATGCCCTTTCAAGAACAACAAAGGCACATACCCTTGAATTCCTTCCAACACCTTCCACTTCAAAATACCATTTTTCCATAAAATCCCTCTAGGGCCTATCCAAGAAATTGGGATACCAAATAAGAAATGCATAAATTGAAGAATCCACAAAAACTTAAATATCATCATGCCTCACTAAAAATACATGCCAAAATAAAGAAAAATATTCTCCAAAATCAAAAGAAAAACACTTCCAAGAAAATGGAAGGTGCCAATTAAGAAAAAATGAAAAGGTTATAAAGAAAAGAGAAAAGTGAAAACAATGTGGGTTCTAAAGAAAGCAAAAAAATCCATGCATTCAAATAAAAAATAAAAATTGGTATCCCAACTTGCTAATCCAAAAGACTCCATTATTCGTCCTCCAAATCCATTTTCACTCCTTATATGCCCAAGTTTATTATCCCAACCCAATCTCAAGCCTTAAAATTTCACCACCCTTCAAGGTGTGTGCCAATGTTGTTCTTTCCCACATTCCCTCATAATGAATACATTCCATACTTCCATCCAACCTTCATCCCTCAGTCCATATCTTTAATCCAATCCTTTGCATGATTCCTTAACCCCCTTCTGCCTACCCCTATCCATTCCATTATCTTTATCAATTTTCATACCAACGTCTTTAGGTGGGAACATGTTAGCCATGGTCTATAAGAAACATTTAGTCAATGGGGTACTATCTTCCACAAAGAGAAACTTGAGTCCTCCATTCATATCCATAAAACTTTATCAACTTCTATTTCCATGGCCATTCATATCCATTCATATCCACTAGCTTTCACATCCACATACCCTTGCTTGTACACTTGGGGGCACACATTTTCCATTTGTACGATAAATTATTGATTATCCTATTTTCAATTAGCCATCATATTCCTTCATTTATATTCCATGCTATCTACTTTATTCATCCACCTTCCTTTGATCTTGCATAAAGTATTGGGGAAAAATAGCAAGAACAAGTATCTAATGCATGCTTTATACCATGTGTGTCTTCCATCCTCCATATCACTTGTCATTCATCTCATGTTTCCTTTCATATCCATTTATCTTCCATATCCATGTCATATTGTTATAACTTGTAATACCTCTTACCATGGTGGCATGTTATTACTTTGGCATGGCATCTTTGGAGTGCTCAATAGGTCCTCTATTTCTCCTTTTTATAAGAGAAAACATTTTGGGTTCCCTTGTCATTGGTTCCCTCCACCCATAGCATTCCATATCTTGATCCATCTATCTCCATCCTCCATATAGGGTGTATCCTTACATGTCCTATCATTAACCCATATCATTGATCCTTATCCATCCATATCTCCTTTGGTTTTTAGCTTGACTAAGGAATCAGATCTTGTTTTATCATTGTGTTATCATTTTTATGAGAAACTAATTTAAACAAACCATAAAATCTTTAACATTCTAAAACATTGGGCTTTATTGAGTCGAAACCCACTTTTTTTCCATCCCGCAACTATTTTATGAACTGGTCCTTATCATATGCATTAGCATTTGTATTTTTCATTATCATGATCTTGCATATTTATCATTTTCATATTGCATGCATGACAACTTATGCTTTATGTTAACTCTTGTCTCTTGTCTTCATCAATATCATTATCTTTTTATATCTTTTCTTTTCTTGTCATATTTCAAGGAAGCTCGAGGATCTCTACACCTTGTTGTGTATGAAGGAGAGTGAGGAATGGGGCACAAGTCTTTCTTATGTGTCTGTATTGAGCTAGTCCATCCTATGATAATTAAAAATAGCATAACCAATAAAAAAGGGGGATTCATTCCACTCTATGATGAAAAAAATGTGTTGAGAAATGATGCCTCAATTACCAGCTTGGACCTCTGTCAGAAAAAGACTTGGCAAAATTTTTGTGTTTTTTCCCTTAACCGCTTTATCGCGATGGTTTGTTTGTGCCTTAGCGGTACTATGGTGAGGCCACCTACGGTCTGCCTGGTGGTTACCATCATACTGCGGGTGGTAGGTCTGCTCACCGTGGTACTACGGTGAGGTCACTTGCGTTCTCCCTGACGGGTACTGCCACACCGCGGGCGGTGAGTTCGCTCACCACGGTGGCTGCGGTGAGACCACTAGTGGTTTGCCAGGTGGTCACCACCCTACCGTGGGGTGGCCTGATGGTGTAATGATGGATTTTCTACAAGATAGATTTGTTAATAACACATCCATGCAACATCAATTCAATCCAATCAAGCAATGAAATGCATAGGAGATAATAAGAAAAGAAAACATGAAGCGATCTCATGCAATCTTTCCTCCTCCATGGTTGACATCCATTGCACCTTCTTAGCTTGTTGTGATGAAGAGTGTGCCCTCATATTTGATGAGTAAACTTCTATGATGTTGATTAGCCCTAAACAAAGCTTTGAAGGATTTGTGTAAACTAAATGCAAAATCAAACCAAGTCTAACATGCAAGTAGTTAAATGATAAACAACAATGCTAGAAGATATTAAGAGATTTCTCCAAATATTAAGATTTCTAAGATTAATCAAGATGTCGAAATGAGAACAAAATTGGCATTTTATAGAAAATACAATTTTGAATGGACGGACAAGATTGAAGATTGAGAAATGCCCTAGAATCAATTGTCAAGATTCAAAATGGCAACTCTCAATTAGGGTTAAGGTAAAATTCCCAAATGTGTGGACAAGATTTAATTTAAGAAAATAAATTAAGGATGGAGAATGAATGTGACATTGAGATGAAATTAGTAAAAATCAAAAGATAAGAAGATGAGATTTTAGAAAATCAGGAATTTTAGCAATTACTTGATTTGTAGAAGAATATTTCTATTTTGAATTAAAATTAATTCAAAATATGGATTTTGTGAGATAATAAGTAATTGATTTAAAATTAATTACTAAAAAGAAGAGGCAGTTAACCATGTGAGACATTTTTTAAATAAATTGTTTTATTTAAAAAGATGGAAGTGTCACATAAAGCAATTAAATAATTAGGAATAATTATTTAATTTAAAAGAGGTAGTTAATTAATTAAATCAATGAATCTATTTAATTAAAAGAGAAGTTAGGAATTAGTGACATATTAAATAAATTAGAATATATTTATTTAATAATCAAGAGGACATTAATGATAAATATTAATTAAATAATTGAGACTTTATTTAATTATGAGACGACTTTGATAATTAGTGACACATTAAATAAATAAATAAGATTTATTTATTTAATAATCATGAAGAATAGAAAATCATGAAGAATAGAAAATCATGAATTAATTAAATAATTGTGAATTATTTAATAAATAGTTGAAAGTGGGTTAGAAACATAATTACAAAGTCATAATTATGCTAGGACGAAAAGTGGTAAAATAGTGCTTGTAGGCCTTAGTCATTTTTATGTGTCTACATTTGCCCCTCTTTGTCATAATGCAGTTTATCGCGTTATGGAAAAAAAAACAAGTCCAAAATATGCCCCAGTGAAGGTACAGAGTGCCTATGCGCCCTCGAGAAATTTTTTGAATTTTGACCCGGGGTTAGAAAAATTTGGAAAGTGTCCTGATTAAACAATTTAGTGATAGGAGAAGCAACAACGTGATCAGATTCGAGAATGGAGGACGCTAAGCTAGCTAGAATGCCAGACAAAGATGGTTCAATGAGCCTCCAGTACAAACCCACTAGGTCAAAACCCTAATTTTTAGCCTATAAATAGGTTGAAAAAGAAAAACCAAGTGTCATTTTCTCATTTGTTATTTAGAATTTTCAGTGATCAGAGCTTAAAGAGATGATGGTGATTCCCTCGATAGACCACCGTGGCTACCATGTGCGGACTTTTAGACGACCCAAGGGTGTAGAGGCACCGGTAAGTACCCTATCCCACTTGTAATTTTTTTCAAATTTTAAGCATTTGTGAGGGTTTTTGGAGGATAAGCAAATGCGTTGCAATGCAAATGTTGTCACGTAAGCTGCAATTGACTTCGCGTTTGATGCATTTATTTGCATCATGATGTAAGTGCACCGAGTAGATAGGTCAAAGTTCACAAAGTTGCATTTGATAGGGGAAACGACCCTATCATCAAAATGACACAGAAGTGCGGTATTTAGTGACGCATGTGCAATGTTGCGATGCAAACACAAGGTTAAATGATGCATGTACAATGTTATGATGCAATCTCCAAGTCAAATGATGTAGTGCTATACAATGACACAATTTTTTGTCAAACGACACAATCGTTGTGTGACTGCACAATTGCTAAATAGGATGACGCATTTGATTTATTGCGATGCAACTATGTGGTGTAGAGCCGCATGTGATAAACTATGACACATTTGTAGTCAACATGACACAATTGCCATTGACCAAGGTTGACCAACATTGACCTTGCTTAGGCTCTTGTTTATATGTATTTTTTCTTTCTCAATAGTAATAATGTGCCCATAATTTCGACCCATGTGTGCTAATTCTTGTTTCTGCATGTGCAGAGACGATTAGTGCCTATATACACGCGAGAGTTTAGATCAGTGACTTATGCCTTTAGAGATCGATTGAGTGACCGAGAGAGATGATGGTTGATGAGACTGGGACTATACTATGTCACTTATATGCCCATCATTCAGGCAAATAGGGGGTTACTGACAACACTTTGTGAGAGGTGGCACTCGGAGACCTGCTCATTTTAGCTTCCTACAAGAGAGGCCATGATTACCCTAGAGGATGTCTATCACATTCTGCGCATCCCGATCAGTGGGGAGAGGGTTGTATATGATCCGCATCGAGGGCGATAGGCCCTAGAAAAGATGTATGAGGATGCCAGTGGTGTTGGTATAGGTATTGACGGTTATGATATTGGCTAGGATGTTGTGGCCAACCAGTTTCCACGGTGGGATGCCATGCTCATGAAATTGATTGTCGGAGTATTGATTTCGGACCGTCGTGGTCATGGATTCCCGATTGGATGGGGACAGGTACTAGTTCACATGCAAGGTCAGAAGACCATTTTTTCCTGGGGACCTTGCTTGTTGGCCATGTTATACCATCAGCTCCATGAGGTAGTCTATCATCAGGGTCAGAGTATCAGCTACGGTACTACACTTCTTATGATCTAGGCATGGAAGCACATTCCTATTTTTCGACCACCAGTACAGATTCAATAGTTGGGTGATGGGATGCCCTATGTCTACCTTTATGCGGGGTCAATCAGTTAGACTTGTGTGGGAGATATCAGTTATTGGCAGCATCAGATTGACACCATGATTAGTTTTGTCTGGAGGCCCTATAGAGATTGCAGTCAGTGGCCAAATGAGTATGGTCACTTGTCATTGTGTAGATAGTTTCGATATTTGATTAGACGCATGCTTCAGAGTCAGTGGATCATTGAGATGTACTTACCCCAATGGGTACTACGATAGTTTGGGCAGTAGTAGGATGTGCTAGTAGGCACCGTAGGGTATGCACGGTCCTCCAGAGAGACCATATGGGGGCCACCTATAGCAGTGATAGTGGTCGAGCAATAGGTAGATGGTCTTGTTGCACTTCAGTGGATGTGGAGGGGAGGTCCAGCAGATGTAGCTACATTTGCCGAGTTCGACGCCCGGTGGCAGATTCCTAGGCCTATTCCATTGATAGATCCAGATGATCCACCACCTATAGATCGAAGATCAGTTATCCCATGGGTAGGGAGGAGAGGCCAGAGTGGTAGGGATGGAGGCAAAGATGGTAGAGGGGCTGGGGGCAGAGATGGAGGTAGGGGAGACGAAGGCCGCGGTGGGGGAGATGATGGGGGCAGTGGGTGAGGAGCTGATGGAGGAGATGGGAGGGGCAATGGGGGAGGAGGTGATGGAGGAGATGGGAGGGGTTTCAGGAGGAGGAGGGATGACAGAGGGTGGAGGCAACCTAGGAGAGTCAGGCGAAGAGTGGGTAGTGTACCATTGTCACCCATCCGAGAGGAGGGTGAGGAGATAGAGCAACCAGTAGAGCAGGAGGTTGAGGAGGGGATCAGAGGGGGGGAGGAGGAGGTGGAGGTGAGAGCAAAGGAGATGGTTAGGGGTGGAGAGGAGGTGGAGGGTAGAGTAGAGGGAGAGATGCCAGTGAAGGAGGATCCACTTGTTGAGCACCATTCTCTTGAGATTGAGGTGGAGGAGGTCAGAGGGGAGGAGGAGGATGAGGGGGAGGATGAGGTTGAGAGGAGGTTACCGGAGTGGATGACCATTGGGGATGAGGAGGGGGATAGGTCACTAATTTTTCCCATAGATGCCCCTATTGACCAAAGGATCACAGATCTTCAGAGAAGACTAGATGCAACCTTGTCTTAGAAGAAGGCCTTGGTAGTGGAGTTAGATGTCACTAGAGTAGAGAGAGATCAGGCCATTATTCGATGATAGGAGACAGACCAATGGGTGACAGAGTTTGCAACGTTATGCTCTGAGTCGATAGGGGATATGGCTAGGGAGCTAGGTAGGATGGCTGAGAGTAGGGGTCGGTACATGGTGTTGTATGAGTAGGTCATTCCACCAGAGAGATGGGACCCAAGATTGAACCAATCATACAATAGGACAGGCAGTGGTAGTCAGACCCATAGCAGCAACAAATCACACAGTGGCAGTCATACTAGTGCTGGGGGATCTAGTTCATCAGGGCAGGCATCAGGTCACAGGTCACATAGTTCACATCAAAATTCATCAGGCCATAGCCACAAATCAGAGCATGGTCATAGATATGTGTCATCAGGACACTAGGCAGAGCATAGCTAGCCTCCTATTATTGATCCCTCGAGATCCTAGAGTCAGACTCTAGACACTACTCTCATCTAGGTTACCTTTCATTTGATGAGCCAAGCACAACCACCTCATGAGTCACCTCCACAAGATGGACAGGGCACAACATAGGACTTGCATTTTGATATTTGTATTTAGACATTTGTATATATTGACACTCGAGCCTGCAAGCTCCATTTTTGGGATATCCCATGACTCTATCCTGTGAAATTACATTTTTTCAGATTATATATATGCGATGCAGTTTTGATGTGGCCTATATGATTTTATGTGTTATGGTATTCTATGCTTTATCAGATGCTATGAGATGTATGGATGTTATGCTTATGCTTATGAATGCAATTATCGATGTGGTTATGTATGTATGCATTGTGTAATGTGATTCTTATATGCTAATGCAAATTTTATTTATGATGCCTATATGTTGATGCAAATGATGGTTTTATGATGTGAGATGGATGGATGTAAATGATAGCGTTATGCAATGTGAATTATGGTATTTGATTTATGCAGATGTGAGATGTGAATATGAATTGCTTGTGTGATCATGTATGCAATTTTTTTTTTTGTATGTCATAGGATATCATCAAAGAATGAGAGAAGAGAAGACGAATATTGATGTTAGTGCGAAGAAAGATATGCATGTTACTGTGGAAACAAAAATCCTTCAAATCTTTGCTATAGTGCTATCCTAGTTGTTGCTCTTAATCATCATTGGGTGAAAATGTCATGATGGCTAACAAACACTATGATATGACATAGATCAATAGTGTGCAAGGTCGAACCCTCACGTAGATCAATAGTCATAGACAAAGATGATCATGAATCATACGAGGAACATAATTTCCCCTAGTCCTTTTGTCATGACCAATTGCCAGAAAAACTAGACCAATCATGAGACATCGCTACTTCTCTAAATCCTGACGTCAGGACATCCTTGAGAAACTAGCCACATGATAGTAAAAAATAGGCATGAAAAATCATCGTACTACATCGTTGCTTCTCTAAATCCTAAAGTCAAGACATCCTAGAGAAACTAGTAGCAGAGTGATTATAAAAAGACAAGGATGATTATCATAATATGTCATGGCTCCTGTGACATAAGGAGATAATATCATGATAACCATAAAAAAGACAGATAAAGTTTTCCAAGTGTTTTCCAAGTGTTTTAATGTCAAGTGTCAAGCCAAATGCCGAGTGATATCAAATTTAGGAAGGACACATCTTGAATGATGTTGATATCTAGGAGATCGATTCTCAAAGTTATTAGAATCCATCCAGATGCCAGATGATGATGATGATGCTTAGGAAGGACACATCCAAAAGCATAAAGAAATGACAAGAGTCTCTTTTCAAAAGGACACATCTAAACAAGAACCCAAATTTTTTCCATGTTAAATTATCTTGATAGAATTTGATTATATGTCATTTCTGACATGCTGAATTGACCAAAATTTCTGATGAAATAGATTGTTGATAGACTGCCTCCTCAGGTTTGACAAAATATTTGCTTGATTTAAAGGAAGTTTGACATGTGTGAAAATGTTGTGCCATGAACCCTAATGGACTGACCAAGTGCAGCCTCAGGGGCTCATCGATTGATGGCGTTGCCTACATCGTGCACTCAGAGACCTCATAGTTCTACACAACCAATGACCTTCTCCAAAGGATAGAAGTTCAAATC
Organism: Sequoiadendron giganteum; assembly: GCA_007115665.2. Lineage (NCBI taxonomy): Eukaryota > Viridiplantae > Streptophyta > Pinopsida > Cupressales > Cupressaceae > Sequoiadendron > Sequoiadendron giganteum. The sequence continues at coordinate 54,269,113 of CM021108.1, read as the reverse complement.
ATGATTTTATTTTGACAAACCTAAAAAGACTAACCTAATGTCTCGGGGATTCAAAGATGAATCTTGCCTACATAGAAAATTTGCAAAGACAACGTAGTTCGAACATGGACAAAAGATTGATTGATGTGACCGATTGAATTGACTAGACAGACATTGAATTTGACTCTGTTTTTGGATTTTCTCAAGACATTTTCATATTTTTAGGATTTTTTCAAGACGTTTTCATATTTTTAGGATTTTTTTAGGACTTTTTCAGATTTTTAGGATTTTTTCAAGACTTTTCACAATTGTAGGATCATATGCGACACCCACTGTAGTTACATGATAAAGGTCTTTCCCCCAAATAGATCAAGGATTACCCGAGTCCAATGATACGAAGATAGGCAGATAGAAGGAAAAAGGAAAGGATATGTAGGGGGTGATGTCAACCAAATGCTAACCATGGCCAGAATTGACAGGACTTAGGTCGAATGTCGTGAATGTGCCAGGTTGTTGTGATTATGGGAAATGGATAAAGGTCGATTAGATTAACAGTAGATGGCGAAGCAATGATCGACTATGCATGGCACTTGTTTGCCAGGTTTTCACCATGGTACCTGTTCAAAGCGCTTGTTTTCAAGGTTTTCACTATTGGATGAAATTATTTCTTTTTACTGTTTTTTCCATTTTTTGATTTTTTTGGTGTCACCAAGATGCCTGTTTTCCAGGTTTTAATCACGGGACAATTTTTTCTTTATTTTCCATTTTTTTTGTATTTTTAGGTTTTTAGCCAAGCTCTGTGATGCTATGTGTAGAAATTTCATAGATGTAAGTTGTTGATGGGTTCTATCAACTGTTCTCCATTAGGTGTGGCCAACTAATAAGCTCCAGAACTGAATGCGGTAGTAATAATATAAGGACTAAGCCAATTAGCTTCAAACTTGCCAGGATTTTCATGGTCCACCTGATTTGAGGGTTCTACATGAAGACCAAGTCACCCATTTCAAATTTTCTCACCATTACTCTTTTGTTATATCTCCGATAGAGACAATTTTGATATGCCTATAAGTGATTTAAGGCATTTTTTCATCTTTCTTGTAACATTTCTAGCTCATGTAGGTGAGACTGTCTGTACTCTTCATCATCAATAATTCCTTTCACGGAGACTTAGAGAGAAGGAATTTTGACCTCAATGGGCAATATGGCCTCAGATCCGTAAACCAGGGAAAATGGAGTGGCTCCAATAGGGGTACGAATGCTGGTACGATAGGCCCATAAAGCATGATTAAGTTGCAGGTGCCAATCTCGGCTAGCGTCGTTGACGGTCTTCTTAAGAATGCAAAGAATTGTTTTATTTGACGCCTCAGCTTGGCCATTACCTTGTGGGTAATATGGGGTGGAGAAATGATGTTGGATGTGGAATTGCTCATAGAGTTCATGGACGTCCTAATTTTTGAATGGACTCCCATTATCTATGATGATGGACTACGGAACACCATACCGGAAAATGATGTAATTTAGGATAAACTTTGATATTTTCCTACCGGTGATGTAAGTGAGAGGGATGACTTCAATTCACTTAGTAAAGTACTCAGTGGTGGTGATTATGAATTTATGGTTGTTAGAGGAGGATGGGTGGATCTTGCCCATGAGGTCGAGTCCCCATTGTGTGAAAGGCCATGGAGAAGTGATCGGTCTCAGTTCCTGTGCAGGTGTGTGAATTAGGTCACTATGCACTTGGCATTTCCAACATGTTCTGACAAACTGAAGAGCATCTTTTTCTAATGTCGGCCAATAGTATCCAAGTTTGGTGACTTTCCTAGCTAACATTGGACCACTCGAATGAGATCTGCAGATACCTTCATGTACTTTCCGTAAAGTTGTTTGGGCTTCATCAGTGTTGAGACAACGAAGAAGGGTGTTATCAAAGCCATGATGGTATAGGGTGTCACTGACGATGGTGTGTCGGGAGACTTTTCGTATAAAGGACTTTCTCTGGTTTTTGGAAAGGTTGGGTGGTAAGGTTTGGGATTTTAGATAGTCATAAATTTCTTAGTACCAAAATGAACTGGGACCAACAATCTTGCAAACCATTTTCGAGTCTGGGATGTCATATGTTGGCATCAATAACTGTTCCACTAAGAACTCAAATTGTGAGACATTTTTGGGGATGTCCAATAGAGATCCAATAGTAGCCATTGCATCGGCTACCTTATTTTGTGTCTTGGGGATTTGTTCAAAGGAAATCAATTTGAAATAGGTTAGGAAGCTATCCACCATTCGCTTGTAGGGAAGAAAATTCTCATCTTTTGTTTCATAATCATCATTCACTTGGTTGATGACTAACTGAGCATCCCCGAATATGAGCAATGTCTGAATTTTCCATTTAATCACGATCTTGAGTCATGTGACCAATGCTTCATATTCTGCAATGTTGTTAGTGCAAGGGAAGGTGATCCAGAATGCTTTAAGAATGGAATCCCCTTGTGGTGTAATGAACAAGATGCCAACCCCTGAGCCGTGACCAGTATGAGACCTGTCAAAATACAATTTCCATGGTGACATAGGCTCTGTGTGAAAGATAAACTCATCAGGAAAATCAACTACCAGGGGATGAGTAGCCTGGATGAGTGCATCTGCAAGCTGATATGCTATTACCTGCCCTTTCATTTCCTTACACTCAACATATTGTATGTCATATTCACTCAATATCATGACCCACTTTGCTAAATGACATCTTAGTGCTACCCGACTTAGGAGATACTTTAGTGGATCAATCTTGGCTACCAGGTGTGTTTGGTGGCTCAACATAAGGCAACTAATAGGCATGCATGCTCAATGGTTGTATAGCTCAACTTGTATCCTATCAGTGTGCGACTGATGTAGTATATGGCTCTTTCTTTCTCTTCATGGTCATTTTGTGCCAATAATACCCCCAGTGCATTTGTAGTTGCCGAGACATACAAGATCAACAGTTGGCCTTCAATAGGTGGCGTTAGGAAAAGTGGTGTCAAAAGATATTCTTTGATTTGTTCAAAGGCTATGTGGAATTTTTATGTCCATACAAAGGGGATAATTTTGCGTAATAGGTAATGAAATGGTTGACACTTGTCTACCAACTATGTGATGAAGTGTCAGATGGACTGCAGTCTGCCCTGAAGTGTTCTCAACTCCCTGATTCCTTTTGGTGGAGGCATGTCTAGAATTGCTTTCACTTTTGCGGGATCAACCTCAATGCCTCATCATGAAACTATGTATCCCAAAAGCTTGTCTGAAGTGACTCCAAAGACACATTTTTTTGGGTTCAAATAGTCCTTGTAATCCTCAAGCCATCTAAAAAAGTTGTCCAAGACTTTGAGATGATCTTTCCATGTCAAATATTTTTCCAAGAGGTCATCCACATAATCTTGCATTAGGATATGAATCATGTCATGAAATATTTTTGTTATAGCTCTTTGGTATGTGGCGCCTGCATTCTTTAAGCCAAAAGGCATGACATTCCAACAGTATGTTCCCCATGGGCAGGTGAATGTTGTTTTGTGTTGATCCACTATTGCAATTCAGATTTGGTTATATCCCGAGAAACCATCCATGAGAGATAGCATATCATACCCTGCTGTGAGATCCACAATCATGTCTATATTTGGTAATGGGAAATCATCTTTTGGGCAAGCCTTATTCAAATCTCTGAAATCCATGCAGATACAGATTTGTCTATTTAGCTTTATGATAGGGATAATGTTGGATATCTAGTCAGCATAATCTATTGATCTTATGAACCCAACATCTAGTAACTTCTTTAGTTCAACTTTTACAAGTAGTGCAATCTATGGATGCATTTTGCATGACTTTTGTTTGACTGGTTTGATATTTGGAATTAATGGAAGATGATGCAATACCAATTCTAGATCAAGGCCTGGCATGTCAGCATATGACCATGTGAATTTAACTTTCCTATCTATGAAGAATTGTTGAAATTTAGGTTTTTCTTCCTCTGACAATGATGCGGCCAAGAGAACCATTTTGGGATTCTCTGGTGTGGCTATGTTAACTTCCATTGTGTCTTTGATAAGCATAGATACTTTTTCATGTGTGATGGGAAGAAAGTCCAATCCTCCATCCTTAGGTGCCTCAAAGAGGTTTTCACCTTCGGATACGTCCTTTATTTTTACTATTTTTTTTTAGAAGGCGCCTTACGGTTTTCACCTAAAGAAATTTCTTTTTTTGTTTTATTCTTTGTACTTTTGTGACTAGAGGATTGAACAGTCTCCCCGAAGTAAGCTATAAAATCTAGGTCAATAGAGAATCTTGTTTTGTGATCACCCCATGGTATGCCTTCTCAGAGCCCTATGAATTCTACTATTGCCTCATCATTTTGAAAGATATCCATCACTGGTGGTTCTTGTTGGTCCCAGTCGATCAGTTGCGGGTAAACAAGGGAAATCCCATCGTCAGTGTTGGTAAAAGATGGGGAAGATGCAGAAAGTGTTTAAATTGAAGCCTCAAGTGTGAAAGCAAAGTTTTCAATTTCAACTTCTGTATTAGATGCGATGGATGGACCATACTCAGATTATGATGAGTTGAACTCAAATTCATAATAGGGCACAAAAGTATCGACATCATGACTACTGGATGGCCTTTCAGAGGTATGGACATTAGTTTCAGGCATGTCAAGCTCATGGGTGGGCTCAAGAATGGGGTGGGAAAATTCATATGTTGCCGAGGACACCTATGCTCTTTTGGATCCCAAGGAATGCTTACCCATTCCTTATTTTTGGAATGTTGGTCAATAGGGTCAATGTTGTACTCTTGTCAGAATTTTTCTTTGAAGGGGAGTTGACCAGGGTCTAGGAATAGTTCATCAATATCATAGTTTCTCATGGTCTCCTCAAATCCCCATTTCCATTCATTAGAGTTAGTTTCGGTAAGGGATTCTTCTCTTGTCTCGACACTTTCTAGAGCCATTACATCCTTACTTGATAGTTCATAGGTAAATTGATCGTCAGTTTCGAGTTGGTCAAACCCTAGCCCTATGCACCTTGGTCTTGTAGAAATGATAACAAGTTCCCTCCTTCCATTGTTGGTCTTTCCAAGACCACTTGTGCCATCAAAACCTAGCACATTGCATATATGATAGCCTTTTCCATAGAGATGCACTAGTAGTGGAGGTAACTCTTCTGGGTCTTTGTAGATCCACTTAGCTATGTCGATGATGACTTCATTACTCATATCCCCCCATAGTGTGAAAACCATTTTTGGTGGAACCTTGAAAGTTGTTTTGGGCTCAATCGTGAAACATGGTCTACCATAGACTTTAGGAGGCTTAGGTATTGTGGTGATATAGTAAGCCATATTCAATTTGAATTCTCCATAGCCAAGGTCCTAGATCTGAAGGTCTTTACTTGGTATAGAGGCCAAGGAAGATAGTGTGGTAGAAGTTGATGGAATGGATGATTTGGTGAGTGCAGATGGGTCAATATATTTGGAAGAGGTGGAAGTTGAGGCTTCTCGATTGATGGCTACCTTGTGCTTAGTAGTGGCTGGTAGATTGGTACAGTATTGAAATGGATTGGGATCTCCTAGGATAGTGATTTCAGTACCATCAAAAGGGAATTTCAGGCATTGGTGGTATGTGGATGGAATGGCCTTTAGAGCATGAATCTAGGGGAGACCAAGTAAGATGTTGTAATTTATGTCACGATCCAGGACTTGGCATATTGTATCTATAATAACTTGTCCCACCCGAAGTGGAATTGTAATGATGCCTTTAGAAGCGCATTCTTCATCATCATACATCTTAATGACAATGCTCTTGGTAGAATCCACACATGCATCAAAGAAGCCAAGAGCTTTAACCAATTTTAAAGAGAATATGTTCAATCCTACTCCACCATCTACTAAGACTCATCTAACCTTATGTTTGTGGACAAAAACTTCGATATGAAGGGCATCATTATGAGATGGTTTGGGCAAGGAATAGTCACTATCCAAACAGGTAATTTGTTGAGGCAAATTCAGATATCTGACCATAGTTTCAAAATGGTTGACATCAATGTTGGTTGGGACAAATGAATCTTAAAAGACTTTATCCAAGATGGCCTAATGTGTGGGTGAGATACAAAGCAGTTCGAGAATGGATATTTGAGCGGGTGTTTTATTCAATTACTCAATAAGGTTGAACTTTGGTTTAGGGTTTGACTGTCTGGTAGATGGACCAGGTATGGTGATTTTAGGCTGATGTGCAGAAGGACCTAGGATGGTGACCTTGCCTTTGCATGTTGTGACATTATAGTCTGGGGCCTTTTTAATAGTGATAGTATTGACACATTGTTCTTCATCAGCAGCTCACAAGTTGTTGATGATTATACCACTAGAATAATTGGAGGCATGACAGACATTATTGGTCTGATTATGGGTATTCTTCGTGCTAGATGAGGAGGGTTTACCAGAACCATGATCCTGCAGTGGGTTCTTGTGCATAGTATGATCTGCATTAAATGTAAATGGTTGACCGCCTAACTCAATGGTGTGATTTTCAATAAGGTCTTGTACCAGATTTTGCAATTGATGACAAGAGGAAGTTTTGTGCCCTTTGACATGATCGTAATCACAAAATGCGCTATCATCCCACCATGATGGATTGAACTAACTAGGGTCATACGGTTTAGGTTCTTCCAACGTTATGACTCCATTTTGGAGAAGTATCTTCAAGACAATTTTGATAGGTTCACTCAAAGGGGTGTATGTGCATTTTTGGAATTGTCGCGGTTGACATGGCTACCTTTGATTAGCTTGAGTAGGATTGCTTTGAATAGCATCGGCAGTTGGTGTCGGTGTAGTTATAGGTGCATTCTAATTTTGTACTCCTTTGATGGTGAGTACATGACCTGTTGCATTGACGGTTTTTGCATCAACCACACCGTCATTGGTGATGTGTTTATTCTTAACCCCATATTTGGTTTTTTCATTTGAGCTACTTGGGTTATTATTTGTGGTGGTGTTGATGGTTTTTCCACCATATTTTAATTCCCCTTTGGCGATCAAGGCTTTCTCAATTTGAACACCCTTTTCAACAAGGTCAACAAAGGTGGTGCAACAATGGACTTGTAAGCCATACCTTAGCGGTCCTAGGAGAATTTGTACAAACATGGTAACTTTCTCCTTTTTAGGTATATCTACTGGGCATATTCTTGCTAAGGTTCTCCATCTTTGAAAAAATGGGATAAAAGTCTCCCTTGCATCCTCTTGGGTAAGTCTGCATAAGGAGGCAATGTCGATATCCGTGTCAATGTTATAGGCATAGTTTTCAACAAACTTGTTTGCTAATTCATCCCATGTTTTGATTCCTTTAGGCAATAGTGAGAACCATTCTAGTGCATGACCTGCGAGACTTCTAGAAAAAAGTCTCATGAGATATGTTTTCTCATATGCAATATCCATGCAACTAGTGGTGAATTCTCTTATGTGTTCAATAGGGTTCGTTTTGCCTTTGTATTTAGGAAAATGAGGTACCACATATCCATGAGGAAAGGGTGGCATATACAAGGTTGTGTCGAATGGATATGGACACAAGTCATGTGACATTTAAGACTTTTTGTTGGATTGTTGCAAGGTCTCCACTTGCGTTTGAAGAGCAACGAGTTGGAGTGTGAGTGCTTCCACAATTGGGTTGTTGGTAGAATCACACATGTTGGTGATAGGGATGGATTAAGTGCCCACATGTTTGTTGATGGTGTTTTTATGCACTTCACAACACAGGTAATACATAGGTGTATTACCTCTCTTGAAAGACAATCTTCCACAATCAAATTGCATAACACTATCCCAAGGTCTCTGGGGTGTCAGGTCATGATGAGGCTTGGAATAAATTAGTTGTTTGGTGTGATTTTTCTAGAAGCACAATGCGGTCTTACGTGGTCGAAACTGTAGGGGAATTGGGTCAATGAATGGAGTTTTTTGGATTTGGAATTATGGCACCTTGTTGTAGGTTTAGACAGCAGTCTTGGACTCCATTGCTTTGTCAGATTTGGCTTTACAATATGCAACGAACCTTAACACAAGTTGTTTCTAAAAAAGGGGAAAATGAAAAGGGCGAGGGAGAAAGACGTTTCCCCGACCTGCAACTACTGATGAATAGTGATCATGGAGCTTCCTGCTGTGGACAATTTCCTTAAACATAATTTCACTTAATCAGAATTCTCACAATATCATGAAACCTGTGCTATCTTCTAGGGACTGCAGATGTCTATCATTCATTCACCATGGAAACATGAATAAAGATAAAGTTTAATGAGCAGCAATGAAATTAAAGTCTAGACTAACTTTGCACAGTCATATACCATCAGCAAATGACCAAAAGTATGGACAGGGAAAGAATACACACAACAATAATCTTCAAAACCAGAGACACCATACTAATTCTACTAAAGTCAATCTAAGGATACTAAACAGTAAAGTAACTTGAAGCAAAGTTTTAAATAAATGGAGAAGAACCATGAAACATGTGGAGAAAACTAGAAATACACCAAAAAATGACTGTATTTTCAATTATATTCTCAGCAACATGTCTTTACAACAATTCAACTCTCTCAAAATGAGAGGAGGAGAGCCCTATTTATAGTTTCCAAAAAACAAAATGAGTGGCCAATATTCGATTCAATTGTGTGGCCAATATTCACTCTACATTAGGGTTTCACCTACCCATAGATATATTACATTTATAAATCATTTCTTGTTTCTTCCCTATCTTGTCATTTAGTGACATCACTATAGAAAATTTGTCTTTTAGCCATTTCCCCTTTGCTATAGCTATTCTTTAAGGAACTCATCATCGATGATGGGATTTCGCTCTCGCTTCTTCAATGCGACATACTCCATGAAACTTAGGATCAAGGATTCAAACTTGTCTAACTCCAAGATGTCGGACCGCAGAATTTGGTAACTCCATTCCTAAGAATTGTTGCCAAGCTTCTTCCAGTCCTCATCATACTTAGCAGCATTTTCCTTGAAAAGTTCTGACTGCGCAAAGGCTCAGGCAGCAAATCACATGAATTCAGTGGTGACCTCGGCGGACATCCCATCTTCCATAATCTTCAAGAAGTGGGGCTTTATATTCTCAGGATTAATTTCGACTGTGGGCAGCTCATACCCCGTCGTTACCTTGAGGTACCGAGTGCACTCCTCTCTGGAATCCCTTGCCCATTCAATGTCTAGTGCTATTCACTCCGAGATCTGCTCAAGCCTCCTCTTTCAGTGATCAAAATCTCTCTTCCAGGTGTCAACCAGCCAGTGATCATCATCTTTGAAGGCGAGGTCCTTTTCCCAAACATCACTTGGTAATGTGAGTATAACCTCAATCTTTGGGTAGGCTGCATCGTACTTCTTTGGGAACTCTTCAGAGATCTACCTTGAACCCTCAAGCATTTTTTGAACTTCTAAGAATTTATTAGCTACCCGAACAACCAAGTTGATGCCCGTATTTCCCATATCCAAGACTTGCCGGAACCAATTTTCTGTAGTCTTGTCCAAGTTCCGTCTCTTCTCAAGATTATTAATCTATTCCTAAGACAACAACTGAGGCAGGGCTGATGATGTTGTAGGCTGCTCATCTGGGGATGACCACTATTGAATATAGGCTACTAAATCAACCACTTGCTCCTTTAACTCTTCTTTGGAGACCTTATCCTATTGGATAAGGTGCACCACTGTGGCGACTGACTCTTGGAGGTGCTTAACCTTATGTTCTCTTGTGGCCACTCCCAAGTCGATGGTGGAGATGTTGTAAGTTATGCCTTACTCCCCAACCATCGGTGTTGCTATTTGAACTGCCCTTGACCCTGAGGCATCCATGGTTACTTTTGACCTGACCTTTGGCTTCTTCACCTTTCTGGTGCTCATTTGTGCCCTGGCCATAATGGCTTCCAGCCTTTCCTTGGGGTCTTTTAAGGTAGGAGTCCTTTACTTTAGTTGCCTTTGCAACCAATTAGGAACTTGAGGTTCCTCTCTCAGTGGTTCACCTTGAGTCTCGCTGTCCTCTTTCTCAGGTTCAATGGTTCTAACAACAAGAGCTTTCTCCTTTGTTTTGGCATTTTCCTTCTCCTCATCAAAGTCTTGTCTGGATGCTTCATGTCTAGCAGCGGACTCAGTATGCAACTGCTCCTTGGGTGAATCTTTCTTTTCAACATCCACCTCTTCTTCGTTGAGGATATACAGATGTTCCTTGGGTTTCTCCCCTTGTTCATCCTCACGGAGAAACATTTCCTTGTCAGGCTCTATGGTTTGGCCATGTCTCTTGACTAGAGTTCTATTGCCCTTCGTATCTGGAGCATCAATATCTTCTTCTCATGCCAAGTGGTCCTCGGCCTCCTTATCCTCAATTTCCTTGAGCTGCTTCCCCCACTCCGCATTGAGGTCAGGATCATTTGACTCTCGGACTAGTTCAGCATCGAGGTCCTCACTACCCTCACTGGAGGATTCATAGGCCACCTCATCAATCTCATGATGCTCGAACAAGGGGTGTTTGTGATACTCAAACTCCTTGTCCTCTGGTGCTTTCTCAACTTCCAACTCCTCTTGTTCAAGCTTATCTGATATTTGCATGGTTGCTTTCATCTTTGGTGATTTAGTAGAGGGGGAGGGAGTTGGAGCATAGGCCATAGCTTGAGCTATTGCAGCTTGGACCATAGGATTAGTGAGCATCCCCAAAAGCTCAGATGGCATGTTATGCATGTATTTCATAAGAGACTTAGGAAGGCTAAGGGCAGGCACTCTAATAGTAGAAATGGAAGGAAGAGAAGGGGACATAGAAGAAGACATAGGTGAGGTCATGGTAGATGATGAATCCACGAGAATGACTTGCAAGATTGGAGGAGTGGCAGCAAGGTGGACAAAGATTTCCACAGTAGGCGGGGAGGAAGCAGGCGCTGAAGTAAGTGAGGTGGCAGCGGTGATCATAATAGGTGGAGACCCCGGTGAGCTAGATCCCTCTTTTTCGATCCCAAGGGGTGGACCCTTGGGCATCACTATTGTCTTCGTGCCTCCAATTATTTTTCTTTTCTTCTTGGAAGGCTTTGGCTCAGAAGACTTGCGGGCATAGACCTTTGGTTTGGATAGCTGCTCACTGGCCTCCTTTCTCTTCTTGGTCTTAGCTGATGGTGGCGTGCTAAATGCTTCCCCAGTTGCAGTAGCAGCTGCTCCACCCTCGGAACCACTTGGTTCACTTACGTGCTCGCTTGCAAGCTCGATGAATGTTAGAACGACCCCTTGTTGTTTCAACTGGGCCACCTTCTTGTCAATCCATGCCCTTGTTCAGATTTCAACGGGCCTAGTGAGTATGTTAACATCATTCAGCTTTGGCTTGTTCCAATCAATCGCAGGCAGTGGAAAATTGGAAATGGCATCGTACCCTGGATCGACCATTGTGTCTTCATCTTCTTTGAGCTGGTCGAGAATTGGGCACAGGTCGAGCCTTCACACAAAGATGGCGGTCATGCACATGTAATGTCTCACCCATACCTTAAGATCATCTTTGTAATTGGCCCAGAAGTTTTGATGCTATGGAGGTGGGCATACCCTTGTCCCAGTGGCTTTTTGACGTGACCATAAGGGTCCATTCGTGGCCTTGCCGTGTATTGTTCAAAGTTATACTCGGCCAACTCCTTCTCCGAATATCTTGCACACTGGGAGGTATGAATCTTATACATCCCCTGACCAAGATTAATGGGATAGGTAGGGCCTACCAAATGCTTTTTGCTCATGAGGCTATGAATGTGTCACAGCTGCCGAGTCAGCTCCAATAGAATGATCCAGTCATTGGGGTACTGGGGTAGCTTGTTCGGTCTTTTTGTGAATCCTTCGGCACAAATGTATGTAAACTTGGGGAACTATATGTACCAGAAGGCATACTACCTAAGGAGGGCCCTGGCACTATGGGATATCCTTCTATGAAAATCCCCTCCTAAGGATCGAATGATATGAGCAATGAATGCATTGTTCACCCTACAGTAGTCTCTTTTAAAGTTTCAGAACTGTAGCTGGGGGTACTTGTCATACAATTTGAGTTCTGGCCCTAATGGATTACTAGGCATCATTGTCAACCCCCGATAGTGTCGCCGATTGGCGAGGGAGTACACCATATAAGAGGTCATGAAGAATTTGGTGGTCTTCTTTATGGTGGTAAACTACTCGTGGAAGCAGTCGCTGATTATCTCGCCCCAATAGAAGGCGGTGCCCTTACCATGGAGGATCTGCTCTATGAAATAGAACATCCATTCTTGGAAGAAAATCACATCGGGGAGGCCCATTACTTGGCTGAGTAGAGGTATGAGGTCATGATAGTCCTCGAAGAAATCACTGTGAAATAGCTCCTGAGGAAGCTTCCTAGCACTACCTCGTTTGTCCTTTAACTAGTATTGGTTGATAAGCCTTTTGCACCCTAATGGGTCCTATTCCCACAACTGTTTGCATTCTTCCATGGTGGGGATCTCTATGCTTTGAAAGGTTGGGATGTGGAAGGTTATCGTTATACCTGACGGAGACATATCTGCAAGGATATTCCCATCATGGTCCACTATGGTTCTCGTATTAGGTTGGTATGCATCCACGCACGCCATTACCAACTTTGGGGCCACTAAGGCCGATGGGAAGCCTGCAGCCTTAGCAATTCTAGTGCTCTTTATCAATCTTGCATTCTCCGTTTTGGGGTTCATTCTGACCCTCTGTGTGAATTCACCAACATCGACTTGTTCGATGTTGGTATCTGAGACATCCCTCCAAAGGGTAGTGATCCTAGATTGAATGGGGACCCCTTGGAACTTGTATTTCATTAAGTCTCTATCCTCCTTGCCCCTTGGTGGCTTGGTTGTTCCTTTTCCTTTCTTGGAAGCACTGGAAGTCTCGGCGCCGAATTCCATAAATCCTACATAAAAGACGTGAATTAGCAATGATGATCTTGTCAAAATGGCCACTGACAAATCCCTGCATGTCAAAATTAGCTTGAAAATCATAATTCATATTCAATAATCACACAAGCTGGATACTTCACTATTTAGAAAGCAACATAAACAATCTGGAGTCCCTGGGCTAGAATTCCCTTGGTAGAATGTCGTTCAAAAGGGCAAAATGAGGATGGAACTCCCAAAGGCATTTCCCAAGGTTGGATCCAAAAATTTGAGGCTAGATGTGAAATAAAACGAAATTTTAGCAAGTGGGTCGAAATCCATTTTGGATTTGGAGGTCATTTGACCCCTCCGTTGGAAGTTCGGGTATCACTTGCAGGAAAGCCGTTTGAAATGGCATAGAGGACATAGAATTCTAGGCTTTGAAATTCGAGTTTTGGATTGCCGTCACCAGGAGGCAGTTAAGGGTCAGACATTTAGAAGGGTGAAATGAAAGCGGAAATCCTGGGTAGGAAATTCGGAAGAGCAAACCTAGAACATACTTCCTGGAAGCGGTCAGAATGCTTGAGACAAACAGGCGGTGAACGGAGCACCGGGACCCGGAAGTTAGGAAGCTGACTCGAGCTCACCATTAGAATGATGCAAGTGGGATGAAATCTCGAGAGGGGAATTCTGACATTCAGAATCCCAAAAAAAGGGTCGAAGGGAAATTATTTGGATTTGGGTGCTAGCAAACAACGAAATGGGGTCTGGCAACCGGGAAGACACTCGGACGAGGCTATTTGAAATGGCGAGGATGCAAAGGAATCCTCGAGAAGGAATTTCGAAGGTCGAAATCCAAGGAGGGAAGTTGGTCAAAGATTTCGATAGAAAAATAGAAGACCTCGCGACCGGGATGTGGAGCTCGGAAAGCTACAAGGTGAAGGCCATTTGGAATGGCAAAAATGAGATGAAGTTCCAGGAATGAAATTCCGAAAACCGAATCCCGAGGAAGGAGTTCAATGCGAACCTTTCGATTTCTGAGTTTAGATGGGCCGTGAGGGTTCGAGGTCTGAGGGTTGGGAGGACACTCGGGCGGAGCCGTTTGGAATGGTGAGGAAGCAACAGAATCCCAGGGAAGGAATTCCGAAGGTCGGAATCCGAAGCGGGTTCGAAAGGGAAATTTTGGTGAGATGTGCCACGAATGGCCAAGAGAATACCCAGGCTCGGGAGACATCGGCGCCGTTCTGAAGAACAGCCGCTGCGTGATGAAGTTCCGAATTGAATTTTAGGTCATCTAAAGATTGATTTTACACTTTTAAAACATGGGTTTTGATGAGAAGGCTGATATCTACCAAGTTTTAGCATGTTTTTTTCATTTTACACGGCTTAAAGCTCAAAAATGGCAAAATGAGAAACAAAGGCGTGGACGACAGACATACCTGGAGATTCCGGTGATGGTTTCTGATAGCCGTGTGGAAAAAAGAGTTTAGAATCTGAATTTGGAAATGTAGACTGAAAACACCAGACGTCAGGAGCTCTCCAACTTTCAATCACTTCGAACGGTTGATAATGACGACTGAAAAATGCGTTTTTATAGCCAAAACCGCCATTAATACAAAATTAATTCCTCCGTATGGAAGTTGGCAGGGTTGGTGGATTTTTAAAATGCAAAACGAGGCAAAATGGGCACTTAAAATGAGGCAAAATGGGCATGCAAAATGAGGCAAAGCAAAAAGGAAAGAAAGGACCCAAAAAGCAAAGAGGGAAGAGAGGGTCCCTATTCTGAATGGGGTGTGTGTGCAAAAAGGGCATAACAATGTTGTGATGAGATGTGTTGATTTGGAATTGGTTTTCGGTGAGCAAAATGAGTGTTCTGATTGTGTGATTGTTGGAAATGAGTGTTTTGAGAAGGGATGTGCTGTTGTGTATGAACTTGAGAGGCATTAGTGGGGATATGAGATCCTGCCATATTGGATTGAATTTGGGGGCCTTGTTGATTTTTAGCATGTTGATGCCCAAATGGAGTGAAAGATTGAGTGCCTTGATTGCCTTTCCCAAATAAGAAATTGTAGCCATGAGGAATGTTGGTGTTTTTCCTCAGAGGAATGTTGGTATTAACCTGTGAATAATTAGGTTCGGTGCTTTGACTGACAACTCTTCATTTATTTCTCCCAAAAGGTTTTGATGAGTTGGTTGCCATAGCATTTGAGGAACCCAATAATAGGTTTGAGGTGTTTTCACCTATTGTTGCTCCAACTGTTTGTGAAAATGTTTGTTGGGGTATGGGTTGTGATGTGGTGTTGGTATGAGTAGAGGATCCCCCAATAGATGTTGTGTTGGTTGTGGTGGTAGCATGACCAAGGGAGGTAGTATTGATGGTGTTGATGATATTTTGTGAAGAAACTCCTATGGAAGGATTATGTGATGGGGGATTGGGAGATGTTTCTCTAATAGTGTTGAGGTCAAATCCTTTTGGTAGCCTAGCCCCTTGGTCAAGGAGCATGGCTAAATATTTGGCTGTCATTTAGGACCAATTCTTCCACAAAAGAGGCCATGTCTGAGTTTTGGGCAGCAGCTTGTATGTCTTCTTCAAAGACTTCCCCATTTGGGTCTCTGTAGATAAATTGTTCAAAACAATTGTGTGGAGAAGGTGGGATGTTCATCTCATTGAAAGGATTGATATTGGAATTTCCCATGTTATTAGAAGGATTGTTCATGTCATTAGGGAAGGAATCCATGTCCTTTGTGAAATTAAAAAAGTTGTTGTCTTGTTTGAAAGAATCCACAAGTCTTTTCTTTCTCTGTAATCTAGTTTCAACCATAAAATTTTTGCTCAACCTTGGGATAATGGGGGAGAATGATCTAACTATGACACTATGTTTTTTAGGTTTTTTGGAAATGAGGAAAAATATGAAATGCAAATGAGACCAAAATGAGTCTAACGATTTGTGAATGCAAATAGTGTGACACTAAAATGGAGATGCTAAATGGTATGCAATTAAAGGGAACCTAAGATGTACTCACTATTGGTAAATCTAAGGAGAGGAATACTTAACTAAGCAATGTTTTGGAAATGATTCAAGTTTGGAATATCAATGGACTGTAAAAGGACAAGGAGTGATAAGGTGAAGTTTCCACACTAGACTGATGAGTGGGAAATAATTCACAAATATATTTGACTGAAAGACAAGGGGTAATTAAGTCCAAAGATAACCTAATATTGAATGCAAAGTTTTGACAATGGATGGTAAGAGTCTACTCCTAAAATCTGCAAAAATAAGTGTCTAAGGAGATGGTATAGTTAAAAATGCAACTAATGGAATGGAAATGGAATCCTATTGTGATCCTAAAAATGTCATCTATAATGCAATGTTGAGGGAGGTTGATAAAATCAGTGTCTGGTTTACACAGTAACAGTAAATAAAGAATTGATGGAATTCTGGAAAAGACAAGTTTTGGACTTCAATCTTGACAATGGGAAGATGGTTGTGAATTTTTACAAATCTGTCACAGTGAATGCAACACAATAGAGCATATGCTGCTCAGAATGATGAATGCCATTCAGAAACTGGCGAATGCGGCTCCGAATGGCGAATGTGGTTTGAAACTTGCGAATGCAGCTTAGAATGGAAAATGCGTCAAATGGGGGATCAAATGCGGTGCAAGAGTGTGATTGCAATGCAGGATGTTTCAGATGCGGCTCATCAGAGCGATTGCAGCTCAGAATATAACTAATGCGGTTTGATAGAGCAATTGCATCACAACAATTTTTGGAAAAAGTATCCGCAAATTTACTAGTTTTGTCTCAGATTTTAGCAAGTTTGATGTTCAATTGTTGAAGTTTTTTTTTTTTAAAAGTTGGCAAACACTTGGTGTTGAAAAAAATGAAAAACAACCACATTGAAGACATTGAAAAAAATCATAGGGCTGCAAGTACAGTATTCTTATGGATCCCACGAACCGCATATCCTTAGTGAATGAATTCAGAAGCTTGGCCTCACAGGCTCCCCCTTACAGTGCACTCACTTCTTTTTATAATAATAAGTAATTGAGTTAAAATTAATTACTAAAAAGAAGAGGCAGTTAACCATGTGAGACATTTTTAAAATAAATTGTTTTATTTAAAAAGATGGAAGTGTCACATAAAGCAATTAAATAATTAGGAATAATTATTTAATTTAGAAGAGGTAGTTAATTAATTAAATAAATTAATGAATCTATTTAATTAAAAGAGGATTTAGGAATTAGTGACATATTAAATAAATTAGAATATATTTATTTAATAATAAAGAGGACATTAATGATAAAGATTAATTAAATAACTGAGACTTTATTTAATTATGAGACGACTTTGATAATTAGTGACACATTAAATAAATAAATAAGATTTATTTATTTAATAATAAAAAAGAATAGAAAATCATTAATTAATTGAATAATTATGAATTATTTAATAAATAGTTGAAAGTGGGTTAGAAACATAATTACAAAGTCATAATTATGCTAGGACAAAAAGTGGTAAAATAGTTGCTTGTAGGCCTTGGTCATTTTTATGTGTCTATAGGCAGCCCCATGGTAGCTCGGTGAGACCATCTGTAGGTTGCCTAATGGTTACTGATGCACCACGATTAGGTTGAACAGGCTTGGCGGTGGTGCGGGGTGGCAGAGATGGAGCTCAGGCATGTTCACCGCCACACCGCGGGGTGTCTTGATGGGTTCAATGGTAGCACGGGTAAGGTCAGAGTGAGCTCAGATGAGCTCACCGCTATACTGTGGAAGGAGGAAGGAAGCTCGACAGTAGTGTGGGGATGACTGGGTGAGCTCGGGTGAGTTCACCCCAACACTATGGTCGGGTCGGATGAGCTCGGCATTATCATAGGGTGACTATAGGGTGAGCTCAGGTGATCTCACTGCCACACTGTGATGAGTTGAAGTCTAATCGGTGGTAACGCAGGGAGGTCGAGGTCAGCTCGAGTGTGCTTCCCACCATACCGTGGAGGGTGACTGAGCTCAGAGCTCGGTTGACCAAGCTTGTCCAAGCTAGACCAAAGTCAATAGCGACAAGAGAATAGAAAGATGACATTTGGCTCAGTGTGAAGTTGTTGATTGGCTAGGAGACAAAATAGTTAATGGTAGTTATTGCAGGTCGAATTTCAGCTGGAGACAAGACCTAATATAGGCAAGGAATTGAATGCTTGGGAAGCTCAATGCAAGAAGATTTGTTAGTGAAGATCAAGTGGCATGATTGGATGATAGTGTGCATGAGCCTGAAGTCTGCATTTTGGGTTGTGACATTGAATTCAATAGTTGAGTACAATGTACATTTTGTTGTGTAACCAAAAGGTGACTGTATGCTAGAGAGCATTGTAACAAAGTGAAAACTTTGAAGGTTGCTGGTGTGAGCTGATCAGAGAGTGAAGGCTGAAGAATTTTTTATGTAATAGTTTATTTCTGTAATACAAAATTGTCTTTGCTTGGTGTGGTGAGTTTTTTACCTGAAAAGGTTTTCCCACGTAAATACTTGTGTCAATCTGTGAATGCTTATTCTATTATCTCTTTTATGCTATATGTATTCATCTCAGTAGTCTTTAAGAAGATATAGAACTTGTTTTTGCACCTCTGCCCTGTTGTATTAGTGTTAAGGGAAGGTATTCCGCACTATTGTCTTTCCCTTCAAAATGATCACTTCATAGCCTTTCCATTCCATTCATTTCCATATCTATCCTTTCATATCCTTTCCTCCCATATCAAATACATTTCATAAGACATTTATATGGTTTCCATGCATCACATCAATGTGTTGCATTCCTTTCTTATTTGGATCCACCTAGGTCATTCATATTTCAAAATCTTGCATATCATTTTCTATCTACAACTCAAAAATTATCACTTCATAGCCTTTCCATTCCATTCATTTCCATATCTAGCCTTTCATATCCTTTCCTCCCATATCGAAGAATTTTTATAAGCCATTTATATGATTTTATTGCATCTAATCAACATGTCACATTCCTTTCTTCTTTGCATCCACTTAGGTCATTCATATTTCTAAATCTTTCATATCATTATCTATCTATAGATCAAACATACCTTCATCTATCATAACAAGATTGAAACCATAACATATGAAGATCAATATCATGGTTATGAAATCAAAGACTAAGGGAAACAACCATATCAAGAGTCCATGTTCAATGTGAGTTTGTTTCATTTCATGCATGAATTATCTTCTAACTCTTAGACACAATTAAAGTTTACAGTTGGTGTTTAGAAATCTCAAGTGTTAACATGTTCATACAAAAGTCTGAAATATGTGTCTTCTTTCTTGAAAAGTTTTCTTAGTTGTTGTTACTAGAAAACGTATGATTTACAATTTTGTGTTCTACTTGTATACTTCAAACATAATACATGCCTTTTGTATACTTCGACATCTTTCATACATGTCTATGTTGATGTTGTTTTTAATTGGTGTCAAAGGTAAATGGAGTTGGTAATGAAAAAATGTGTTTGATGCCAACTACATGCTGAGTGAGTTGCTTCATTGTGTTTTCATTCATTGGTTTCAAAGAGATTATTCATTCATTTGGTGATCTACAACCAAAGTGGTTGTTGATATTCATGCCAAAGTCCTTGTTGTTCATTCATTACTTCTCCACATGGTGTTGGTGCAAAAGGTATTGATAGTTGCAAAATTTTGACAAAGTTGTTTCATGACAAAGTCAAAGGTATTAAACAAGTACTCATTACAAATTCATCATTCACATTTTATTCTTGATGTCTAATACATTTTGATGTTGTGACTCAAAGGTATTCAATGGATAGGTTTTTGGCATGAAGACACGATTGGTGTTTGTTGATGAGATCTTCATGCTTCTACAAGGATCTAAACCAATTTCAAAAGCATAATATTCAACATAAAAGGTATATGGTCAGAATCAAAGGTTACAAATCAATTACGTATTTTCAAGCCCATTGAGTTTGTTTGAAGTTGTTTTAGGTTCTTTCATTGCTTGTAAGTTTGTTCTTAAACCCTATATGAGGTTCATTATGAATTGTTTATAACAGGTTTAATTTTTGTTATATTTGGTTGGTAACTTACTGTAACTAGTGGAAAGGTAGTTTAGTTGTGTCTTGAGGGTTTTAAACTCATTAGAAATCAGCCCCACTCTTTGGCTTAATTGGCTTAGCAGGTCAATAACTTATGTAATACTGGCCCAACTACTTTCTCCAACAGTCTACCAAGACACCTGTAAATGCAACCTTTGATAAAATTTGATTTTATATAATGCTTTAATGGATGTTCATGCCCCTTTTGATTTCATATATCTTTGTCTTATGACTTCTCATCCCGATTTAATTTTCCCTAAGGCTGATTGTCATATAACAAACCTCTCTATATGATTCATGAAACCGTCCTTCTCAAAACCATTGTTTTATGTTTGTGTTGCAATATTCCTCTATCTCCTTCCTTCTTTATACTCTATCATTTCACTCTTGAAAATTGGCATACCTATTCATTCATACCATTGTATGATATCAAGCCTTTGCATTTCTTTCTATTTTTCTTTCAACACTACCCATGACATGTTATCTTTGATAGTGGAAAGATTATCCTTGATCATGGTGGTAATCCTTTTGGAATGAATCTCCCATGCTTACATATAACTTTCTCCTTTTTTTCCTTGATAATGGTGAATGTCATGTTGATTTTGAGAGCCAACCATTATTATTTTGTTGCCTCTTAACTATTCTTTTAAAACCTCACCTAATGCCTTCTCAAACTCTACCCTAGCTTCCTTCGTAGGGACTGAAAACATCATTATTTGACTGCTATTGTTGTTATTCTAGAAAAAATACCTTTGATGATGAAGAGTGCTTGTCATGAATGTCCTTAAGTTTTTTACTCCATGAAGCATTTTTTTTTTATGTTCACCTTCAAGATAATACTGTCCTTGACTTTATTGTCTAATAAACTTTTGTGCTTTTGACTGCCATAATGAATTTAATTGATAGGACTACCCTAGGAAGCAAGGCATGTCCTCTTTTAATGGCTGTCATCATTAATAGTTTGTCATAGACTGTCAAAGGTTTCCTTTAATAACTTTTTTATTTTTGTCCTTATGATGACTATTCATTACATGCCACTATCATAGGTCTACTCTACCTTCTACTTCACCAAAGCTCTTGGGTGTTTCATGAATTTATCACTATCCATGATTGATTCATTCCCCTTCTCATATACTAGATTGCTATTATAACCATCTCTGTCTAGCCTATTGAAGCAATCACTTGTTTTTAGTTTGTTTATCTTCATATGCTTGTCCAAAAGTCGCAATATTAGTAATATAGGCTTCTCCTTATTCACTTTTAACCTTCAAAGCTTTAGCAACTGCCCATTATCATGATGACTAATCTATCCTTGAGTGTATTTAAACTACCTTTTAAGGGGAACCTGATTGAGTTCATGTGATTGGATTTTTGGACTGTCATTAATAGGTTTACTATTTTTAATATTTTACTATTATGCTTTGATAGATTTTTTCAAGCATGTGTAGCTTGCTCAAAAGCACCTATTTTAGGATTTTTTCATACCAACAAGGCACTAAATTTTTTTATTAAATGTTTTGGTAGACATGTATGAAAAATGTGGTAGCACAGACAAGGCAATGAATTGTTTCATAAAATGCCTCAAAGAAATGTGGTCTCATGGTGATGGAATGCCATGAAAATCCATATAGCAGCAAGGTAACAATATGGATTGTCATGGAATTCCATCACTACGTGACCACATTTCTTTTAGGCATTTTATCGAACAGTTCACTATCTTGTCTATATTGTTGCTTACTATTATTCTTTGATACATTTTTTGCAAGCATGTGTAGCTTTCTTAAAAGAACCCATTTTAGGCTTTTAGCCATAGCAGCAAGGTAGTGAAATATTTGATAAAATGCTTTGGTAGACATGTATGAAAACTGTGGTAGCATAGTGAACTGTTTGATAAAATGCCTCAAAGAAATTTGGTGTCCTGGTGATGAAATTCTATGGCAATCCATCACCATGAGACCACATTTCTTTGAGGCATTTTATCAAACAGTTTATTCACTATGCTACCACTTTTCATACATGTCTACCAAAGAATTTTATCAAATAGTTCATTGCCTTGCTGCCATGGCGAAAAGCCTAAAACAAGTTCTTTTGAACAAGTTATGCATGCTTGCAAAAAAATATATCAAAGAATAATAGTAAATATGGATTGTTGAAAAAATCTATCAAAGCATAATTCTAAATATGGATTGTAATTGCATTCCAAAACCATGGTCTTGGAATTCCATGACAAACCATAAACAAGCAATAGAAATAGTTCAAAGCCTAGTCTATGGTTTGTCATATTGGAATTCCAATTACCATGGTGTTGCAATGCCATGAAAATCCATATTTACAACTATGATTTGACAGTAAACACCTAATATTTTCCAACAAGCATATACATGCACTGTATGATTACAAGTTGGAAAACACAATGTGAGGTGAGTATATGTTCTTCAAAACACAATGACAACCCATAGATAAGAAATAATACATAGAAATAGTTCATTTCCTAATCAATGGGTTGTCATGGGATTACAATCACCATGGTGTTGCAATGCCATGCCAATCCATATTTACTACTATTTTTTGATAGTAAACACCCATTATTTTCCAAAAAGCATATACATGCACAATATGATTGAAAGTTGGAAAACACATTGTGAGGTGAGTATATGTCTACCAAAAAACAATGGAATGCCATAGATAAGCAATCATACATAGAAATAGTTCATTGCCTTGTCTATGGCTTGTCATGGCATTCCAATCACCATGGTGTTGCAATGCCATGACAATGATAGTAAACACCCAACATTTTTGAAGAAGCATATACATGCACAGTATGATTGCAAGTTGGAAAACATAGTGTGAGGTGAGTATATTCCTGCCAAAAGACAATGGAAACCCATAGATAAGAAATCATACATAGAAACAGTTCATTTCCTAGTCTATGTCTTGTCATGGCATTCCAATCACCATGGTGTTGCGATGCCATGGCAATCCATATTTAGTACTATGCTTTGATTGCAAACACACAATGTTTTCCAACAAGCATATACATGCACAATATGATTGAAATTTGGAAAACATAGTGTGAGGTGATTATATGTCTTCCAAAACATAATGGAATGCCATAGATAAGAAATCATACATAAAAATAGTTCATTTCCTTGTCTATGGCTTGTCATGGCATTCCAATCACCATGCTGTTGAAATGCCATGAAAATGATAGTAAACACCCAATATTTTTGAACAAGCGTATACATGCACAATATGATTGCAAGTTGGAAAACATAGTGTGAGGTGAGTATATGCCTACCAAAACACAATGGAAACCCATAGATAAACAATCATACATAGAAACAGTTCATTTCCTAGCCTACGGCTTGTCATGGCATTCCAATCACCATGGTGTTGTAATGCCATGATAATCCATATTTACTACTATGTTTTGATAGTAAACACCCAATGTTTTCCAACAAGCATATACATGCACAATATGATTGAAAGTTGGAAAACATAGTGTGAGGTGAGTATATGTCTTCCAAAAAACAATGGAATTCCATAGATAAGCAATCATACATAGAAACAGTTCATTGCCTTGTCTATGGCTTGCCATGGCATTCCAATCACCATGGTGTTGCAATGCCATGACAGTCCATATTTACTATTATACTTTGATAGTAAACACCCAATGTTTTTGAACAAGCATATACATGCACAATATGATTGCAAGTTGGAAAACATAGTGTGAGGTGAGGATATGTCTACCAAAACATAATGACAACCCATAGATAAGAAATCATACATAGAAATAGTTCATTTCCTTGGCTCATGGATTGTCATGGTACTCCAATCCTAAACACCCAATGTTTTTGAAGAAGCATATACATGCACAATATGATTGCAAGTTGGAAAACATAGTGTGAGGTGAGGATATGTCTACCAAAACATAATGACAACCCATAGATAAGAAATCATACATAGAAATAGTTCATTTCCTTGGCTATGGATTGCCATGGTACTCCAACCCACATTGTGTTGGAAATCCATGACAATCTAGATTTACTATTACATTGTAATAGTAAACACCCTATGTTTTCCAACAAGCATATACACGCACAATATGATTGCAAGTTGGAAAACATAGTGTGAGGTGAGTATATTTCTACCAAAACACAATGCCATGCCATAGATAAGTAATCATATGTAGAAACAGTTCATTGCCTTGTCTATGGCTTGTCATTTAATTCCAATCGCCATGGTGTTGGAATGCCATGAAAATCCAGTTTACTATTATGCTTTGATAGTAAACACACAATGTTTTCCAATAACCATAAACATGCATTGTATGTTTGCAAGTTGGAAAACATAGTGTGAGGTGAGTATATTTCTTCCAATACACAATGCCAAGCCATAGATAATCAATCATACTTACAAATAGTTCATTTCCTTGTCTATGGCTTGTCATGACATTCCAATCACAATGAAACCACATTTCTTTGAGGTATTTTTCAAACTATTCACTGCCTTGTCTATGATGTTTCTTACTAATATGCTTTCATAGACAAGGAAATGAATTGTTTGAAAAATTACCTCAAAAAAATATGATCTCTTGGAATTCCATGACAAACAAATGCAATTGGTAGCTACAATTATCACTCTAGTATGAATGAATTAATATCTCTGAGGATAGTATTTGGTTGCATAGGTGGATTTCCCTATAGTTGTGGGTAATGTTTTTGAATATATTGTTGATACATCTACTGAGGATGACAATATATATTTGTGAGACAAACTCCATTTCTTGTTAAATAAGGTGTTTCCCAATTTATAACAAAATTTGGCTAGGGGGTCTCCATCTGCAACTATGACTCTAATTATTAGCATATGTCTGTGATTATTTTGGAAAAAGAAGTGGGAGATGAGTATGTCTGCCAAAACATAGAGGCAAGCCTTAGATAAGCAATCATACATAGAAATGGTTCATTTCCTCGTCTATGGCTTGGCATGGCATTCCATTGACCATTAGACCACATTTCTTTTAGCCATTTTTTCAAACAGTTCACTGCCTTGTTTCAAAAAATACCTCAAACAAATACTATTGACAATTGCAATTATCACTCTAGAATGAAGAAATTAATATATTTAAGAATAGTACTTGGTTGTGCAAGTGGAGATACCTATAGTTGTGGGTATAGTTATTACCTATGAAATGTGAAGTAACTGCATAACTACTTTTAGGTTAACTATGTAAAAAAACTATATTATAATTTAAATTTTTAATCTATCTATCAATATCTACTTATTAGTTATACAATGTGAAGTAACTCTTTTGGTTTGAAATATGTGCAATGCAATGAAATGGGAAACATAGGGTGTTTATAAAACTGCAACCCACATTAAAAAATACCCAAACCCTTGTGATTTTTAAGCCTACATATGTACGTGTGCATTCCAAATAGAAAGAACATTGATTTCTTGCCATTATCGCTAATAATGACTAAACTTGTTGAAAGTGGTGAAATAAAAAGTGTTAATGGTTCTTTGAAAACAATGGGTGTTTATAAAATGGTTCCTTTCATTACATTCCTAAGGTCTAACAAAATCTTTTAAATTCATTCATATTATTGTGTAAAATTCTAAGATGCAAAACACTAGGTTTTACAAAACCTACAACCCACTTAAAGTTTGAAAACAATTTAGAAAGAAAAACCCTCTTAATGTTTTAAAACCCTTTACAACTAACAAACCAAATGATTAGAAACCCCTCAACTCACTTCATATGTTTTTTATTCTCCCCCTGTTCTCCAACCTTTCACTTTCAACCTGCAAAATGAAAGAGTAAAAAAAACAAAGTATTAAAGGTTGTTGGAAAATAATGTGTGTTTATAAAACAGTCTAAATTTCATTACATTGCTACAGTTTTAATAACATAAGCTTTTCAAAAAATTCATAATGTTTTCTAAGATTCCAGATTCTCAAAACACTGAGAAACCTACAACCCACAACAACAACACACCTATGTACCTACGAAAACGCATGAAACCATACATAAAATCCTCTCACCTCAAGTCACTTGGTTTTCTCCCCTGCCTACAATGCCCCCTTTCTATCCAATGTTTTGCTTTCAAACTGTAGAATGAGAAAACCTCTCCAATGTTTCGGTTTCAACCTGCAGAATTAGAAAACCCAAAAAATAGAGTGTTTTCCAAGAACAATACTTGTTACAATTTCAACATGTTTTAATCACATCAACACCCTTCCTGCCCATGGGTAATGGATAGCTTCTCGTACAAGGAAAAAAATGGTGTAATTCAGCGATGAGACACCTCCTCGCTTTCCTCACCATGACGTTTCCTTCCATCTGTTGGTTTCATCACTTTTTCATCTGTCTGGCGGGCCCCACACTATGTCATTTCATCATGTTATGTATGTTTCCATGTATGTTGTTATGTATGTTTTTATGCATTTTTATATGTACATAGGTGCATTTTGTCTGTGATTTAGCCATCTCCTATTTTACTTGCAAAAGAATATTTAAAATAAAATTAAAATTAAAAATTAAAAGGGTTTTGAATTGAATTTTTAATTTTTAATTTTAATTTTTTTTAAATTCTGAGGGGGGTCGGCCGCCACCCCCACCATCAGACCATGGCATAGTCTACTGACAGATTGTTGGTGTAGTACCATAAGGTACCTTTGACAATCTTGCTGGCAGGCCTGACATACCGCCAACCCCACGGGGGTGTTTAAAATATATATATTAAATATAAATTTGCCAATGATTATTCAAAAAGAGGCCCAAAATTTAATATTTGAAAATTTAATTATATTTAAATTATTTTTTAGGTCCGCCACCATTCCATCACCCGATGAGTGGCACCACCTGGGTGGAGCCACCGCCCAGCCACCAAGGGTGGCTAAATTTTTACCATGAATTCAAATTGCAGTTTTATTTTTGAGGGGCATAACTTTTGCCCAGGTGCTCTCTTTTTCGACTTCTTGGACTCATTGGAAAGGTTACTTCGAGCTCTATACTATGGTCCTATATATTTTTCCATATTTTGTAGGTTTTCTAGTGTTTTTCATGGTAGAATTCAGGTGTTCTATTTGAGCTTCGAGAGGTGATATCAGGTGCATACATAGTCAGATTTTGGACTTTGAATAGTCAATGGAAAGATTGTTCAGAATATTACATAGTGGATTAGGTTTGGAGTTGTTTATACATGATTTATTTGATGATATTCTATCCTGAGCTATTTATGGATTTCTTTGACTATGGTGATACTATGAGCTTATGGATTGTCGGATCTAGGAGATTTGATGTTGGATTCATTGTATGCTATGTTGTACATCTCAGATTATTTTTATTTGACATGTCTATCAATTTTGGTTAGATTTGTATGCTTCATTATTGTATCTACAAGTTTTGTAGCATTGTAGATGGTCTATACTTATTCAAGTTGCACCTATGACTTGGACATGGGTTGTTTATGCCCATAGATATTTTAGTGTTGATGCATTTTCAATTTTGGTGGCTTGGTTTAGTCACTTGGTTTGTTGGTTGTGTTGTCATATTGAGGAAGTGAGATGGTATTACTAGGTACAGTCATGATATGATACCTATGTAGTTGACTATATTATGCAAATATGTGGGACATGATTGGGTTGAGTTGTTGGTATATTTGGTGGTGATCATGGTGTCATGGATTTTTCTTGTTATTTAGAGACTTTGGCATGTCATGATGGTTTATGTAGGAGAATTGTTGGTGGTGTTGGATTGGATCTTGATTCAGGTTGTGGTGGTGTATCTTCTTGGTATGACGATCATGGTTTACTTTTCCTTCTTTGTTGAGGAGCTCATGTTGCATTTGAATTCTTTGATTGTGTGAGGGCACTCTTGGTTGAATTTCATTAGGGGATTGTTATCACAATGTCATGATAGCTTGTTACATTTGTATACACCTAAAAAATGGTCACGTCATAATAAGTTTGGTAATTAATTAAATACAAGTTATTTAATTAAATCTCTAATTCAATCTACATATGAATGAATTTAAATAATTTATTTATATTTTCCATTTTCTACATTCTTCTATCTTAATTAAATAAGTTTAGTTACTTATTTAATTTAATCACTTTTCCATTTCTTCTTAATTAATTAAATAATTTTTACAATTTAACTATCACATTGCTTTATTTTGAATAAAGTAAATATTCTTCTTTTTCCAAAATCATAAAATCACTCTTAAATCTTCTAAATATTCTTCTTTTCCATAAAATCACTTTTTTCTAAAAAGCCATCTCATTTATAATTAAATATTTTAATATTTAAGTAGAATCTTCTTATCCACATTTCACACATAATTAATTTTTTAAAATTTAATTAGATGTTTCCAAAAACCTCATGTCACATGAAATTAAATAATTTTAATATTTATTATCTTCAATCACCAAACTAGCTCATAACTAAAAATGACAAATGGCAAATTGCCTTCATTTTTGAGAGAAAAGGTTTTGTGGGAAGGAAACATCTTCCTGCTTTCTCTCTAGCCTCCATCTTTTTCTCCAACTTCTCCATCTCTCACCGTTCATCTTACTAGACCGAATCTCAACCGTTGTTCTTTTTGAACTAAGCTTTTGCCTCCAAAAATCTATAAATAAGACCTCTTGTCTTTTTGAAAAGACAAAACTATTTTCATAACATGAGAACTATAGTCAAGCATTCAAGAAATCAAGCATCTTAGCACAACATTCTAGTTTCATTATCTTAGCATTATCATATCCATTAGTTGCATATCTACTATTTCATTTCATAATTGTTTAGAATAGGAACTTAGTTTCATGCACTTTTGTATATTTACTCATTCTCTAGGTTGTCATTTTGTTGGGCTTTTGCTTATACAATCTAAGAGCAAGTAGCTTTAAACGAATCCTTGGAGATAGAGGACGATGAGATGATTTTGAAGAATCTGTTTGGTTTGAAGTGTTTTACTCTTTTAGATTCTTTAATATAATGTTTCATTGGTGTGTTATTGAGTTTAATAGTTGACATTATTTCACACATATTTTTGGCGCTCACCGTGGGGCTCTTGCCCTATTTTTAATATTTTATTGCAGGTTTTTTGGTAGGTCATGACTGGAGATGCATACTAGTGCATATGACACCCGTTTTGGCATATTTTAAGATTATTTTGGTGCATCTGATAGTTTTTCTAGCGCATTTGAAGACTATTTGGGCGCATATGATACTTATTCTAGTGCATTTAATTTTTGTTTTAGCGCATATGATTGTTCTTTTAGTGCATATGATTGTTCTTTTAGTGCATATGATTGTTCTTTTAGCACATATGACTAATTTTGTAGTGTCTCTGACTGTTTCTATAATGCATATGATCTTTGTTCTGGTGTATTTGTAAGTTTGTTGTCTAGATCCGATGTGACTTTGACCAATGAATTTATTGTTGTTTTTGGATTAAAATGAACCAATCCTAGGGTATCCATTTGAATTAAAATAAACCAATCCTAGGGTAGTCATCATACATTTCTATCTCAGTTAAAATGAACATCATGTCTTTTTTGAAGCAATATCTTCGCGTAGGATAGAAAAATCATCATTTGGGCCTTAAAACTAAATATTGCTTGCTGTGATTGTACGGTGATAGGCCTATGCTCTCCCCTTTACTGGGTGATCAGAATTCCAGGCTCATATTTTCATTTCATGAAATTTATTTCTTTATTAATTCCTTTTTAGAAGGCATGTCGTAGTGGGAAAAAGAACTCACCCTATGGGAATGACCTAAGTGGAAACAACTAAAGCCAAGTTTTTCAATCCATTATAATCAAAAGTGAGTTGTTGATGAAAATCCACTTGACGGTAGTGTGTATATGATAGTCATCCCCAAATCCTTTGTTTTAAAGGTAGGGAGACCTCTCGAGGAATTTTATCATTGTCGCACTGAACAAAAACCCTTACTAACTTGTTAGTTTCCGAACATCCTAACATTCACAATGCAAGGGGAGGGAAGAATCTTCCCCCAAGATACTCACCATATAACTACCAAGGATCCCTAGCCATTGCATTCCACTTTGGTTAAGACTTGGAAAAGACAAAAAAATGGGTGCCCTCTAGGGGGTGACAAGGCTGTGTGAGTTGATGTAGTTCTAAGATGTGGGTTGTGGTGTTAACGATGACCTTTTGACCTTAAGAGTGAGTCTTCTTGAAGTGTTTTATTGTTCAAATACTAGTGAAAATAAAAAAGGATCATGCTCGATCCTTGGACACACACTCAATGTTGTAGATTCTAGGAAAAAAAACTATTTTACAACTGCTTGTTTTTTCAAAACATTAATTCAAATAAGATCATCTAGAAAACACAAGAATTTGACAAATCAAATTGTGACATTTTTCTGATCATTTTTTTAATGTTAAGGGATTGGAAATCAACAACATTTGTCAAGAAATCCCATACCAAAAGAATCAACAAACCAAAGAAGCAACTTAGCTATAAGAAACTTTTGAAAAGAAGACGCTTCTTGTACCAAAGTAGGAATGTCTTTCTTGACTATCGAACTTTCATCCATAGATATCATGACTTTGATAGAGGATATACTGATGATTTTTCTTTAGAGCCTTTATATTCACAAGATTATTATCAATGAAGAGCTCTTTCACAAAGGCACAATCATAGTCAACCCATTCATCATTCTTACATTCCACAACTGACAATACAATATTCCAACCCTCCCAATCAGTTATTACAATAGAAAAAACTTTGGAACATTAGGCCTTTTTGCAAAACCATCATTTTTTAGACTAAGATCAAAATATCCTAAAGTGCATCAATTTCAAGTCAATTTATGATTTTTAGTTTAATTTCCATAACAGGATCCACCATCCTTCATCCAAGAAAACAAATCTGAAAATTAGAAATTCCTTAGTCATAGCAATAGGGTCCATATCCTATTTGGCTAAGGCACCAATTATCCATCAAATTGCACTCCCATTTGTGATCTAAGTTTGGTAAAATTTTTGATACAAACATATGCCTATTTCCACATGGTCGCAAAAAAAGAGAGAAGAAGACGAAAGAGAAAACCCACTTTGCAACATGGGTGATAGGGAAGAAAATCCTTTTCATAGGCTTCATACACAAGGAAATAGTTCAAATGATGAAATAACAGATGAAATGCTTAAAGAAGCTGAACAAGATCTACATTTTCATATAGCTATGGATAAGATCTTAGAGAAAAATAAAGAAAGATACTTTCTTTTATTGGCAAACCAAGGTGCTAAATTTCCCTCTGACTATGATACGAAGAACATCAAAGAGGAGCCTGAAAAGAATGAAACTTCCTTAAACGATCTTAGTGCTCTTACCCAACAAATAAGAGAACTACAAGGGAAAATCAAGTAAATACAAGGGGGAACAACTAAGAAGTATGATTTAGAGGATATTTGTCCATATCCTTTTGATAGACATCTCAACATGATCCCATTTCCAAAACATTGTGAAATTCCAAAATTTGATAGATACAATGGGAAGAAAGATCCTATCGACCACGTGAGGGAATTTATAAACATGAGCCTTGAATTTGCACATGATGACACATACTTGATGAGATTGTTCCCATAAATTTTTGGTAGGAAATTCATGGAATGGCTTTCTAAAATCACTCCACCCATCAAAACATTTGAGGAGTTGATCAAAAAATTTATATCCCAATACTCCTACAACATTCAACATCAAATAACTATGCTTGATCTATGCAGAGAAAAGAAAAAGACTAGAGAACACTTCATCACATTCCTACAAAGATGGAGAAGATTATTCACAAGATATTCTCATCCAGTTTCTGAAAATGAAAAGATGGATATCTCTATTGATAGTCTTAATCAAGAAATGAGTTATAGTCTCAACCTTCATTGTCCTCCATATTTTGAGAAGTTGATTGAGAATGCAATCACAATTGAAGGAGCCTTAGTCAAGAGAGGAGTAATAAAACTTGACAAAGATAGTCCAAACTTGTCCAATCATAACAACAACAATCACAAACCAAGATTTTAGACTAGAAACAAGAATGTTGTCAATGATGGTGTGGTAGATGCGAGCAATGTGACAATAAAATAATCCATCTTCAGTATATCAAGTACCCCACGCAATAACACCAATCAAGGCTATAGCAACACCAAACAACTAACCAACACCAATCAAGGAAATTTGACCAATCATAACAATAGAAATAATCATGGTAACTTCAACAATAATCTCGAAAAAATAGAAAAATGCAAATCTGCCTAACTCACATCTTTTTTCAAATCAAAGAAGTTTCACTCCTTTGGGCGAATCTCTTGAGTTAGCTTTCAAAGAACTTATGGAAAAAAATGCCATCACTTTACCACCTCAAAGATATTATGAGCCACGATTCAAACCACCATCATGGAATGAGTTGTATTACTATGACTACCATAGATGCAAGGGACATAGAACAAATAATTGTCAAGGATTGAAAAATTTAGTCCAATATTTGATAGAAAATGGTACAATAACAATTGAGGGACATCATACCAATGCATATCATCAAGCATTTAAGGATCCTCTTCCAAACTATCAGAAAGGAGAATCTTCAAATGGCAAAGGAAAAAGTGTAAACCATGTCCAAGATACCATAATCAACCACATTTACATGGATAACCAGTGGGTTAATGTTATCAAGGTAAAATAAAAGTAGGAATATCAACAAGTCAATGTGACAACGAGGGGAAAATATAAAGTTGTCTTAAAAGGGAGCTCATAAAAAACAACCATCCCTCCTCCAATTCAATATAATTTAGTCGATCAATTGTAGAAAAAATCAGCCCAAATCTCTATCTTGGAGCTTCTCAAGATATCCCCAACACATAAAGACAATTTAGAGAAGGCTCTCATCGACACAACTGTATCCACCAATTTGGATATTAACAAGTTTCAAGCCATGGTGGGACACTTTTCCTCACCCACTTGCCTATCATTTTTCTAAAAAAGATGATGCCTCTATGTCTCATCCACACAACTCCTCACTTTATCTAGAAGTCATGATCCATAAAATTCAAGTTAGGTGTGTCTTACTACATGGAGGAGTTCGCTTGAGTATTTGTACTTTAAATTTGGTTCATTCGTTAGTACTTTCTGAAGATTGTATTGATCCAAGAAGGAAGATAAAAATTAAAGCATATGATGATGAAGAGCGAGCTTCCAAGGGCCTTATCATGTTACATATCAGAGTAGGACCTATTATGAAAATAACTTTCTGCCATGTTTTGAATTGAGACCTTTCTTACAACATACTTTTGGGTCATCCTTGGATCCATGAGATGCAGGTAGTACCATCAATGTCTCAAATTTCCCTATGATGGACAAGAGATAACTATACCAACAGGTCAAAACACCAACCAAATTTTTTATCCTCTCAGAGAAACCCAGAACACTTTTGTACCACATAATAGAGAGGCTCTTGTTGTTTCCCCTTCAAATCATAATGACCAATCAAAAGAGTTGACAAAGAACTTTGGCACAAAATTGCAATTGAAGGACAAAGGGATGGAAGAATATTCATTATGTCTCTCTAACTTACCTATCTCTCCAAGATCATATGACCAACCCATAATATCCAAACAATAAGTTGTAGTAGCCTCCACATCAAGAGCACAATATTTAATACCTATCACAATGTTTGACGAAAAATTTATCAAAGCTAATACGCAAGAAAATGAAGCCAAAGATGGAGACATTCTCAAGTGTCTATAAGGATGAAGATGAAGCCATTCTACATATCAAATTTCCTACAAAACAATATGGTAAAGGCTATACTATAATTCAAAGGATGGGCTATGAAGGAAATATTCCCATAGGAAAAAGGAAGGAAGGAATTTTAGAACCCATTCAGCCTACAGTAACACAACCAAAGGATAGAATTGGACTTGGGTATAGTGAGGATACAAAAGAAGCAGCTTTAAAGAAAACCCATGAAGAAGCAGCTTTAAAGAAATCCCATGAAGAAATAGCTTTAACAATTCTCAAATTATAGGATAACTCCAACACTGATTCAAATGAGTATGAATGGGATGCAATTTATGATGATGAATTTTGGAGAGATAAAAAGGTTGATGTCATACAAAAATATACACCCATATTTACACAAGGAGAAAGTTCAAGGACTCAACCACTTGAATCTGAACCTCAATATGACCATGACTCGAGTGAGGATGATTCAGTTCAAAATGAGATTGATAATCGATAGGAGGATACCATCATAGAGCTTCCCTATAGCGAGAATGATAACCATGTCTATGCCATGACCTTAACAACCCTTGACCTCACTCAACCAGATGATCCTTTACCTTTAATCCATCTTGAGCTTATTGACTGGGGTTAAGTTGAACCTATTGATATCCCTATATTCCAAGATGATGAGACCATCGTAAATTTCCTTTGCTCTTCCAATCTTGAAAAAGATTCCACTAGCAAATCTCATGATCAAGTTTTCAATTAGGAGAGTGCCAAGTTTCTTAGCTGCAAAATCAATAATATAAAAGATCAATCTATCAATGAGAATAAAAAAACAAGAGTGTTAGATCATGAAAAAGGAAAAAGAGAGTGTATCCGATGGTGAAAAAATTTCAAAGGTACTGAAGGATGAGAAACTTGACACTCGCCCAAAACACTACCAAGAGAGATCTTCTATTTTGGTCAGGCCAACAGAAGTAATTAGCATAGACATTGCAAATCAACCAAAGATCCTACAACTTGATGCTTCATTAGTAGAAGAAGAGATACCAAAGTTCACATAATTCTTGAAAGCCAATCAAATCAACTTTTCTTGGTCATATGTGGATATGCCTAGACTGAATCCTAATCTCATCATGCATCATTTGTCTATAATGCTAGGGGAAAAACCAGTAAAGCAGAAACTTAGAAAGATGCATCTGCATGTCGCATTGTTAGTCAAAAATGAATTAAAGAAACCATTGGATGTAGGGTTCATTTGGTCCATTGACTATGAAAAATGGATCTCTAACATTATACCACTATCAAAATTGGATGGGAATATCAAAATTTGTACATATTTTCGAGATCTAAATAAAGCATGTCCGAAAGATGATTTTCCTCTACCTAGCATTGACACAATTGTGGACCTGACAACTCGAAATGCCATGTATTCACTTATAGATGGATTCTCAGGAATCAGATCAAGATCACACCTGAGGATCAAGACAAGACTATTTTCACATATCCTTGGGGTACCTATTGTTGGAATGTGATGCCATTTGGACTAAAAAATGCAGGTGCAACTTATCAACAAGCTATGAACACTATTTTTCATGACATGATGCACAATTTCATGGAAGATTATGTGGATGATATGCTAGCAAAATATTACACAAGAGAGGGACATCTAGAAATCCTATCTAAAATCTTTGTCAGAATGGAGAAATTCAAGGTTAGAATCAATCCAAAGAAGTGTGTCTTTGGGTTCAAGTCTGGAAAGCTTTTAGAACACATTATTTCAGAAAAGGGAATAGAGGTAGATCTAGAAAAATTCCAAGCCATCATGGAGATTCCACCACCAAGAAATATTAGTCAACTTCGATCCCTGCAAGGAAAAATACAAGCTATCAGGAGGTTTATTGTGCAACTAGCAGAAATGAGTTTTTCTTTCACACATCTCTTGCACAAAAATGTTCCTTTCAAATGGGAATACAAGTGTGAAGTGGTGTTCAATGAAATCAAGCAATATTTGATGATTCCACCAGTCTCGATTCCACCAATACTAGGATAGCTGCTCATACTTTACATTTAAGCTACAATGGTATCCTTGGGGGAATTGTTGGCACAAGAGGATAAAACAAGAAAAGAACGAGTTGTATGTTACATTAGCAGGACCTTGACAAGTCATGAGGTCAACTTCCCTTTTATTGAAAAGGATTTTTTAGCAGTAGTGTTTTCCTCCCAAAAGTTGTGGCACTATATGTTAGCCCACACCGTTAAACTTGTGGCCAAAATTGATCCATTAAAGTACCCCTTGAACAAAGCTTCCTTAATCGGTAGGTTAGCCAAATGGATAATGATCTTGGGTGAGTTTGATATCCACTATGTAGATTGAAAATCCATCAAAGGACAAGTCATAGCATATCAGTTGGTTGAAGCACCCTTACAAGTAAATCATCTGATGCACATTGAATTTCTTGATGTAGATGTTTTCATAGAAACAACAAAGTAGTCCTGGACACTGTATTTTGATGGATACTATACACAACATGGCTTGGGGGTAGGAATTCTATTTGTCACACCTCAGGGGAATACTATTCCACAATCCTATTGGTTAATGTTTCCTTGCACCAATAACTTAGCCGAGTATGAAGCATTGATTACTGGACTGATTACTGGACTGAGAGTAGCATTG
Organism: Sequoiadendron giganteum; assembly: GCA_007115665.2. Taxonomy (NCBI): domain Eukaryota; kingdom Viridiplantae; phylum Streptophyta; class Pinopsida; order Cupressales; family Cupressaceae; genus Sequoiadendron; species Sequoiadendron giganteum. The sequence continues at coordinate 54,232,724 of CM021108.1, read as the reverse complement.
GAATGAAGGATCATTGAGTTGTAAGTCTATGGTGATTCACATCTTGTCATTAACCAAATCAATGCTAATTATTAGACCAAGCATGAAAAGCTGATACCTTATAAGAATATGGTTGATTATTTTAAGAAATATTTTTCTGAAATCAAGTTCACACATATTCTGAGAATTGACAACAAAGTTGCAGACGCCATGGCTACAATTGCTTCGCTACTACAATTATCAAAAAATCAAACTCGATATGAATTTCTGGTGGAAATTTTTTTTACCCCTGCATATGATAATCTTGATACCCAAATCATCTGTCATTTGGTTGGTTCTGATTCCCCTTTATATGGCAAGATATATACCTACTTGAAAGATAATATCTTACCCCTGTATTTATCCCAAAATCAAAAGAGAAACTTTATATGCCAATCCTCATGATATGCCTTAATTGTTGAAACCCTTTACCAACGTGTTCTTGATGGTACACTACTTAGATGTCTTGAACATGAGGAATCTGAAAAATCCTTAATAGAAGTTCATGGAGGTATCTATGGAACTCATTCAAGTGGATTGAACTTAGCTAAGAAACTTGTCAGAATGGGTTATTATTGGACAACTATGGAAAGGGAGTCTTTTACCTTTGTAAAGAAATGTCCAAAGTGTCAAATCTGTGGGAACCTTATACATGCACCTGCATAAGAGTTGCATCCTTTCACTACAACATGGCCTTTTTCTCAATGGGAACTTGATCTTGTTGGAAAAATTCATCCCTCTTCATCCAATGGATACAAGTTTATAATCATGGCTACAAAATATTTTACCAAGTGGATTGAATTTGTCCCTTTGACAACAGTGACTGGTAAGAAAATTTCATCCTTTATCTTGAATTACATCATATGTCGGTATGGCATTCCCATCCCCATTATCACTAATGATGGGAGACCTTTTAAGAATCAAGATGTTGATGAACTTTGTGAAAGATTCCAAATCCAACACAAGCTCTCTACACCTTATTATCCATAGGGAAATGTCCAAGTAGAGGCTTCAAATAAAACAATCCTAAAGATCCTAAAGAAGATAGTAAATGATATCGGTCATGATTGGCATGTTCAATTAAATCCAGATTTGTGGGCCTATAGAACCAGCATTCGCACACCAACATGAGCCACCCCATATGCCTTGGTGTATGGAGCTGAAGCAATATTGCCATTAGAATTTGAAATACCGTCCCTTAGAGTCTCACTGAAGGGACTCATAATTGATGAAGAATATAGAGTTTCTTGACTGCAAGAACCAGAATTGCTAGATGAAAGATGATAGCATGCAATTGATCACTTGAAGGTTTATCAACAATTTATGTCCCGTAGCTACAATCACAGAGTCAAACCATGAATATTTCAAGTGGGTGACCCGGTCCTGAAGGAAAACCCCTGCAATCAACAAGATAGAGAGAAGAAAGGAAAGTTTGAACCAAATTGGCTTAGTCCATTTGTCATTGTTGCAGTATATGGTTCTGGAGCTTATCAACTTTCTACACCTGAAGGGGACCTATTTGAAGATCCAATCAATAGAATTCATCTTAAAAAGCTCTATGTCTAAACAAAAACAGCATAAAAAGTCTTGAAAAATACAAAAATAGCATAAAAAGTCTTGAAAAATAAAAAAATAGCATAAAAAGTTCTGAAAAAAAACAAAAATCAGAAAAAGTCCTGAAGAAATCCATAAAAAATAGAAATTGTCCTAGAAAAATGGTCACCCTAATCAAAACCTAGCAAATAGGCATCTTGGTGACAACAAAATCAAAAAGATCAAAAATGCAAAAATGCAAAAAAAGAAGAGAAAATACAAAAAAAAAGTGAAAATCAAAAAAATCGTTGCCTTGATGAAACCCTGGCAAACTAGCATCTTGATAACAACCAAAAAAATCATAAAATCTTAAAAAGTGCAATTAAAAAAAATGGTGAAAACCTGACAATCAAGCACTATTTGTGAGCAAGTTGGTTCTTTCATCTATTATTTTATGTTTTCCATCATATCAACATCATATCTATCCATCATTTGCACGTCGTAGAGGCAATCATGTTTTATCATGATTTAGTGAACATTGTACATATTGTTGGGGATGCGGATCCGGTTCTGTCATCAAGATAGTCATCTAAGATAGCAGTGCCTTAGTGATTTCAATTCCAAATCACAAAAAAAGACACAAACAATTATGCCATAAAGCGGAAGCAGGCACAGTTGATCCCCCATTGATCCTCTAAGAGAAGTAAATGCAAAGCAATAACAGACTCAACACAAGCAGATAACTGGTTGTCGCCCACAAAAGGATATAAAAGTCACAGAAAATCCTAACTTGGGAACTGGACATTCCAGTAGGTGACTAACATCTTCTCATGGTCGTGCATTTACTTTTTCAAACCGGGGAACGTATACTTGAAATGGAGCGGCACTGTATGTGCACTAAGAACCGATTTTAGCCACAACCTACTAGAAATAAATGTGTGAAAGGAATTATACTTCTGATGCAGGAACATAAGGAAAATTCTTATCAACTTAAGCATAACTTAGTTAAAGTAGAAATCATGACAACTATTACTAAGAAACAAACCATGAACTGGTCTTATGCTGCAGGAACAGACACAGGGATGGATTCCTTATGCTGCAGGAATAATATAAGACTGAGTTTGTGCTAAAACTTCCTGGAATGAAATTCTAACTAATAAACAACTGTAAATAAACAAATAACCACAGATACTTACTAAGTGGGCCCCCTTAGCAATCATCAACCAAATTATGCAAGAATTGAACTAAAAACTTCATCAGCTTTTATTCATAAACTCATAATCATATACATGGTTGTTCTGCTTGTAAGAAAACTAACACAAAACTTTGTTTCTCATTATAACACTACTCTTAACATACTCTATTTTGTTTCTACTCTCTAATCTAATCTAATCTTTTCTAACCTATTCACTCGCGCAGGAGGAACATTTATTTATAGAAAAACAACTAACTAACTAACTTAACAGAGAAAGATGCGGACATAGATGCTTCCCAATTATGAGGAGCAGACTTCCATAAATGAAAGCATATCTATTCAAATGATTCAGAGAGAATCTAGCATTCCACTCTTCCTGAATTGATTACCATTTAGATCTCTTCCCAATGACCCGAATAGAGAGTCTTCGCCGGAACAACTTCCTTGATGTTGTGCTAGAAATGGGCTTTTTCTGCAAGGCCGAGTTTTGCTATGCATTGACTCATTCATACCAACTTAAAAAACCTATGGAACACATGGCAATAGAGGCAAAACAAAGCATGCATATAATAGCACGATACTTATTCATTAATCACACACATTAAATTCATCTCATTTATCCAAAAACCACATGTATCATATAAGTCAATTGGGAGGTCAAACAGGGCGATGAACATAGATATACAGAGATATTAAGCTGCAGGAATATAGGAATGTGTTGTCATAGGATACTACCTAATTTAAGATAAAAGTTTATAATCACAGAGTTTAAAACAACCATTAACAAAAGAGTAAGGGTATTTAAAAATACATCATGACATTCAAATTATGAGCATATTTTGGGCTCATCATTTGCCCCCTACTTATGTTAATGCTGGTCCTCCAGCATTAACCTTCCTGGTTGTTTCCCTGAAATCAGTAGAAGTAGCATGGCCTTGCATTGAAGTCTCGAATTTGTAGTAGAAGGCTCTGACATTCTCCCATCTCTCATACATGTGAGCTTCATTAGTTTCATTAATATCTATGGCCAAATAAGGATACAGTGGCCACATCAAAACAGGGGGGTGAAATGTTAATGGCAACCACAATTCAAACCTTTCCTAGAGACCCAGCTGTATATAACTTTTTGATCTTCTGATGGCTGCTCTGAAATTCAAAGGACTATGAGACTCAGATTTTCTTAGGCCAACTGCCAATTTCTCCCATCTTGTTTTGATTCTGGAAGATGAAAGTGTAAGTGTGAATAAGTAAACAAGGTTAAAACACTTATTAATAAGACATTATATCAATGATTAAGCAAATTGAACTAATTCAAAATAGTAATCAATTGAAAGCATCATATTGTTCTCTATCCTCAAAGATTTATTAAATCACTATTACTCTCAGATTGTTAAGCACTATGATTGTTAAAATGACTATCTGAAGAACAAGATGATACTAATGCAATGATATGGAGCTAAAATACAATACTAGATGATAAATCAATTAAACTAGCATGATATAGGCATGAAACAGATAATTGCAGCTACAGGAAGCAACCATGGTTGTGAAAGCTTGATTTCTTGAATGTTGATGCTTGGTGCTTGATGTGCTTGATGCTTGAATTCTTGCAGAGTAAGAGTGCATAAGTTAGATTATCTGGATCCTTTTCTTAGTTCAATGAGGCTATATTTATAGAATTCTTGGCTGTAGAAATGCACAAGGAAAGCTTTGAGAGGCTTGGATTCAATCTAGAGGATTGAATGGTGAAAGATAGAGGAGATTGAGAGAAAAATGGTGATTGTCTCTACCCATGAAAACACCAGGCAAGAGAAGAGGAAGGATTGATGGAAGAGGATTGAGAGAAGATTTTGAAATTTGTCTCCAATTTGTCTCCAAAACTTCTTGTGAAATTTTGAAGCATTAATTGTGACATATTTTAGACATAGATTTAGACATAGGATATCTAATTCATTTTTGAGAGAATATAGATGGAATATTCCTTGTGTTTTAATTCAAATATTTTGATTTATTTAAATTAGCAAAAGAGGGATAAATAATTTAATAAAACAAACTATAGGATAGTTGTTTATTAAATTAAATAGAAGAATAAGGTTAATTAATAAATAAAGTGTTTTGATCTTTATTTAATTAATTTAAGATTGATGTGATAGATTGAAATAAGGATGTGATAATTAAATCGAACAAACTATTTAATTTTGTTTATTTAATTAAGATGAATTTAAATGTGAACTATATAAATAAATATTTCTATTTATTCAATAGTAGAGGAAATTAGGATAATTAATCAAATAATTTGTATTTAAATAATTGGATGCTCCAGACCAATTTTAGGTGTATACATTTTGCCCCTCTTCAAAGTGATGTGTTTACGCGTTGCTTCAAAGAAATATTTTGTTGCTACTACCAGGATCAATGATGATAAAAAAAAATAATTCCTTATGCCCCAGACATGCCCCAAACTTTGATTTTTAGATGTTTGATGATAATATGCTCCCTCAGGAGATAAATAAATGATCTGATGATTTTTTTAGAATTTTTCAATTTTTTTTTATTTTCTGATGATTTGTATGATGATTCGATGAAGAATTAATTTATCTCCCGACAAATGATGAAGAAATCTAGCTCGCAGATGAGTTTTAATTAATTTCCTGGATAAAATTAATCAAAAGATAATTAAACCCACAAAAAATACCTTTCCAAAAATTATATATAGTGCAAAAAGGTCCTTTCCCAATTCATTTTCACTATTTGATTTTAAAAACCTTTGTGATAGAGACTTTTTTGCCAGTTGGAGCAAGATGCCTATCCCCTACCACACTCATCGATTTGAGTGTGTTCGACATCATCGATGGCCGACCGCATATGGACCTCCGTTATGTACCCCTTGATCTCGTCGTAATTCGCAATTTTTTGTTTTTTATGCATTTATTGCTTTCCACATGATTTAGTTTGTTTTAGCACTTTCAAGCCACGTTGTAGCACTTACACTCTGGTGTAGCGCTTCCAGTAGGTAGATTAGCACTTTGAGTTTTAGTGCTTGCATTAAAAACTCTAGTGCTTCCATAGGGTAATGTAGCACTTTCATTGATATAGCGCTTAGGAGTGAAAATTTAGCGCTTTGATGCTGGATTTTAGCGCTTTGAGACTTCTAGTGCTTTGATTCGGTAGATTAACACTTTCATTGTCTATCTTAGCGCTTCTAGTAAAGTGGCACTTTGATGGACTATTGTAGTGCTTTGATGCAGAAAAGTAGCGCTTCAGGACTTTTAGCGCTTCAGATGCTTGTTATAGCGCATCAGAGTGCTGAAATAACACTTTCAAGAATTTAGTGCTTTGGGTCCCTATTGCAGCACTTCGGAGTGCTAAAGTAGCGCTTTTGGGATTTAGCGCTTTGGAAGCCTATTTTAGCACTTCCATGTCAGAATTGAACATTTTATTTAGTAAACCCTGATTTTGTCAATTATGATCATGTCCATTCTTTGGAGTGGTATGATTGATAATCCAAATTATTGATGTGTTGGATTGATGATTTAAATAAGACTAACTTCTCATGATAGATGAGAAGAAATCTTATTTGTGATGATCGTCATGATAGGCGAGGAAATGATTCATTATCTGATAAATCTCATGATGGGCGAGATCTAGATAATGTTTTGATGAACCTCATGATAGGTGAGGCATGATGTTCACCTATGAATTTTGATCGAAAATTCATACCAAATTTTTGGAATAGACTTGATAGTAGAATGACTTTTTGATTTCTTGACATAGTTCACTGATTGTAGATATTTCATTATGATGATAGGAGGATTTTGGTACTCTCCAAATGTGAGAGAGGTTTCCATGGATGACAGAATTGATACCTCATCTGACAACAAATGAGCTTCAGGTGATAGGTCATTGTGGCCTGACGAGCTTGCTTGATATGCCCTAGATTAGGATTAATCGGGGTCTATTGATTGTTTTGGCTGAGAGGTGGCACAATGATCACAACGCCTTTCACCTACCCACTGGCGAGATGACGGTCACACCACAGGATGTTTGGCAGATTCTGCGTATTCCATTCATGGGGGAGATCATAGTATATGATTCCCATGGGACTAGCAGTAGAGATGCTCTTCGTAGAGTGTTTCAGGATCATGACATTGCGGGCCCGAGTGTTTGATGGTGAAGGATTGTTGATTCATACATGACACTACCAGCAGTGCTTGTTGGTTTCATTGGAGGTTTCTTTTACCCTGATCGTAGGTCAAAGGGATTCCTCGTTGGCTGGGGCAGGACTCTTGAGAGCGTGATTGTACATGATACCAGATATGCGTGGGGGATGTGTATGTTGGAACATCTCTATCATGATCTTCACTCAGTTTTGTACCTTGGAGTGCAAAGTTTATCAGCAAGGATGACCCTATTATAGGTGTGGGCATGGGAGCATTTTGCTATTGCTCGGCCATTCCCCATTGTAGATAGATCACCAAGCAGACCTTATGTGTTTAGATACAGAGGTCGGTTTACATAGGCCCAAATGGGCAAGTTAGAGCACTAGAGGTGAGTCTTCGATGACACAAAGACAGTTACCTAGTGTCTGTACCTTGACTGTGAGTAGTGGGATGAGGATGATGTAGTGTTGGGATTTCTCTTTGATTCCATGTATCTCATCGGTCACACACCTTTTGTTCTAGAGCGATTCTTGTTGCACCAAGTGTACCAACAGTATGGCATCGTGCAGTGCATGCCATAGGGAGTTGCCCATTATGCGAGGTGACAAATGGATATTCTTGATTGGGGGCCCTGTTTATCTTATGATGCTATAGTAGCAGGATACAGGGCATTGTAGCCATCACCCTAGGATATGCGAAGGGATATTGTAGAGGCACCCGTTACTGAGGAGTATGTTGCATTTTTGGCCTTGGTTCCTCATCCTCGTATTACCATCCTAGATGAGCTAGCACCATTACCAGTAGAGGAGGTTGCAGAAGGGGGGTCTACAGAGAGCGAGGGTGATACCCCGACAGGTAGTAGGATGGAGAGTAGTAGTGGTGACAATAGTAGTGACGACAATGATGGTGGTAGTGGAGGTGATAGAGGGGTAGGGCTAGCCTTTAACAGTGTGCCATCATCCAACAAGCCTTGCAAGAGGCGAGTAGTGATAGTGCTACCTGTGGATCAGCAGAGACAAATTGTCGTGTTGCAGACATAGGTGCAGACATTACAAGGGCAGTTGGTACAGGCTTGGGGTTTGCTTATTCAGACCCAAACTTAGATGCACGCCTAGGCACAGGCTCATGCTCAGGCTTTGTCATAGGTGCAGGGATAGTTGGCCACTGTATAGACACAGGTGGCCACTATGACAGCCGAGAGAGATAGTGCTTGACAGATTGCTGAGAGAGCACAAGAGACAGTGGAGACTCTCTAGAGAGTGGCTGATGGTACCTCCATAGGAGATTACATGAGAGAGGTACTACAGGCCAGCCGAGAGGCAGAGTTCTATAGAGGCAAATATCATGATGCAGTGCTTCCTAAGCATAGGTTTAGTTATGCCCCATCGAGATCTGGATGGATTCACATGTAGACAGTTAGTGAGGGAGTGACATAGCCTCCACGTAGAGATCCCAGAGATCCTGGTTCCTCCAGGGGTGGTGGTGGTACTGGTCCTTCCAGTGGTGGTACAGGTCCTATTGGGCCCACACATTCTGGCAGTAGCATATCATAGATGCTATTGTGATGATGTATATTACGATGTAGCTCATTGTTGATGATATATTTTTAGACCAAACTTCTTTGTATACTTGAGACTTGATGATATATATATGAGATGCAGTTGATGTGATATGATGATGGTTAATGATTTCTATGTGATGAATGCATTTATTATGTGATGTATGCAATATGCGATGATTTTATTTTGATGTAATGATGTAATGATATATGGATGTATGATGTGATGTATGAATCTCTTAATGATGATCTATATGGATGCTTTAAAAAGATGCGATAATATGTATGGATGGATGGGTAAATACTTTTTATTTTTAAATGTGATGACGGTAAATGATGATCTTATGATGAATGATAATGGATGGATGTAATGAGAATAATGACGTGATTTTTTTTATTTTCAATGTATGGATGGTAAATAATGTACGCATATGATGTTGGATAGATGATAATGTAATGAATGTTTTAATGGTAAAAATGAACCTAATGTACTTATGGTACAATTTAATTCATAATTGATTTGATGTATCATAAAATGTATAAATGATGAAATGGTGAATTTAAATGATGTGATGATGACTCCTACATGTTTTTGATGATTTTGAATTTATGTCAAGTATACTCATTCTTATTTGTAGATTAGATAATCATTTATTGGAGCCCTTTATGCAACAAATACTCTGCAGATAATGAATATGATGAATGCAATCTAATTTTAACATGCAACTATATGCAAAATGATTGTCATTTTAACAATACCTTTGTGCCCTTTTATCATCATAGATCTTTATTGGATGTTGAAAGTGAATAAAAGTGTCAATGGTATGTGTTAGACCAATGACGACCTGAGTACCTCTTTCATGATTTTTGATATTGCAATTGAACACAAGCATCTAGGTATGATTTAACTGAGATGACCTGAGCATTCATTACGTAAACAGGCAGTGATTAATCATTTCAATGTGTGAATTATGAATGTCATTAGTGATACATTTGCATAGCACATCCCCTGACAATTCATACATTTATATGATTAACTTACAAACAACAGATAATAAAAACATCATTCTTCTTCCTTGTTCCTCTAGTTCAATACATCATTGAGTTACTCCAAAGAAATGATAATCAAAAGTACAATTTATCCATTGTTTACTTAGAGTGTTCCATTCATTATTCATATTTTAGATCATCCATCCTGATTTTGTGATGTTTTTGGATTTTCAAGATTTTAACTAAAGACCTAACCTACTAACCTATCTTAGGGGTCTCGAGGGCTGATCAAAGATAAGCCTTTCCTAAGTTATGCATGCAGAGACCACGTAGTTCGACTAACACAGACCTATGTTTTTGGATTTTCGATAAGCTTTTCGACATGTTTTTGGATATGTGAAAATGATACGGATGGTTGAATCCCCTTTTGACGATGATTGATGTTTGCGCTATGATCTTTGTTTTTATTTTTCTGCTATACTATTGTGTTCCCTTTGGTGAAATCGATATGTTTGTATTGCCCCTAGTGATATCCAGATGTTGCCCCCAAGCTTTGGAGTGATACTTGACTATTTGAAAATGATTTTGATATGGATGCAAAGATGGCAAGAAGACTGACATGATATGAAATGGTATTGACTGCCAGACTAATGATCCTGATATATATCAAAATAGATGAGAAAGTTGATCTTAGAATCACATAATGACACCTATTTCTAGGTTTTTACCATATGCTTTGATTACACCCTTTATGTTATTGTACTTTCTCATTTTTCTCTTTTTCTTTCTTTTTTGTATTTTCTATTTTTTTTGTTTTTGTGTTTGCCAAGATGCCTGTTTGCCAGGTTTTCACCAAGGAAACAATTTTCAGAATTTTGACCCGTGCACTAGGAGATTCAAGCATAGAATTTTTTGAGATGGATACTATTAATAGGTTCATCAAACAAATCCCCTTCTGATGTTGATAGCTAATATGCTCCTGATCCATACACTGATATGACAACAAAGGGACCAAGCCAGTTAAGCTCAAATTTTCCTTTCTTTTCTCTGTCTTACTGATTCCTAGGGTTTTCCTTTAGTACCAAGTCACCAACCTGAAAGACCCTCGGTTTTACCTTATGGTTGTAACTTCTTGAAATCCTCTGTTGAGAGGTCGTTAGATGATTAACAACTTGTTGACGATGCTCATCCAACAACTCTAGTTCTTGTAGTCTAGATACCCTATAGTCTTCATCTAAAATGATACCTCTAAGTGATACACAAAGGGATGGAATTTCAACTTCAATGGGAAATATGGCTTCGGATCCATATACCAAAGAAAATGGTGTAGCTCCTATTGGTGTTCTGATACTTGTTTTATAAGCCCATAGTGTAAGATTGAGTTGAACATGCCGATCACATCCAACATCGTTAACCATCTTTTTGAGAATTTTGAGTATGGTTTTGTTCGAGGGCTCTGCTTGGCCATTCCCTTGAGGATAGTACGTTGTTGAAAACTGATGTTGGATATGAAACTTATCACATAGCTCTTGGACATCTTGATCTTGAAAGGTCATCCATTATCTGTGATAATGGATTAAGGGATACCATATCGACATATTATGTAGTTCAAAATGAAAGAGGAGATCTACTTCCTAGTGATGGTAGTAAGAGGTACTACCTCTATCCATTTTGTGAAATATTCTATAGCAGTGATAATGAACTTGTGTCCATTGGATGAAGATGGATTTATTTTTCCTACCAGATCTAGTCCCCATTGACAAAAAGGCCATGTTGATGTGAAGGGATGCAGTTTTTGTGCTAGTGCTTGAACCAGATTGCTGTGAACCTGACATTTTTGACATTTCTTGACAAATTGATATGATTCTTTCTCCATGCATGGCCAATAATATCCCAAACAAAGGAGTTTCTTAGCTAGAGTTGTTCCACTCAAGTGAGTACCACAAATACCCTCGTGAACTTCTCGTAGGGCCATTTCAGATTCATTGCATTCTAGACATCAGAGTAGGGTACCATCAAGACCTCAATAATAAAGGACATCTGTGATTAAAGTATGTTAGGTGGATTGGCGGATAAAGTTTCTTTTTTAGTTCCTGGAAAGATCGGGAGGAAGAATATCATCTTTGAAGTAAGCATAGGTCATTTCATATATGGAGGTTACAGTGGTTTCTAGATGGCATATGGTAGCGGATTCTGATTTATAATATGAAGGACATGATACTTGTTCTACCATAAACTCATAACAAACACGTTACCATAAACTCATAACAAACACATTTCTCAGGCAATTGTAGTAATGAAGCAATTGTAGCTATAGCATCTGCAGCTTTGTTCTCCGCCCTTGGAATTTGATCAAACTTGATACTAACAAAGGACTGTTTTAGATTATCTATTTGCTGCTTGTAGGGCATCGATTTTTTATCTTTTGTTTGATATTCATCATTTACTTGATAAATAACCAGTTGAGAGTCCCCATATACTTGTAAATCCATGATTTTCCATTGAATTGCTATCTTGACCCCAATAATCAATGCTTCATATTCTACCACATTATTTGTACACTGAAACATGAGTCTATATGATTTCAGAATTGTGTGTCCTTGGGGAGAGATGAACAAGATCCCTGCTCCTGATCCTTGTTGTGTATATGATCCATCAAAATATAGTATCCATTGTTGGGGCATCGCTGTCATAATGTTTGCATCTAGAAATTCCATTGTCATTGGGCGATCATCTGGTAGAGGAGCTTTAGCTAGTTGTTCAGTGATTGCTTGACCCTTGATCGCCTTTCTCTCGAGATATTGAATGTTGAATTCACTTAGGAGCATAATCCATTTCGCCAGTCTACCTGTTAAGGTAGCTTTACTTAGTAGATACTTCAAAGGGTCTATCTTTGCAATTAACTTGATTGTATGAGTCAGCATGTAGTGTCTTAGTTGTTGAGTAGCAAATACCACTACTAAGTAAGACTTCTCTATGAATGTATAGTTAATTTCATATCCATTTAAAGTTCTACTGATGTAGTAGATGGCATTCTCTTTCCCTTCATAGTCCTCTTGTGCTAATAGTGCCCCCAAAGAGATATCAATCATGGCAATGTACAATATGAGAGGCCTTCCTTCTATTGGTGGTATGAGAATGGGTGGTGACATTAGATACTACTTGATTTGATTGAATGTTGTTTCACACCCCTCATCCCACTTGAAAACTATATTCTTATGCAATAGATGATTAAAATGATGACTTTTGTCTGCCAGCTAGGAGATGAATCTTCTGATTGATTGAAGCCATCCCTGTAGTGATCTGAGATGGTTGATATTCTTAGGAGGTGGCATCTCCATAATTGCTTTGAATTTCGTTGGATCCAGTTCAATACCTTTTTCTGAGATAATGTACCCTAATAGTTTTACTGATGTGACCTCGAAGACACACTTCTTGGGGTTTAACCTGACATTGAATTTCTCCATCTGTGTGAAGATTTTGTCTAGGATATACAAATGTCCTTCCCTTGTAGTAGATTTTTCCAAGATGTCATCCACATAATCCTCCATGAAAGTGTGCATCATATCATGGAAGATTGTCATCATTGCTCTTTGATAAGTGGCTCCTGCTTTCTTTACACCAAATGGTATGACGTTCTAGCAGAAGGTTATGGACATGTAAAAGTCGTATTCACCTGATCTTTTGGATCTATTCTTATTTGATTGTACCCTGAGAAACCATCCATGATTGATAACATGGCATGCCCTACCGTCAAGTCCACAATGATGTCTATATTTGGTAGTGGAAAATCATCCTTCGGGCATGCTTTATTTAGGTCCCTGAAATCCATGCAAATTTTGATGCTATTGTCTGGCTTTGAAATAGGTACTATGTTCGATATCTACTCGGCATAGTCTATAGACCTTATGAATTTAGCATCCAACAATTTCTTTAACTCTATCTTTACCATCAATGCGATGTGAGGATGCATTTTTCTTAATTTTGCTTAACAGGATTGATTCCTATTGGCAAAGATAAATGATGCATAAGCAGATTTGGATCTAAGCCTAGCATATCGAATATGACCAAGCAAAGTTGATGCTTCTTTCTTTAAAGAAATTGATAAATTTCAGTTTCTCTTGATCAGTCATTGATTCTGCTAGATGTAGAACTTTTGCCTTCTCTTCTGTGCCAATGTCCACCGATTGTGTAGGTTCGACCAGAATTGATGATCACTCATGATAATGTTCTGGGAGAGTGTCAAATCTTCCATCCTTCAATGCCTCAGAAAGGTTTTAACCGTTGGATGCGTTCTTTATTTTTACTTTTTCTAGATCTAATGCTGCCATAGAATGGTTTTCACCATTAGATCTATTTTCCCTATTTTCAATTTTGCAACTAGAAGATTTGACACCCTCCTGTCGAGTTGTATTGTTATGAGTATTATAGATAGAATTTGTATCAGGTTCGGTATGACATAGGAAATGCATGATGACATCATCATTTGCAAATTTTGGTATAGTCAAAGATTCGATAGATTCCCAATCAATAATTTTTGGATGGATTAATGGCATGATATCATCGGATTGATTTAGGTCAATGGAAGTAAGGGTGAGGATAGTAATATCGTCATAATTGTCACTTGGGATATCAAGATCCATGATGCTACCCTCTTCAAAATCATCTAGTTTACTCAAATTATGTCTGTCCCCACTAGAGTCATCGATATTCAGTGATCCTGCAACGAATGGTCTAGACCCAGAGTCTTGGACCTCCTCACGTGTAGGTGTATATCATTGGATGACATCAACTTGAATATCAGTAGAAGATACTTTGGAACCCACATCCCACTCATATTCATTTGAATCTGTCTTAGAGCTATCTCTAAGTTGAATAGAGTATTGTAGTCCTAGCTTCTCTTTTGAATGTAGAGTGAGGGGTTGAATAGGTTCTATGATTCCCTCCTTTCTCAATCCAACGGGTCCTTGTCCTTTATACCCCATCTTCTCTAAAATAGCTTTTCCCTTTCCATATTTGTCAATGTTGATATTGACATTTTTTATACTGATATCTGATGTAGAGGGTTCCTCATCTTTATATAGCCAATCCATGATCGCTTTGCTATCAGATTCATCCTTTATTGTGCCTTTTTTTATAAACCTCTCGTGTAGTACCCTATATTAAGCACTTTCATTAATGTTCTTTTAGATGCAAAGTTCCCACCACATGGCTCATCATGACAAGCATGGAAAATATCATATGTCTCATCTTCTCTAACACACCTTTGCATGACTTGGTCAGGTCTTGTGTAAAACAAATAGTCTGCAATCCATGAAAAGTTAAAACTTTTCTCAATCAACAACTTCCTGTCCTTTGGTGAGAAGTGGGCTGAAATTTTGTTGGCTGCTAAATAATTTGCAATATCTGCATACCATGGGGTTTGAGCAATAATAGAAAAAAGATGTTCATTAGGAAAGCTATCATCAAGTACCTCTGAGGTGGTAGATGTAGTTGTTTGAAGTCTTGACAATAAATTAGCTACCATATTTTCCCTGCTTGGCTTGTCAATAACTGTGATATCAAATTCTTGCAACAATAGTAGCCACCTTGCTAATCTACCACATATGGTAGGCTTATTCATGAGGTACCTTATTGCTGCATGATTTGTATGAACAAATATTTAGTAACCAGTGACATAATGCCAAAACTTGTTTAGAACATACACAACTGCTAGCAATTCTTTCTCTATGATAGTATAGTTTAATTTTGGGCCTTGAAGGTTTTTGCTAATGAAATAGATGGCATGTTCTATGGAATTATCCTTCTATCCTAACACTGCCCCTATGGCATAATTAGAAGCATCTGTGTGTATATGAAAGGGCAGAATCCACTTGGGTCCTTGAAGAATAGGTGCTTTAGTAAGTAAGTTCTTAAGCTGCAGGAAAGATTTGTCACAAGCCTCAGTCCAATTAAATTCACAATCTTTAGTCAGTAAGGCATACAAGGGACTAACTATTTTGCTGAAATCTTTAATAAATCTTCTATAATATTCAGCATGTCCTAAGAAGCTTCTAACATCCTTTTGTTTCATAGGTCTTTGCAAAGTTAGAATGACTTCTATTTTTGCAGGATCAACTTGAATTCTTGCTGGCATCTTTTCAACACTTTCTCCAAATTTGCTAATGCTTCTTCATAAGTAACTCCATAAGTGGTGAAGTCATCCATATAGATTTCCATAGAATCATGAGAAATGTCATCAAAAATACTAATTACTACCCTTTGAAATGTTGCAGGTGCATTACACAGGCCAAAAGTTAGGACAGAGTAAGCAAAAGTCCCCCATGGATAGGTAAAGGTTGTTTTGTCTTGATCCCCAGGGGCAATTTTAATTTGGTTATACCCACTATATCCATCCAAAAATGAGAAATACTTTTTTCCAGACAATGGGTCTAGTACTTGATCAACAAATGGTAGTGAAAAGTGATCATTTTTAGTTGTTGTGTTCAACTCTCTGTAGTCTACACAAACTCTCCATTTTCCACCTTTTTTAGGAATGATCACCAATGGAGATACCCATTGATTGTCTGAAATGGGGTAGATAAAATCAGCATCAAGCAACTTTTGGAGCTCATTTTTAACTATTTCCCCGAGTACTGGGTTTATCCTTCTTTGAGGCTGCCTAACAGGTGAAAAATCCTCCTTAATGTAGATCCTATGGATACAGAGTTGAGGATCTATTCCCTTCATATCCCCATAGTCTCATGCAAAAGCTTTGTGTTGCTCTTGCAACATTGTTACTAGAGGAGTTTGTTGAGATTGAGGCAGCTTACTATTGATATTCAGACAGTGTCCTGGAGACAGCTCAATTTTATTAGTAAGATCATTCATGGAGTCTATTGATAAAGGTGGTGTTTGTATTTCTTATGGAAGCAAATGTTGATAGATCGCAGGAATTTTAAATGGCAGGCTCTCAGGATTTAGTTTCTATAGGAAGCACTGCTAAGGACAGTTATCTAAAATAGATGGGCTACTCATGTCAGGGTTGGACTACAGAATTTGTACAAGTAGGCCATCCTCACTCTTAAGTTGGAAAAATGGATTATTTTGTAGCATCATTAAGTGAGCCAATGAACTAACTTCAGTTTCCTCACCTAAATCTAGCCAAATTGGCTGAGACAAGTTTGGCTGAGGCTGGGAAGGTGGGTATAAAGCCAATTTCTTTGTTGACTGACCATCAGAAATTATCATGTCTCCTGAATGACATCCTATAAAAGCATCAGTTGTGGCTAACCATGGTCTACCTAGGATGATAGGATATCCTCCCAAGATTGCTTTAGTGGACAATATGGTGAAATCTATTGGGTATTCCCAAGACTCAAGGTTGATAATTATATCTTCCACCATGCCATCAGGTGTTACTATGGAACTATCAGCAAGTTGTAGGATGGTAGATGTAGACCTAATGGTTAGGATATTCAAATACTCCATAGTATGCTTGGTCATTACATTAATGGCTGCACCAAGGTCAACCAAAACATTCTTTACCATCTGACCATTAATATTTATTTGTACCATAGGACTCCCAGGGTCAGCATATTTTGGCATGAGTACATTCTCTAACATAATATATGCCAAATGTCCTAGAACATGGATAGTTTGGGGATCCTTTTTCTTCCTTCCAGGTTTCTTCAAACAAGCCTTCTTAATGGCTTTCTCATAGATTGGAACATCTTTAATGGCTTGAAAGAGAGGGATTTGAATGTGTACATTTTTTAGCTGATCCAAAATATCAAAGGTAGGCTCTTCTATAGACTTGGGTGTATTGACTTGCAATCTCTAAAGAAAAGGTGGTTTTGATTGATGTTGCAGGACATGCTCCTTAGAAACAGTATCTGATATAGGTATATGTTCTGCAGGACTAGACAGATTTTCAGAGGTAGGGTCTGGAATTTCAGTAATTACTGGCGGCTATGGAGCAGGTAGGGTGGTTCCAGACCTGAGATGGATATCATTAATATTTAGAGTATAGGCTAGATACTTCTTGGCTTCTGCAAAATACATAGGTGGTTGTTGCTACTGCTTATTATTAGGATTTGGCAATGGTTGAGTAGGCATAGGAATTTGTTTTGGAGGGCCAGTATTTGCTACAGGTGCTGCAGGAGGTGGCATGAGGGCCTGAGTTTGTGGTTGTTGAAGCAGCAAAAAGCCTGGGGATTAGTTCTACCATTGTTAAGAACCTCTCCATTGAGGATTATGCTGCCAGTTACCTTGGGGTGGAGTCCATTGTCCTTGTGGCTGCTGCCAACCTCCTTGAGGAGATTGCCATTGAGGACTCTGATAGTTAGGCCATTATGGTTGAGAGGTATTCCAAGGTGGTGATGGGCCATATGTAGGTTTCCATTGGCTATTATAATTAGAGTAAGGATTACCAAATATCAAAGGGTCTTGAGGCATATCTTGTCTTTGAGCCCATGGGCACCTTTGTGCAACGTAAAATACTTGGTCATCATCACCTTCTACTACCTTAAAGTCAGTAGGTAATTGCTTAGCCTCCATGTTAGCCACCATCTTACATCTGCAATCATGCTTCTTCTATCGGCAATGTGGATAGAACTTAGCCAAGATTTCTTCAGCTTCCTCATGTTTCTTTTGAGCTTCCATAGTATCGAACTGTGTAGCCATATTTTTTATGATATCCTACTTGAAATTAGACTGCAAATTTGAAATCTCCATCCGTGAAACTCCATTAGTAGAAGACTTTCCCATTGTGGCCTGATGACCTCTTCCCTTCTTGACATTTGCTAGAGAGTAGTTGCGGCATATGGACTTAATATCATCCCAAGGCACTTGAGTTATATCTCCTCCTCCCATCAAATCCATAGCATCAATACAAGAATCATTGATTCCCCTCAGAAACAGTAATTTCTGAGATTCTTCATTGAGAGTATGGTCTAAATTATTTTTCAAGGAAAACAAAAACCTTGAGATATAGTCTTCTAGGCTTTCATCCTTCTTCTGCTGAATTAAGAATATATCATCACCCTTACTACCACTCTTGCAATATTCCTTATATTTCTCAAGAAACTTTGTTTGCATGATTTCCCAACTATCGACAGCATTCCTCCCCAAACTCATGAACCATCTTAGAGCTCCCTTCTTCAAAATAGCAAGAAAAAACTTCAGTTTGTGAGCATCTATGGTGTAATCATAGCTTCGATAGAGGATGTCGAACTCAAACAAGAAAGTGTCTAGGTCCTCTGTAACTAGTCCATAGAACTTAGGAAGTAATGAAGAAGGAATATTTTTGAGGTTATCATTATCTTGCTAGGGTATGATAGGGAATTCAAAAGCAGGATGTCGATTAGGTGGATTTTGTGCCATATCTGCCTGATGAAGTATTAAAGCAAATGGATTTTCTTGAGGTTCTTCGTCAGCTGGGTCAAAGGGAAATTCAACGAGTAGGTCTTCAGCAAATGGATTGATATCTTGGTTTCCTCCTTCCTCAAATAGATTATAAGCTGGTTCAAAATCATTATCAGTGAAGGAAGGGTTTGGGAGGAATCTTCCTAGAGAGTCTCTTCTTCTATGCACGTAACAAACTTAACTGAAAATTGAAGGATTTGAAATTTCTTGAATAAGCACACTAACTACTGCTAACAATGACTATTACAGGTTCTTAGCTTGACACCATCCCCAACAATGGTGCCAAAAATGGTTGTCACCCACAAAAGGATATAAAAGTCATGGAAAATCCTAACCTGGGAATTGGAGATTCCAGCAAGTGACTAACATCTTCTCATGGTCGTGCATTTACTTTGTCAAACCAGGGAACGTATACTTGAAATGGAGTGGCACTGTATGTGCACTAAGAACTGATTTTAGCCGCAACCTACTAGAAATAAATGCATGAAAGGAATTCTACTTCTCATGTAGGAACTAAGGCAAAGTCTTATCAATTTAGGCATAACTTATTTAAAGCATAAATTATGATAACTATTACTGAGAAACAAACCATGAACTGGTCTTATATTGCAGGAACAGACACAAGGATGGATTCCTTATGCTGCAGGAACAATATAAGACTGAGTTTGCACTAAAACTTCTTGGAATGAAATTCTAACTGATAAACAACAAGAAATAAACAAATAACCACATATAATTACTAAGTGGGCCCCCTTAGCAAGCATCAACCAAATTATGCAAGAATTGAACTCAAAATTTCATCAAATTTTATTCATAAACTCATAATAATATACATGGTTGTTCTACTTGTAAGAAAACTGACACAAAACTCTATTTCTCATTATAACACTGCTCTTAACATACTCTGTTCTATTTCTACTCTCTAGTCTAATCTAATCTCTTCTAACCTGTTCACTCATGTAGGAGGAACATTTATTTATAGAAAAAAAAATAACTAACTAACTTAACAGAGAAAGATGTGGAAATAGATGCTTCCTAATTCCGAGGAATAGACTTCCATAAATGAAAGCATATCTATTCAACTGATTCAGAGAGAATCTAGCATTCCACTCTTCCTAGATTGATGACCATTTAGATCTCCTCCCAATGACCTGGACAGAGAGTCTTCATTGGAACAACTTCCTTGATGTCGTGTTGGAAATGGGTTTTTTCTACAAGACCAAGTTTTGCTGTGCATTGACTCATTCATACTAACTTTAACAACCTGTGGAACACATGGCAACACAGGTGAAATAAAGCATGCATATAATAGCACGATACTCATTCATTAATCACACACATTAAATTCATCTCATTTATCCAGAAACCACATGTATCATATCAGTCAATTGGGAGGTCAAACAGGGCAATGAATATAGACATATGAAGATATTAAGATGCAAGAATATAGGAATGCGTTGTCATAGGATACTACCCCATTTAAGATAAAATTTTATAATCACAAAGTTTAAAAAAACCATTAACAAAAGAGTAAGGGTATTTAAAAATACATCATGACATTCAAATTATGAGCATATTTTGGGCTCATCAATAACCATAAAAGACAAAGCAATATGGACACATAGTTATACGTGGGGAAAACCCTTTCAAGTAAAAAACCCCACCCTCCAAAACACTCAGCTCATATTGTATTATTCAGTAAAAGAATTACAATACAAAAATATAGAGCTATGCTCTTCTATGAGTGTTACATCTTGTCCAATAGGAGAATACAGGAAGGAAATAAAAAACCAGAACCTTCATGTAGTTCCAATGACATCCATATGTCATTACTACATAGATTCCCTTCAGCACCTCATAACAGACTGTCACAGCCAACCTCTTGGCCAGCACAGCCACTTGGTCTCACAACAGGTTCACATCATTCAAATCCAAGAGACAGAGTGTTCGCAGTTGCCATGCCTTAGCATACTACTCGAACACAGTTCACATCTCTCTCTGTCAATTGGCTCTCCTACTACCTGCCACCTTTTGGTTTTCATATATTAATGTATATCTCTGATCGAGCCATACATGGCATTCAATGATCCAACCAATCATTGGCCCGTAGGTTCATGCATTGAATAGCCAGGCACACATCCGATCTACACAAACTGCATCTAGCCACCCAAGCAATAAATCCATCACCTTAATCGGGTTCTATTTCCATGGCCTGCAATAACTGTCTTTACCTCTTTGGTCTTCTATCAATCAGATGCTATCAACCTACCACATGTCATCTTCACATTCGATCATCGCTCAGATAGAATTGGTTTAGCTCGGTCAAGCTCAGTCCAGCTCGATCAACCGAGCCTTGAGCTGATCCGAGCAATTACCGCATTACCATTGAGCCCAACATTACCTATCGTGGTATGGCGATGAGCTCACCCGAGCTCACCCCGCCATCTACTGCGCTACCATTGCCTCCGCCAATCTACCTCACGGTATAGCAGTGAGCTCATCTGAGGTCACCGATGACTTCACCGAGCCCTGCCTCACCTTCCTATTGCACTACTGCAGCCCTGCTGGCATTACCTCACGATATGGTGGTAACTGCCCAGTAGACCATCAACGGTCATACCACGCTACCGTTGATACCACCAGGACTCACCTTGGTAGAGTGGTAACCGCTCTGGTAGACTGCCAAAGGTCTTACCATGGCCACCGTGGTCAGCCATCTCACTACCCACGGTATGGCGGTAATCGCTAGGCCACACTGTAGGTGGCTTATTGCGGCCACTGCGGTCACTCCGAACACTGACCGTGGTAGGGCAGTAACTGCCAGATGGCTGCTATCAACCAACTACCAGTGGTTTACCACGCCCACTGTGGGTTAGAAAACAAGCCACGCAGTAGGGCGGTAACTGCCGCTTTGAATTGCCGCTCACAATGCTAATGCCAGGTAAGAAGAAGAAGACCGTTGTGGTAAGGTGGTAACATCGCCCAACTGTCGAATAAGGGTGGCCCGCGGTATGGCGGTAAACACCATAAACATGAAGAAAAAGCTAAGGCCGAAGGAGAAACAAGCCAGAAAGCTAAGGCAAAAAACCCAACAATCTCCCACTTGACACAGGCTTTCAGGCATCCTCCAAAACCTGAATAGGGACCAACACCAGCTTCCACACTCCAAACAAGACCCCTATAATGACATCAAAAATGTCCACCATCTCAGGCAACAACTCCAAACATCTAGCATAGGAAAAGGAACTAGCCAAGGTGTATATGCACTAGTCTTAGGAATGAAAGCAAATGACCCTTCAGGTGGCAAAGGCAAAATAATAGCATAACAACAAGGCACCACACAAACACAGAAGGAGAACCATTCTCCAGAAGAAGAACACCAATTAGCCAAAACAATAACTAGTGACCTGACTGTCCTCATCCAGCTGACCAAACCCACGCAGCTGAACAAAGCACCTACAACTTGTGCTAATCCATCTAACCACCCATACCTCAAAGGTATGATAACCAGTAGCAGACTTGTGCCATCATAAAACCACCCATCTCAGCAACAAACAAGCACCCTATTTCAACCAGTCAAAAGACCAAACACATTCAGGTACTCCCATTGTAAGGGTACTATCTAGATGAATGCAAGCAAAGCACCATCACACATGATCTAGGCATACTAAGTCCACCAAACCCTGCACATAGAAATGAGTAACCATGTAGTTCCAAGGAATATCCACACTAATCCGCAACACCTGCTGCAAGAAACGTTTCTCAACTATCTTCCAGAGTTCTTCCAAACTCCTCCAATCTTGACTGAAGAAAGAAGCACAGGCACCTTCGTGTCATCACCCAAGTGACAACACATGACCACAAACTATGACCAACTTGACACCACAAAGGCAACTCACATTTAAAGTCAAAAGAAAAATTAGGAAGAACAAGACCATATTAAAGAGAAATAGCAAATCAAAAAATATGCCCTTCTACAAACACTTCTATATGCTAGATGTGTCAAGAATGATCTTCTTCACATCCCAGAGGGAAAACCTTAAGAACATCCAACAGGATGTAAGCATCTCAAAGAAGATCAGACTAACCCATATAGCCATCTCCTATCATTCCTCAAAAGAACAAGGAGATACACAATGTTGTCCACCTTTCATTATGAATCCTCCTGAATCTTAAAACAACTCAAGATTCATATCCATGAAAGATAAAGCATAACACACATCTGAAATATATAATGGGTGAATACCTTTCAAATAAACATTACTGCCGAGCAGACCAAGAAGGAAAGAAAAGATGCCCCTTCAAGATATACAAGTCACTGTGACTTACCCAAGAGCATTTTCCTTCATGGTTTCTGTTGAACTTGCATTCATCCAAGGTGCATGCTACTCAGACATTCAATTGTAATAGAAACATTCTCAAGAGAATTCCAGCCTCACCTTATTCTCCATGCATCCATGAGTATCAACAACCTGCTAGCTCATGTTCACTCCAATATGCAATACTGCAGCAACCATGAAGTTCACCAGCATGTGACCAATGCACTCAAAACATAGAGAAACCCCAGACCACTGTCAAAGCTCCACAACCTAGGACCAGGAACTTATCATGACACTGTGATCTACACATACCCCTTCGGAGATACCATGCTTCAAGTGACCAAGCTATGGTCTCAAGAGAAAAGAAAAATGCCAAAGCTCTAAGAAAGAGTAACCATGACATAAAGCAAACAACTCTAAACCAAAACCAACATCACCTGTCAAGCACCACTAGCAACTCAGCCAAAACTAACAATGTATTCCATGGCTCCAATATGTTGCACACCTTCAAATAGTGAACATGCAGATGCAAAATAAACATAGCAACTACAACACCAAAGAAGGACACCAGTCATTGCTAAAGCTGCCATTGCAACGTGACACCGAGCTTTTCAAGCACCATGATAGACCACACCATCACTGTCAAATGCTTACACTAACCAATGTAACAAGAACTTCATGACAATGTGACACATAGGCTATAGGTTCCCATCACTGACTATTCAGGTACTCCAACACCATCCATCCTCTCATCTCAAAATAGCCACGCCAATGCACAAGTGACCACAGACAAGGTCAGCTAATAGATCTGCAACAACACAGAAGCAATCACGTGGATATAGACAATCCACTCTCGAGTTGTCTCACAATAGTCAATAGGTAGCTAATCTATCAACCATACAACTTGGAGATCCACTTCAAATGACAACCCTACAAATCTATTAGTACACTGGCAAACTGCAAAACTGAGATCTTAAAGAGAACAGCCATGTAGACAACCATGACTCAAACACCAGATCAACAACAGATCTAACTTGCCAAAAATGTCCACAATACAAGCACCATAGTCTAGGAAACCAACAAGCATACCACAAGAATGTTGAAAGAGAAACTCATACCAACACTCTCATGCAGAGAAGACATCACACCTCCTCAAACCATGTTGAACTGCAGCTATATCATCCAATCACATCCCAAAAGCCAGGATCTAGAAAATAGCAAACAACAGCTCCACACAACGCAAGTTTTATCTTGACTCTATAAAACCTCCAAAACCATAGTGTTTATGAAACACCCATGCACCTCCATATCCAGTGCTCATTTGGACGACTCAGGAGTCTGCAAACAACCATCATGGTTAACCAAAACAATGAAAAAATATGAATATGCATGATAGAATTTTTAAGAAAATCTACAGAAAACCTTCAGAGCCCAAACAAGAATCTAAAACCATGCAAGTGTAAGACACAGATATATAGGAACAACAGGTCTATATCAGACTAGTTCCAATGCCATGGCCATGCACAAGCAAATGAGAGAGCTAAGCTATCCAGAAGTTGTAGACCACCAAGGTCACTTCATAGCCTCCATGCAATCAGAGCACCAGAGAAATTGCCTTCAGTGCTAAGTCAAAAACACCTAGCACAAGCACAACTCTCCATAGCTGATCGGTAATACAAGCAAGTCCATACCACCAGGGAGCCTCTCACATAGACACCCAGTATGAGACCACGCTTCACTGCAACACAACCACAAGCACATCTCACACCCTTTGCACCAGGAAGATTTGTTGTGAGCCAGGAGCTTTAGACCATGTTGCCACAACATGACCAACTCTAGTCATCTCCAACATCTTTCAAAACTGTGTGTTGAAACAACAAAACACACACTTCCACTCATCGAAGGATCAATCAGCAACTGATTTCTCCAGACTTCCTCAAGCTTGTCAGGCTAAGAAATCTTCACAAGAGAAATACCCAGAACTTCAGTAACTAGGAGAAGGCTTTGACACCACTGGTTGGTATCACCAACCCTCAACCTCCTTCAAGGATGCTTTGATACCACTTTTTGGGGATGCAGATCTAGTTCTGTCATCAAGATAGTCATCTAAAAGAGTAGTGCCTTAGTTATTTCAATTCCAAATCACAACAAAAGACACAAACAATTATGCCATTAACAGGAAGCAGGCACAGTTGATCCCCCATTGATCCTCCAAGAGAGGTAAATGCAAAGCAATAACAAATTCAACATAAGCAGATAACCATGAAAGACAAAGCAATATGGACACATAGATATACGTGGGGAAAACCCTTTTGGGTAAAAATCCCAACCCTCCAAAACACTCAACTCAGATTGTATTATTCAGTAAAAGGATTACAATATAAAAATACACAGCTATGCTCTTCTAGGAGTGTTATATCTTGTCCAACAGGAGAATACAGGTAGGCAACAGAAAACTAGAACCTTCATGTAGTTCCAAAGACATCCATATGTCATTACTACATAGATTCCCTTTAGCTCCTCATAACAGACTGTCACAGCTAGCCTCTTGGCTAGCACAACCACTCAGTCTCACAGTAGGTTCACATTGTTCAGATCCAAGAGACAGAGTATTCATAGTTGCAATGCCTTAGCATACTGCTCGAACACACTTCATGCCTCTCTCTCTGTCAATTGGCTCTCCTATTACCTGCCACCTTTTGGTTTTCATATATTAATGTATATCTCTAACCAAGCCATACATCACATTCAATGATCCAACCAATTGCTGACCCTTAGGTTCATGCATCGAATAGCTAGGCACACATCCGATCTACACAGATTGGATCAAGCCACCCAGGCAATAAATTCATCACCTTACTCGGGTACCATTTCCACAGCCTACAATAACTATCTTTACCTCTTTGGTCTTCAGTCAATCAGATGCTACCAACCTGCCACATGTTGCCTTTACATTTGCTGATTGCTCAAATAGAATCAATACAACTCGATCAAGCTCAGTCAACTGAGCTTCGAGCTCATCCGAGCACTTACCACTTTACCGCCGAGCCCAACATTACCTGCCGCGGTATGGCGGTGAGCTCACCCGATCTCACCCCGCCATCTACCGCACTACCGTTGCCTCAGCCAATCCACCTCGCGGTATAGCGGTAAGCTCATCTGAGCTCACTGACGACTTCACTAAGCCCTGTCTCACCTTCCTACTATGCTACCACAGCCCTACTGGAATTGCCTCGCGGTATGGTGGTAACCAGCCAGTAGACCATCAGCGGTCATACCGCGTTACCGCTGAGATCACCAGGAATCACCGCGGTAGAGCGGTAATCGCTTTGGCAAACCACTAGAGGTCTTACCATGGCCACCGCAGTCAACCATCTCACTGCTCGCGCTATGGCGATAACCACTAGGCCACACCACAGGTGGCTTACCACGGCCACCACGGTCACTCCGAACACCGACTGCAGTAGGGCGGTAACCACCAAATGACCGCTACCAACCAACTGCTAGTGGTTTACCACACCCACTGCAGCTTAGAAAGCAAGTCATGTGGTAGGGCAGTAACCACCAATTTGAACCGCCACTGTCATCACCGCTCACCACACTACTGCCAGGTAAGAAGAATAAGATCGCTACGGTAAGGCGGTAACACTGCCCAATCGCTAAATAGGGGTGGCTTGTGGTATGGTGGTAAATTCCATAAACATGAATAAAAAGCCAAGGCCGAAGGAGAAACAAGCCAAAAAGCTAAGGCAAAAAACCCAACACATATCCATAATAATCAGTTGTGTCTAACTATGGGAAAAATATAGAATTAACAGGGGCAACTAACTTTTGAGCTTTCACAATAGACAAGTGGCAATACAACAAACACATCAAACAAAACCATAACACAATGACAAGAAAACATTTGGCAATCAATCATACATGATCAAAATGCTTATCACACAACATAACATTAGGTTTTCAAATAAAAATGGATGATCTAATTTGAATAATGATTGAAATACTTTAAGCAAAGGTTGAATTGTTGTTTTATGGATTTTGTTATCATACCTCTAGAGCAACTCGATGATGTCTGAGACTAGAGATGCAAAGGAGTATGATTTTTCTTTGTCTGTTTTCTGTGAGTTGATCATTATTACTATGCAAATTTGTCATGAGATGTGCTCTACAATGTTTCATTGATGACAATTCATAATTTGCATAGGAAAATGGTTAACTTTTGTCTATTTATCCAAGCAATACTATAGTCATCTCGATGCAATTCTACCTAGATGCTTGTACTACCTTTCTATATCAAAAATCATGAAAGTTGTACTCAGGTCATCATTGTTGCGAATATCCCCTTTGATGCTTGTACTAACTTCCAACATTTCAAAAGTTCAATGATGATAAACAAGCATAAAATAGCTCTCATAATGACAATTTTGCATGGTTAATATAGATTTCATTCATGTTAGTTTGACATATGCATTATAGGTTTTCCAATGTTCACAAAACATCAAAGAAAACATATCTCTCTAACAAAGGATTGAGTACATTTAACATTACCAAAAGAACATCATTCACTTAATTTGCATTATCATTTTCATATCATTTATCCACTTAAGTTGCATTTATCGTTTTCATATCATTCATTCCCTTAAGTTGCATATCATTCATTCACTTAAGGTGAATTATCATTTTCATATCATTCATTCACTTAAGTTGCATTCTCGTTTTTTCATATCATGTCATTTAGATTGCATTTTCATATCATCCATACATTTAGGGACATAATCATTTTCCATCACATTTCCATTACCATATCATATCATCATCACATCATTTATAAAAAATTTAGAAAGTATTATCATATCATATCATCATCATACATCCATGCATTAGATTATATATGTAAGCATAAAAAAAATACAAAATACACATAGTATTGCATATCATTTACATTCATCTCATATAGAATTAAAACATCATTCACATGGCCTAATCCAATCATAAGCATTACATAATGCATCACAGTAGAAACTAAATGCATACATCATAGGCATCCATCATATAGACATCAATCATATATACATCCATCATAAATGTATCCATCATAGAGAAACATGTAGACAATGCATAAATCAACAATATCTGCTACATCTCATAATATCAGAACTCAATGTCAAATGTACAAGGATATCAAAACAAGAAGAGATACAACATCATAATGTGGCATGAAATATCATAAAAGTGTATACATTGACATCATAAAAAATGGTACATCATCATGGTAAAACTACATCAAGGCACTACACATCAACAATATCTAGTTGGTACTACCCCCTAACGTTGTTGTTCTCGCACCATCTACTCCTCCTGTACCAGATGTACCTACCCTTGGGACTTCACCTAGTGGCCCTCTTGGAGGTGGCTGCATAACACCTCTGCTCACACTCCGGGAATGACTCCTAGAGTGGCTTCATGACCTACTGGCATAATAAGGAACCCGCTGCTCGGGAGGTACTACCTCCTCATATCTTAGCCCGTAGTACTCAACCTCCCGAGATAGCTCCAGTGTCTCAACCAAAATATCTCTCATGGATGTACCCTTTTTATCACTCAAAACCCTTTGTACAATAGCCTCAACCTACTGACATTACTGCTAGAAGTATCTCTCTCAGTCGTAGCTTGGGTAACCTATACCTATAACTACACTATCAAAGACTAAGCCTATGCTAGCTGACCTTGCAAGCTCTGTATGGTAGTATATAGGGTGGATATCTAACTCCAATCTAAGGGGCCTACCTTATCAGGTCCAATACCTACAATGGATGGTCTCCTCATCTCTGCCAAGGCAGCCCTATCACCCCCACCTCCATCTCTATCATCATTATCATCATCATCATCACCATCATCATCATCACTCTCCTCCTCACTCCCACTCTCCTCCATCTCCATTCTCCTCTACCTCTGTCTGGGTCTCTGTCCTCTACCCACATCTAGTGGTACAAAAGGATCCTCAGGACTAGATATCCGTAGTGTTGGGTGTGTTGTAACACACTAAGCATAATCTACAGTCATCCCCTCATCAAGAATATCTACTATGTAATCCCACATCTGTGCCCCTAAAGCAATGAACTTTGCAATGGCTACATCAAATGAAATCTGGGGTCCCCACACTGAAATATCTTGTTGATGACAAGCATAAATAGTAGAACCCTATGGCATCCCCTACATCCGACCATACTGTCTAAGCACCCAACCCAGTTGAAATATCTCGATGATATATGGGGTGCGGCCAATCAATTATCGAGAAACAAAATTATAAGGCATCTACCTAGAATCCTCTAGCCACTGCTCACAATCTAAATACAGATGCCATGTAACTATATTAAGATCATCTAGTACTCTTTGCCAATAATCTAATTTTCTTAGCCTCACGTGGATAATGATACTTGTATATGCAAAAATATATGGTAGTCCAACTGGATGTTTCCTATCTCCCACAGGCCGTGTAACTGCTATATGTTACCATGCCCAAACCTAGAGCAAAGAACATCCAACGACCATGGTCCTCCCTCCATAGTAAAATATCTAATGTAGCTCATGGTATAAATGGGAGAGCATGCATGATCCCCAAGCATATCATGTACGCTACATGAGCATGCTCTCGAGCACTCAACCCCATCCAACTACTAGTCCCCTTGACCTACGATTGAGACATAGGAAACCACTAATGAATCCTGTCAGTACACAAGGCAATGGCACATATGCCTTAGCCATCTCAGCCCATGGAATCTCGTATCCGACAATATGATCATTTGTAAAAGCTCTCCTCAAGGAATTGGTGCCCCCCTGCTCTCTAGTATCATATGTCACAATCTCTCCCATCACTGGAATCCGCATTATTCGATAGACATCCTTGAGAGTGATCATCATGTCCCTTGTAGCTAGGTGGAAGGTGTTTGTATCATTGTGCCACCTCTCGGCGAGCACAGTCAACAAACCCCTATTGAGCCTCATCTCTGGAATCTCCAACAATGAAGTCAACCCACATGCATTAATGATATCTCTTTTTTCCTGAACAAGCAGTGGAATCAAGCTCCAGGTCTTCGGGAATCGCTCCCGCACCTGAAGAATCCCTAATCTCTCCTATCAATTGAAAACATATCAAATCAACGTTTGTGATCAAATTAGATTAAATCAATCCAATCAATCAATCCAATTGATCAATCAAATCAGTCAATCTTACTATTTTTTTTTCAACCATGAAAGCAAATTTATCAATCTTACTATTTGTTTTTCAATCATGAAAGAAAATTGATCAAACTTACTATTTGTTTTTCAATCATGAGGACAAATTTATCAATCTTACTATTTGTTTTCTCATTCATCATGTAGAAAAATTTATCAGTTATCCTATCAATGAGGCTCATTCATCATGAGGTCACTTTATCAATCATTCTATCAGTCCTATCAGTTATCATTAGTCAATCATCAAAAAATTCACTATCTCATGCTGAATCAATCAGCAAAAATCATCAATCACGGAGAAAATTAGGCATATGCGCTACAAAAATGTTCAAATGTGCTATGACACTCATATGCACTACTAAACTAATCATATGCGCTATAGAATTCATTGTATGTTTTTCCAAGTCAAATGCGCTATAGTTTTTACCATATGTGTTGCATAACATCTCATTTGTGCTATGGAATCATATGCACTACAAAAATTATTATATGCGCTATGGAAATTACCAAATGCACTACTATGCATGAAACGTGTGAAAAACAAGGAAAAATGTGTCGAAATCATTTCAAATTTTGATGAATTAAATCAAAGGGAGGTTTACACAATACATACCGAAGGTCCATAATGTGTCAGGTGCTAGTGTCGTCGAATCCACTCAAATTTGTGCTTGTGGATGGGAAGTGCCATTTTTCTCACTCTAGAGCTCATTTTTTTCAAAATTCACTAAGGTAACAATGCACAAATGATTTCAAAAGTTACATTTTACCTATTTAAGGGTGAATGGGAGGGTAATTTTATGACATTGTTTCATCCATGGGGAAAAAATCAAAGTTCTTCATCTTCATTCCATAGTGGGTTCCATCAAATCATCTTTATCGTCTGATGAATCAGACAACAAATCAATAACAATTTTCAAAAAATTCCAAAAAATTCTAAATATCACAAAAATCACAAAAATTCCAAATTTTATCCGATTCATCACCCAAGGGGGCATGCAGGCGTTAGTTTTCCAAAATTCACATATGGGGCAAACTTTTTAATTCTTTGAAGCAATGCGTTAAACACATCACCTCAAAGATGGGCAAAATGTATACACCTAAAAATGGTCACATTATAATAAGTCTCATAATTAATTAAATACAAGTTATTTAATTAAATCTCTAATTCAATCTACATATGAATGAATTTAAATAATTTATTTATATTGTTCATTTTCTACATTGTTCTATCTTAATTAAATAATTTTTGTTACTTATTTAATTTAATCACTTTTCCATTTCTTCTTAATTAATTAAATAAGTTTTGCAATTTATTTAATTTAATTATCACATTGTTTTATTTTGAATAAAGTAAATATTCTTCTTTATCCAAAATCTTAAAATCACTCTTAAATCTTCTAAATATTCTTCTTTTTCATTAAATCACTTTTTCTAAAAATCCATCTCATTTATAACTAAATATTTTAATATTTAATTAGAATCTTCTTATCCACATTTCACACATAATTAAATATTTTTTTATTTAATTAGATGTTTCCAAAAACCACGTCATACAAAATTAAATAATTTTATTATTTAATTGTTGAATTATCTTCAATCACCAAACTAACTAATAACTAAAAATGAAAAATGGCAAGTTGCCTTCATTTTTGAGGGAAAATGTTTTGTGGGAAGGAAACATCTTCCTACTTTCTCTCTAGCCTCCATCTTTTTCTCCAACTTCTCCATCTCTCACTGCTCATCTTACCAGCTTGAATCTCAACTGTTGATCTTTTCCAACTAAGATTTTTCCTCCAAAAAACTATAAATAAGACCTCTTGTCTCCTTGAAAAGATAGAACTATTTGCATAACGCGAGAACTATAGTCAAGCATTCAAGCAATCAAGCATCTTAGCACAACATTCTAGTTTCATTATCTTAGCATTATGATATCCATTAGTTGCATATCTACTATTTAATTTCATAATCGTTTAGCATAGGAACTTAGTTTCTTGCAATTTTGTGTACTCATTCTCTAGGTTTCCATTCAACTGGATTTTTTCTTATACAATCTGAGAGCAAGTAGCTTTAAACGAATCCTTGGAGATAGAGGACGATGAGACGACTTTGAAGAATCTATTTGGTTTGAAGTGTTTTACTTTTTTAGATTCTTTGATATAATGTTTCATTGGTGTGTTATTGATTTTAATAGTTGAAAATGTTTCACACACACAACATTCACTGGTTATACACTTTTAGTGGGATCTTTTGATAGTGATGGTTTGGTGGTGATGGATATTTTTATGATGGTTTGTTGGTAGTTGTTGTTTCTTCATGGCTTGGAGATCTTGGTTTCACTTGTATGTTACTGATATTGAAGTTGAATTTGTGCAAACCTATATGATCTTCATGGAGAGGATGGTTGTCATGATGCCATGTGTAACTCGTATCATGGTTCAGTGGGAGTTTTTGGTGCAGGAGCACCTAAAACACATATTTGCAAAAATGCACTATTTGTAGGTTGGTCAAGGAAATAGGTTGTAAATTGAGTCTTTCATGTTAATAAAGGTCAAATAAGACCACTTTTAATATATTTGGGGGTTCTAGTATTATTTTGATGGAAACGTTGCATTAGGATGTATTAATTGTCAATAAATTGTCAAAATAGTGCAAAATCAACATATTTAAAGGGGCTTGGTAGTTGCATTATCAATTATAGTAATTTCATGGGTGGTTTTGGATTGGAATATGTATAAATTGCCTCTTGAAGGCTAAAATTTGGTTGGTTGAATATTTTTGGAGAAGAATTCAATAACAAGAATATAGATTTCTATTAATTTCCTGAGTTTCTTTGCATTTTTTGCCTGTGTACAAGTCCGTATAGTAGGGTAGGGCTCTAAATATTTTGAATTTTGTTTAATATGGTTTTGGATTCCTTTTAGACCCATTCTTGTAGGATTTCATTGAGTATAAGGCATTCTAAGGTCCGATTCCTTGAAATTGGTCTAAAACAGGGAATTAGTGTTTTGAGGGGTAAGATGTAATGAATAGGACATTCCACCTTCTGTAGTTACTATACCTGGGTGGAATGGGAATTTTTAGTTTAGAAATAATCCTAGGAAGGTTTGATTATGGTTGAAGACGCTTTTGGAGGAAGAACTCCACACTGCGCTGTTGGAAAACTGAGTTTAGGCCTTTGAATCAAGGCTAGAGCAAGTGAAAAGTGAATAGGGAATGAGAACTGGGTATAATCCCCTAAAAATTGTTTTTGTAGGTGTATTTAGAGTTTTTTAGGAGATCTAAGACATTGGGAGTGGTCAAATGTGTAAGAGAGATTGAGACCCTAGTTGGAAGACGGTGAAAAAATGTTGAAAATAAGGGTTTTACAAAGCAAGTGTATGAATAACGTGAGGGCAGCATAATATTTTTATGTTTTAAGCATGAGTAGGTGAAATGATGAGGCATTGAATTTCTTTTAGGTTTGTGTGTGGTCAGGGCATGAGTAAACCAATAAGTGCTAGTCTAAGTTGCGGAAAGTGAGGGTTAAGAGAAATGGGTCTTGATGAGTGTGTAGGGATCTAATGATTGGAGATTCCTAAGTTTTGGAGGTATTTATAATTTTTTTTTAAGGTTTTGAGAGTTGGAGACAAGTTTAAAGATGAAGTCCTTTGGAAAGGAGGGCTAATTGGAGCCCGTTTTAGCCTAAAAAGCTAGATTGAGTGGAGATGGTCTGAAGAACCCTAAGGTGGATTTAAGATATGCTTTGTAGAAGGATAATGGGTCCCTAAAGGTGTAATCCATTTGTGATATTGAGTGGTTGGTTGTGAGAAAAGGTCCAAAAACTGGTCTTGAAGTCCTACTAGGTGAATGGAGGCTTGAATGGTGAAAGTGCAAACAAAAACTCTTGAAGTCTTAAAAGTGAGTTAGTCTAGTTTGATTGATGAATTTAATCTTGTTAGATGCCTCTTGGTTTCTTCGAAAAGA
Organism: Sequoiadendron giganteum; assembly: GCA_007115665.2. NCBI lineage: Eukaryota > Viridiplantae > Streptophyta > Pinopsida > Cupressales > Cupressaceae > Sequoiadendron > Sequoiadendron giganteum. Next base: position 54,198,344 of record CM021108.1, on the reverse strand, counting down.
TCTGAAACAATAAGAGTGTGTTGGAGCCTTTGGATTCCTAGTTCACTGAAGAGACAAATTGGTGCTTGTGAGACCTTTTAAAGATCGAATTGTGGATTCATGTTACAATATCATTGATGTCATCCCTGACTTTACATCATTTTTTGGTAGTGATGAGGATGCATCATTAGTATGGTTATCTTCATGTGATTGGGAATATATTTTCTTGGTTTAGAGTGTTTTCTATTATTTCATAGTTTAATATTGATACGTGTTTAGAGTTTGGCATGGTACTTGTTCTCTTGAGACCAGGATGTTTATGTATGTTATGATGCATGTGATCTCCTAGGAGGAGATGGTTAGATCATGAATTTCATCTTTATGTTCCTAATTCATGATTGGAGCTTTGACATCGATCGTATTAGTTCTCTTTGTATTGGGTACATTGATCATTTGCTTGATTACTTCATGATGGTGCTATGTTGCATTTAGAGTTTGGCATGGATTGATTAGTTACAGGTACCCATGAATACTTGGAGACTTAGGTGATGGTTTTAGTTATCTCATGATTAGATAAATTTGCTTGAGATAGTTACTCTTTGGAGATTTTAGCAGGAAGATCGAGGGACTTTCACCTAGATATGGACATGAGTTCATGTTAGACCGATACATGAGACTTTTCTTGGAGTGAGTCATGATGACTTGGTTATTCTGGAGGAGAATTCTCATTCACCACTCTTGGTCTGCTTGACAAATTATAATTTGAGAGGCATTTTCCCATTATATCTTTCAGATGTGTTATGTTTCATGCTTTGTTTCTCACAAGATTGAGTTGATTCATAGTTATTTATTATGGATACTCATCCATGGATTGGTTTAGAATGATTTTATATGTTTTATCTTTCAAAGATATGGATCTTGAGCTATGGTTAGATAGTTCTAGAGGATTCATTTTGAGGGGTGTTATGTCATGGTTATCTCCTTGTGCATTTGAGTTTATGTTATCATTCTTTGATGAGGATTTTAAGGAGATGGTTTATGGGATGATATTTAGTGTTGGGGATGGTTACCTATGAGTTTGATCTTCTTTATTAGAGAGGCTTACATCCATGTTGGTATTATTACATTGATTCATATGTTGTACTTGATCTATGAGATTGGGTGTGATGGATTTTGTTGATTCTTTTCATTTGGGGTTGTTGGGAGATCATACTTAACATAACAATACACTTTTGAGGTGTTGGTAGGAGGACATTATGGTTTACAGGTTTTCTCTTCTTCATGGTTCCTTCTTGGATGTTCATGTTTTTTGAGGATGGTGGCAACATGTTGGGAGAGATTATGTAGCTCTTTGGGCCACATGTGTGGATCATTGTCATTATTCTTGGTACTTCATGCTTTCATTTACTTATCACACCTTGATGTATAGTGTTGATTGGTAGACTTGATATGCTTTAACACTACCTATGCAGTGGGAGTTCTTGGATATGTACTTCATTGAAATGTTTGATAGAGGGAGGTTGTGGTTACACTTACTAGGCTGCATATGTTCTTGGCATGAGTTTTATGATGTATTGATACCTTGGTGGTATGGATGGTTGGATGTATTAGCATATGTTGTGGATGTTATTTATGATCATGTGGGTTTTTCAGTTGATAACAACTTGGTTAGAGCCTTTGTTATCACTTGGATTGGTGCATATTCACCTTGGAATGTTCCTTTTCTTCCATAGGTGGCATGTTGGAGGATGAGAGGAGTTCTTTCTTGAGATGGTGGTCACTTTGTTCTTATTGTAGGTATCTTGATGGAGCATGAGATCATATTACAAATCACGTGGTTTCATGTATGGCTATGATAATGTATTTTATTCATTGACCCCTTATGCAATGTATACAATAAGTGGGATAATGTTGGGATATGGTGTTGTACACCATTTCATAAACTAAGTTATCATAATATTGTAATTAAATAATTATTTAGTTGTGATGCACCTTGGTGGTGTGTTTAATCACACTGGATAATTATTCGGAGACCACTTGATGTTGTATTGTAACATTATATTATTATTTAATGTGTGGGAGACATGTGATAATAATTTAATATTGGGGAAATATTAAATAAGGGGTTAGTAGTTTTGTATTCACATGGTTTTGTGGTATGTGGTTTCACCTTACCACTAGTTGTATTTT
>CM021108.1:54081763-54196075 GCA_007115665.2 Sequoiadendron giganteum | reverse complement strand
GGTTTTAAGGTTTTGAGTTAGATAAGAGAACTTGGTCAATCATGGGGTTCTTAAGCATGTTTGTGTTAAACATGCGAATGTTTTGAGTTTGTTTTCTCTCCTGTTGTGATACTTTGCATGGATTATTAATGAAATATTGATCCAAGATGATTTTAATTGATCTTCATTTGTTCTTTACTATGAATTACGCTTAATGATAGCTTTGGTTCAAAGGATCGGTTAAATGCTTCAGTTAATTAGTAATTTCATGCAAGCTAACAATAGGATTCATAAATAACTAATAGACTCGGGTATAGATATATGGATTGTAATGCAATTCATATAGATCATAAATGCTTAAGATGAAATTTTCCCTATAGTTCAGTTTTCTCTTTTGACTCCATGCTTTGGGATATGGCACTGGAATTATGATCACATTTTTATTCTCTCATGTTTTGTGTTATGTCTTCATGATATTTTTATTCAAACATATCCTATCAATCTACTTTAGTCATGTTTTTGATTCTTTGTTAACTAGACCTGATCCTTTTCAAGGAATAGCCAATTTCCTGAAGGATTTAATTCTTTTAGCATAAATGGGGAATCTATCTGTTGTTTATCCATGTGAAAATGAATCATTTAATGTTGTATGTTAAGAGCATATTTTAAGGAATACCCTCCTAGATCTTATAGAGTCTGAAGTGTAGGAGAATTAGCATTATCATTGTTCTCATCAATTTGGCCAAACCTTTCTAGACTTTATTATTGAACGTGGAAAGTTCATAAAAGCTCTTGGGAAATATGCTTGGGTTGCAATAAAAAATGCCAACAACTCTGATGCAAGAAATGATTAAGTCCTAGACATGATTCGGGTGTATCCTTGTGGGCCGTCATCTTGTGATTTACATTCGTAAATGACCATGCCTCGTCATCCTTCCGCTTGGTGGAGCCTGCTCCTTCCTCGGTCATCTGATGCAAAATGATCAATGCCAAGCTCCTTCCAGGATTTGCGGCATGGGCCGTCATGTGTGGGACACTATCCCATGACTTCCATCCTCCAAACATCCATCTCTTGGAAACCTTCCATAGATTCCTACTTGCAATATTCTTGATGACCAAACTTTAAAGAAGCAACGCGAATCATCGAAGCCACATGCGGGCCCCGCATGGAAAAAATTTGTTTGCAGGTTTCCGCATCTTGGATGCCATTTCTCAATGCCAGAGCCCCAATACGACCTTGAAGCCTCCTGCCTCCATATGCCTTTAGCCCACATGAACAAATCAAGTAAATAAATATCTCCAAAGTGCTTCCAACTGATTTCGCAACGTGTTAGAAACCTCTTTGAAAGCTTAAGTGCCAAGCCTCCAGTGTGGAAATCTAAGTGAGGGTGGCCATTTGCAAACCATTGTGCCCCCAATGCCATCCTATTTTAAGTAACCCCAAATGACTTCCAACCCAAGGAAACCCACATCCTTGGGCCCACATTCCCTTAATTGATTTGAATGAGCATTAAACGATGAATTTTAATGGATTCTATGAGCTTTTAATGATGAATTGATGGATCTAACCCCTGTTTTGTAGGATTAAGCTAATGCTTCCCGATTTTCTTATGAATGAGCTTATTGCACCCTCTTATGCAGGATTTATGGAATTAGCTGCAGGACCATTGGGAGCGTCCACAAAGAAAGAGAAAAGAAAGAAACCTACTAAAGAACCTAGAGGAAAAGAGGACAAAGATCAAATGAAGTACTAGTTCCATGGGGTGGAGATCACTTCCAAGGTCATCTCAAACTGGGGCACCATATCAGACACCAATCTTGAGCACGTAAACACGAATGAATTTAAACAGAGGGTGGAAGTCAACCCAAAAATGGAAAACACCCTGAAAATAAGAAAGAGTGGCCTCACCAAGGTGATCAGTTTCTCTCCCATGCTCATCGCTTTGGAGTTGGTGATGGCGTGTTGAGAATGTTATTACAATAACATAAAGATCATAGAACATGAGGGTAGGGTGGTAGATTTATCTGCTAGGTCTATTGGCCATGCATTCCATATTCCCACATTTGATAAAATGGAAGAAACAAAAAAGGAAGCTGTTGAAAGTATGTGGAAGATAGATCCCATGGCATTGAAGAAACCGATCAACCAACATTGGTTGAAAGAGAAGAGGGGAAATTTAGCTAAAGTACCGCAAGATATTTTTAGAAGTGACTTCCATGAGGAATACCATGACTTAGTTACTCTGCTGAATAGGGTAATGGGCCTCCCCATTGCTTCTTACTTCCAAGAATGGATGTTTTATTTCATAGAGAAGATCATGCGAGGAAGGACCAAGTTTCATTAGGCCAATATTATTAGTGATAACATAAATAACCAGTTGATGGCTGTGAAAAATACTTCCCAATTCTACATGACTTCATAATTGGTGTATATGCTTTCCAACACATTCCCCTACAAAGGCTTAACTATCGTGCATAATCCAAACCCTAGAAAGATCTTAAAATGTATGATAGATACCCTTAGTTGCAATACTGGAATTTTAAGAAAGATTATAGGAGGGTGAATTATGCCTTCATTGGGCATATTATTAGGCTTCTCGGGGGAGACTTTGAAAGAAGAGTCTCACATAGCACCAAGGCTTTCGTCCAAAGCTTCAGATACTTGTTAATCCAATTCTTGAAATTTACATAATCAGAGTAGAGGGCTTCTTTGACAAGCCTTACAAGTTGTCGTACTACCCCAATGACTGGATGATTCTGCTAGAGGTCACCAAAAAAATTTTGAACCCTCATGCTTTGTTGAATGATAAGCATATGTTTTCTATTTCATATCCCCTCACCTTTGAAAAAGGAATGTATTCTTGTCCTGCCGCCAAATGTGTAGAATACTCAAAGAGGGAGATAGTGAAGTATAATTTGGAACTCCACATAGCTCAGCTGAGAATCGATCCCTATGGTAAGATTAAGAAACAAGAGGGAAAATAGTATGCTCAATGACCACATCTTGAAGACTTATGGGCCAATTTTCAAGATGAAAAATATGTAAAGATGAGATGCTACATACGGATGACGGTCCAGTTCGTGAAATCAATCAATTTGTTTCTCATGCTTGACTAGGTAGTTGAGGAAGAGGACACCATTCTTGATCCAATATTTGATGTTATGGCCAACTTGCCACTACCACTAATAGATTGTAATGAGGGAGAGGTAAATGACCTTTATGCAATATCACAACCAGTTATAGAAAAAATGAATCAATGGGTAGATGCCTAGGTTGCATAACTCATGGTGTAGGGTACAACATTGATGTATGGTGAGCTCTAAGATGAGCTCGAAAGTGAAACTGATAGTGGGGCTACTGCCACCTTGGTAGAAGAAGCACTAAAATTCCCTCCAGCCACAAGATCATGAAAGAGGAAGGATGTGCCACAATGCCATCCTAAACATAAGGTCTATTCACGAAAGGATACAAAAGGAGAACCTTCAAAGAAGGCGAAGAAGATGGGGGGATTTGTAACTGAAATGCTAACTATTTAGGAAGACCCTCAACATGAGGGAGAAGAAGAAGAAAATCTCGAAAAGCCATGCTCACCACTAGTCACCTCCACTCCTATCGCTACCACTGTCATTGCTGCCACTCCACCACCTCTTGCTTCACAAGAATTGCTTGTTTCATCTCTACTCACTATGAACATTTACATCCACCTCTCCTCCACCCCACCAATGGCTCTTGTGGTAGTGCTTGATTCTTCCTCTACCACAAATTCCTCAACTACGACTTCCACACTACCTCCTTTGCTTCCCAACCTTTCTTCCCTGACATCGATAACTACCATTACTATGCCCCAACTCACCTTGCTAGAGGCCTTTGCAAAATACATGCAGGGTTTACCATCTGAGATTTCAAGAGTGATCATGAAACCCACCATCCAAGCCACAATGGCTCAAATTGCTACTAGTTTTCCTATTCCTCTACCTCTAATAGAGCCACCAAAAATGGAGGCCACTATGACGATATTAGAAGAAATTGAGAAACGCCAGAGAGAAGTTCGCAAGAGCATAATGGAAGAGCCTGAAGACCCTTACTTTGAACATCCAGAGGGCAGGCTAACAACTAATTTGGATAGATTAGTGACTAATGAGGAAGAGTCACAATCTTTGGAGGAGGACATCGAAGCTCTAAGCGTAAAGTACATAATTGAGACCTCAGACCAAGAACTAGAAGAGGGGTTGTCCTAGTAGCTCAAAGACATAGGTGAAGAGGTTGAACTAGAGAGACCTCCCTCTGAGGAAGAGAAAGATACTGAGGTGCATGTGGAAATTCTCAAAGAGCCTCCACAAGTAGGCCAAGATAAGGGCCTTGCCCAAGAAGAAGAGATTCCTTCTGAAGTGAAGGAAGAAGACAAACCAGAAGATGCACAAAAAAAGAGTCCCGAGATTGAGAACTATGCATTTGAGCAAGAAGAAGAAATAATCACTCCAGAAGAAGATGTTAAAGAAAACATAGCCACCACCGAGACAGATAAAGAAAAAGCTATCCAAATTGTGGATTCAGATGAAGGGGAGAAAAATGAGCAAGAGGCCCCAAGCCATGAAGAAAAATAGCTCCAAGAAGAGGAAGGTGATCAAGAATCACCTAGGAGAGAAACTCAAATGCCTAATTGGCTAGAGAAACAATTAAAAAAGAAGGACCCTACTCCCATGGATCCTAAGGCTAGACTCGAGGCCATATTGGCTCAAGCATAGATGAAGACAAAGAAAGAGAAGAAGCCAAGAGTCCACTCTCACATTATAGTTAATGCCTCTGGATCAATAACAATTCAAGTTGCCACCTCAGTAATAGACAAGGAGGCCGATGTCAGCTACACTATTTCCACCATCAACTTTAGTACTGCTATGAGAGAGCAGAAAATTGATGAGTTACAAGGATCAATAGCCACGATATTTGAATAGATGATACAAGACCAATCTTCTAAGGACGAACTAAAGGAACAAGTGGAAGACCTCAACACTTACATCTAGCAATGGACATCCATGGAAGAAGAGGCCCTGATCACATCCTCTACACCTCTACTTCTCTCTTAGGAAGAATTGGACCAAGGCTATTGCAGATTGGTCCAGATGGGTGCTATACAACAGTGATATGGGCATAAACCATGCTATCTGAATAACCAATACATTTTGGGAAGTGTAGAAATATCTAGAGGGCATGAAGAAAAATTTTCATCGCTTCATAGAGCTGTATAGGATTACTTATCCTAAGATCGAGGCTATCCTCAAAATGCTCGAAAAGACATGGGAAAAGGAGTTGGCCCTTGTAAAGAGAGATCACTGGCTAGCAGAAACATGGAAAATGGGATTGGATCATAGAAAATACGTGCAAGATAGAGTGTTACATGAAGTTGAGCTTGATCTCGAATGGGCCAAAAAACATAAGATGGACGGTGAAGAATGTTTGCAATTAATGACGGATTATGAGATGCAATCCCTCGAGCTCGATCTAGAGAAAATTAGGATGCAATTTCACAAGAAAATGGAGCAAGGAGTAGCTGATACACTCACACAAAATTTAATGGATTTCACTACTAGATCCTTCATTCAGTCGGAGCAAGTAGTCAAAGCCACACCCAAATGCACTAAAAGTTGGGAGTAGATCACAAGCAAATCAAAGAATTTATCCTTCCAAGTGCTTCAATCTGATATTATGGAATGGGAAAAGCTTTAGGCTTTGATTGGTAAATTTGTGGTGTACACCACCCAATAGAAGAATGAAGGAAATCATGTGATTGATGATGAGTTCTTAACAGTAGATCTAAAAAGAAGGGAAATCCACTAGAAGTACCAAGGAAAACACTACAAGAAAAAATAGGAATGAGACAAAGTTATATTTTAAATTCCTATATATTTGGGGGTAGGTGAAACCCTAATGTAAATGAATCTTGGCCACCTAATGCAAATCAATCTTGGCCATTCATTTCACTTTTTGAAAACTATAAGTAGGGGTCCCTCCACTCATTTTAAAGAGAGAGTTGAGTTTTTGTAGAGACATGCTACAGAAATTTCAATAGAATTTCATTGCTTTTGGTGGGTTCTTGTGTTTCTCTCATTTTGCATGATTCTTCTCCTCATATTTGATAGGTTTAGTTACTTTTACATTTTTTTTCTTAGTCTTTTCAAGTAGTTTTGGTAGTTTAGTTAATGTTGTCCATTGATTCTGAAGAATGCTATTGTGTTGATGATTTCTATGTTCATGATTTTTTCTATTTATTGATGATGACCAATAGTGTAAAGCTAGTCTAAACATTAACTCTTTATTGCACTTAAAATTCATCTTTTATTCATGCTCTACTATGAATAAATAGTTGAAAATCTACAAACCCTAGAAGATAGCACTAGTTTCATGATATTGTGTGTCTTGGTTATGTGGAATTCAGTTATAGGAAGGCTATCCATTGTAGCAACCTCCATTATCACTATTCATTAGTAGTTGCATGTATAGGAACTCTCACCTCCCTTTTCCCGTTTGACCTTTCTTTGAAATAGAAGTTAAAGCAAGATTCCAGCATCATTGTAAAGCCAAATCCGATGTTGAAAGTGGAGTTTTAGATTGTTGTTTTGAATCTGCAACAAGTGTGTTTCATTTTTAGAATCATAGGAAACTCTATTTGAAGATCCAATTCCCTCCAACTTAGTGAACCATAAATTCCCTTTGTGATTACTATCAAATCACATGAATCAAATGAGATTTTTTTTTTAATTCATGGTCTGACAGCCAAGAGACCTTGGGATAATTTTATGCAACTAGTTGTAGGAAGTTGTCTTTCAAGAGAGGCAGTGCACTTGTGTACTACCTATGTTGAGAAAGTGCGAAAACACCCATCAAAAAAACTGGTGTTAGAAGGAGGGCCTTCCCTTTGCTAAGTTGGATCAAATTGGTTCTTTCTCCCCTGAGAGGTTCCACATAGTATTAAGATCTACACAAAACAATGGGGAATTCCAAGAGCTACCACCCCCTACCAGAGCTAAGAGAGCTAAAAGATGGGAAGCATCCTCCTTCAACACGTCCAACCAGCCAGCTTCACCTCCATTCTCACCTTCTCCTTCCACCCACTCACCCTCATCTCCTCTTTCACCCTTGGTATCTCCTTTCTCTTCCTAGCCTCTCCAAACATCCTTCCATACCTCCATCTCCCACACCCAAGGTGTTGCCCCCATCCCAATACTTACCTTCCAAGGGGTTGTTCCTATTGCTACTTCTACTCCTCAGAAGCCTCTAGTTAGTCTAGCGCACCCTCCTCCACCTTTGCCTCCCATGGTGTGGTTGGGTAACAACCCATCTCATCTTTCCTTCAAAATTTATCATGATATGCCAAAGAATATGAAGCACTTTTCCACTAGGTTCCATCCTAGGGATCCATAAAGGACAAAAAAAGAGCACATAAAGATCTTTCAAACAAACTTGAAAGATATGCATATTGAACATGAAGATGTGGCCTATTGGCTCTTCCCTTATTCATTGGGGGATGAGTCCTTCTACTAGTATATCCATTTTCTAACGAGAACCATAACCAATTGGGACCTATTAAAGAACACAGTCTTGTTGAAATTCAAGATCCTAGTGAACCCCTCCGAGTTGTATTAGCAGTTCATGGCCATTCAAAGGGAATTTAATGAACCAATCAGCTCCTTCAACGAAAAATTTCATTAAGCTTATATGAAGCTACATACGCCCTATGTGGTTGAAAACCCTTCCACTTGCTTGGTATATTATGCAGCTCTAGACAACCTCACTTCTGCATTGGTAAAAAGGATGAACCCACCGCCTACTTGGTTTGTGGATGCCTATGCAGAAGCAGTCACAACTAGCACAAATTTAGGATAGCACATCGCTGGTCCACTACCGTATTTGGGGCTGGTTTCCCATCTGAATCAAATTCAAGGGATTAATCAAGCCTTGGCACATCAAACAACCTTGATGAATCAGATTCTGCAACTCCCGATAGTACCTCATCTAGGGAAACCATTGAACTAGGAACCTCCCATACCTAAATACTTACAGCCGAAACAACAAGAATCTTAAACCTAGTAGCCGCAAGTGCCTGCGTATCTCTGAAACTCTAAGTTCCCACCTATCTAGCAGAATCAACCAGTGGTACAACTTGTTTTCCTTCAAAATTTGACTTCGCAACCAAGCAATGCAGAAAAGGATTGGATTGACAAGTTGACAAAGCTAGTCAAGAAGATGTCAACTAAAATGACACACTTGAGAAATCAGAATAATCAACTGCAAGAATCCTAAAGAAGCATTTAAGGAAACCTCAACCGTGCCAACCATGACAATCATGATACAAGTGCTTCTTCCAGATACAACTATGAGAGAGGGAATAATTCAGGACAAAAATTTGACAAGAGGCCATCACAAAGACAAAACCGAACGTGGAACACAAGACCAAACAATGGAAACATCCCCATGCCTCTTGACTAACCAAGTAGTAGTGACAATATTAAAAGCAGTGTATACTTGGTAGAGGCTGCCCTATCTGGCTAGTGTCGTATACATAAATAAAGTAGACATTCAAAGTTGGATTGTCTAGAATTCCAAAAATCTGCTGATATCTTTCAAGTGGAGGTCCAAAATGTCATTGATGATTCAGGGTGTCGGTACCTAGTTCCTTTTGAGCCATATGATTCCTCGGTGATGTTGGTCAATCAAGCTCCTTTCCCAAAAGGAGAAAGCAATTTACCTGAGAAGGAGACCGTTGCCCCAAAGGACAAAGAAGCTAAAGAGGTAAGTAATGAAATCCCTTTATCTGAACTCTTCAATTTCATAGATAATGGTCCATAAGATGAGGAAGAGTCACATGAGGATGAATTCGAAATGTTTCATCAGAGGGCCACTCCATATGACTTAAGAAATATATGATTAGGGGGACCCTTTACAACTTATACTCCACCTAACAACTTTAGTACTCCTCCTGACCCAAATACTAGTAACAACCCAAGTTACCCCCATGTGCCCATGCAATACTTCAACAAGAATAGGCAATCTAGTCAAACCCAAAGCCAGCCCACTAGCTCCTCCCAAGGTAACCCTTTTGAGGCTAAGATTGAACAAATGGGGGAGTATATAGCAAAAGAATTCAAGAAGGTCAAGCTGAGCTTGTCGGCCTTTGAGTTGCTTAAAGTCCTAGCAGTTAGGAATGATTTCTTTAGGATGCTCAATGGGACTCCTTCATCCAAGCCAACCCAAGAGGTGCCTACCAAAAGGGTTTCCTTTGATCATTCATAAAATGAGCCTATTATTTGACAAATTTTTGGAAAGAAAATATATCAACCTTTAAATCAGCAAGCAAGTAAACAACTAGCTAAAGAATAGGATCAAACTCAATCCCAAAATAAGAACAATGATAAAGAGAAGGGTCAAGTAGCCCAAGTTGACATTTCAAGAGGGATTTTTCAAGGAAATATGGAGACCCCTCCCTTCCTGACCACCATCAAATGTTTTGGGAAAAACTTGCATAACTTCTTGCTCAACTTAGGAGCCTTCACCAATGTCATGCCTCTAGCAGTGTGCGAAGCCATGGGAATAGTTCTGACCCCCTCCCAATGGAAGGTAACCCAACTTGATAACACAAAGATCAGTATAGTTGGAGAAATTAACAGAATACCTATGCAAATTATTGCAGATCTGAGGGTGCAATAGACAATTGAAATTCAAGTTGCTGATATCCCAGAAATTTATGAATTTATTTTAGGAAGCGATTTCACTCGAGCGCTAAACAGATATGCTGCCACAAACTATTTCCACCTTTGGCTACCATGGAAAGGGTTGCCAAATCAGATATGCATTGATCGAGAACCTCACATGAAATTTATGAAAATATAATACAATAACACAAATGAGGTACTATTTATTGAAACGGAGCTAGGAAATTACTGCCCTATGACATATCCGGATGAACAAGAGTGTTACGAGGAAGAAATGGCTAAAGTCCTTGTCTAATTCAGTTCATCCACTGACTTGACCCGCATGCTTGAAAGTTCAAAAGTATTAATTGAATTGGATGATGCAGAATCCTACAAGGATGGTAATATTGGATTGTTGGATGGTTTCCAGAATTTCATGGAGAAATGCGTGCAAGATTGGCTCAGCTTAGGAGCTAGAATGGACTTTAAGGAGCTCCTCTTGCCCAATTGGTGTAGGGTACACAATGTTGCTCACTCATAATTCGAATGTTGCTTGTGCCAAAAAACAATTGAGCATATCAAAAGGTAGGTCACCCTGAAGGAGGAACTTCAAATGGTACAACCAGATCAAAACCATGTTGAGTCCATTCAATCACCCAAAGTTGCTTAAGTAAACACAGTGCCAATTGGGAAAACAAATTCAATGGATTCTAGGATCAAGGATTCTTCCAAGTTCTAGATGTTGCACTTTGATGGATCTAAGTCCAAGCAAGGAGTCCGAGCTGGCTTTGAATTGATCAACCCAACATGTAAGATGTACTTCACTACCCATAGGTTAAAATTTCGCTACACCAACAATGTGGCAGAGTATGAGGCATTAGTTGTCAGCCTCTTATGTTAGTGTAATTAATTAATTAATTATTACACTAGCATAAGTTAACTTAGATCTACATTTAATCATTTAGTCCTAGGTTGCATTACTAAATAAATCATAAATAATTTTGTTGAGATAAGATTCCCTTCTAGAAGATGAGTTTTCTTTTTTAGAACTTATCTCAATCAGTTCATCATTCCCTAGGTAGGTTGTTAGGGTTTTATGTTGTCACATGATGTTTGATCAAGACACATGGCAACATCTTAATGCATCTTGTATCTCACCCTTTCCTATATAAGGAGGGTTATTGTATCATTTGTAACATATCTTTATATACTTCATACCTCATCATTTGAGAGGTCTTAATATCAAGCAAGCTGATTCTTGTATATCCTCTTGTGGAAGGTTTATCATTGTTTTTGCAGGTGTTCCTGGGTGTCGAGCTAATAGCTTCAGCTCTTAAATGGTATTAGAGCCTTGCCTGCAAGAACCTTCTCAAATTTGAGGATTGAGCTATGGCTATAAGATCTTGGTGATTTTTTTTAAGGTTAGAGGGTTTGCATCTCAGGCGAATTTCTACAGCAAATTAGGTGAAATCCAACCCTTCCATTGCGTACAAAAGGCCCAAAGCCCCCATTTTGATACAAAATATTTCATATTCTGATGTAAATTTATTTTTTGGTGATTTTTAAACAAAATCGGGTGACTATCTTAAATTTGACGGCCAAATGATTGTCATGGAAGCCCCATCATGTCTTAATTAGACAATTTACTTAAAATCACCATAACATTTTACTCGGGTATCTAATTTTTACAAATGAGATATCGTTGGAAAGCTAGTTCCGAGCTCTATCTAGTGATTTAAGAATTATTATTAGATTTTATTCTTGTAATATTTTATTGCATTTTGAAGTCAGATCTCCCATTTTGACCTTTGAGCTCATAACTTTCATCCAGTTTCTCCGATTTTGGTGATTCAAGTTGCTTTTGGGAGGTATTTAGGATCTCTATCATTGTGTCATGCAGATTTTCCAGATTCAACACCACGTATTATTTATTCAGTATTTTGTACATTTGGCATTTTGATTGATTACTTGGACATCCTAAGTCCTGGAGAGGTTCTATCAATTTGGGAAGACTTCATTTGGAATATATATCATATTTGGGAGTTTCTATTTCATTTGAAGGATATTGTTTTTGTAATCTTGAAGATATATCATAGTTCATTATGGGGTTTTCATTTGATCCTGCTTTGATCATGTTGAAATGGGGAAACTATAAACAATGGAGAAATGGTATCATCACCCATCTTCAATGGCTTCATTTGTTGAAAAATTTGTATAATATTTTTCCCCTTCTTGGTACTGATCATAGGAAATTTTCTTGGAATTGCAAAAGGGATCATGTCTTAGGAGTCTGTAATGATGGATTTTCTGCAAGATAGATTGTTAGTAACATATGCATGCATGTAAATTAATTAAATCCAACAAAGCAATAAAATGCATAGGAGAAATAAGAAAAGAAACAAGAAGAAACTTCACCCAATATTTCCTCCTCCATGGCCAACTTCCATTGCACCTTCTTAGCTTACTGTGATGAAGAGTGTGCCCTCAGATTTGATGAGCAAACTTCTATAAATGGACTAGCCCTAAACAAAGCTTTGAAGGATTTTGTATAAACTAAATGTAGAATGAAGTTAAATCTAGAATGAAAAAGATCAAGAAGCCTAGAGATTAAAAGATGATAATAATAAGAGATTGCAAATATAAGAGATTACAATATTAAGAGATTGCAATATTAAGATATCACAATATTAAGAGATGTCGAAAATGAGGACAAGATTGCCATTTTATAGAAAATGAAATCTTGAACAGACGGATAAGATTGAAGATTGAGAAAAATGCCCTAGAATCAATGGTCAAGATTCAAAATGGCCACTCTCAATTAGGGTTAGGGTAAAATTGTCAAATGAGTGGACAAGATTTAATTTAAGAAATTAAATCGAGGATGGAGAATGAATGTGACAGTGAGATGAGATTAGTAAAAATCAAAAGATAAGAAGATGAGATTTTAGAGAATCAGTAATTTTAGCAATTACTTGATATGTAGAAGAATATTTCTATTTTGAATTAAAATTAATTCAAAATATGGATTTAGTGACATAGTAAATAACTAATGCTTGCAGGGAAGGAAAATCGCATAATTGGAAGTTAGCCTATATTTTAAAGCAAATTATAAAGCTTTTGAATCATCTTTCGCATTACAACTTATTGCATATCTATAGAGAAGGAAATTTGGTGGCTGACTTCTTAGCTAATTTGGGATGTGACCAAATTGAAAGTGAAGTGACTCATATTGTTCAAATTAGGAAAATTGATTTTGAGTTGGAAAAGTTAATTTCAAAAGAA
Source organism: Sequoiadendron giganteum (assembly GCA_007115665.2). Taxonomy (NCBI): domain Eukaryota; kingdom Viridiplantae; phylum Streptophyta; class Pinopsida; order Cupressales; family Cupressaceae; genus Sequoiadendron; species Sequoiadendron giganteum. Next base: position 54,183,127 of record CM021108.1, on the reverse strand, counting down.
GAAATATTTTCTTGAGCATAAGGTATTCATTGGATTTATAAATTTAGTTGGAAGTATCAATTATGGAGGTGCTAGTTGGAAGAACCAACTTTAATTTTCTTGTAACTATCACTTTTATGGTTGATGTTTTCAACCAAACTGTATGATTCAACTTTGATGCACTATCAGCTGCTAATTTATGATTACAATTCTTCATCAGTGAGTATGTATGGTTCAAATTGAAAGTATTTGTGATCATAAGGCAATCTTGGGTTGCTATGTGTATGATTATATGTTATGAAGAAGTACAAGATAAAAATCTACTGACAAGCATTGATAAAGTTATATTGTGTGGTTCTCCAAATCATTCAATCAGGTACAGGAAATCATAAGCTAAACATACTCTTAAAGTTGCCACGATGTGGGTGTCAAGCAGTTTCATGTTAAAATCACATTGCAATACACTTGCTTTTCTCCATACCAGGTGGAGAGGAATTGTTGGATCGTGGTCTTTCACTTCTATCCAAACAATTCTAAAAAGTTATGTTATCACATTCGGTACTTTATCCTCCAACAGATTTTGTCATGATAATTTGGTAAGCTTACAAGGTATAAGGCAGTTCTATGCTTATATATACGGTGAAAATAACTATTTCATCTCATTCAAACAAGTAATGTTCGCTTAGCTATATGTGATTATATCAAAGACTATTTGGTCTAGCCGGCAATTTAAAGTCTGTCGCAGGTAAACAAATGGAATATCATCCGCATAATTTTAGAATGTGGCTTCCAGTTCAGAGCTGGGAGAGTCCAATTTCTGGTAAGCTTGATATGCGGCTTAAGCAAATTGTATTCAAGTTCCACTGCTCGTCTGATTATAAATGTTTCAAATCCATAATAGGGAGTGAGGTTCTACAACCTAGATCAAGAAGGTTGATCTTTCCATCAAATATTCTTTCAATACTTTTATCTAATGTTATGGATATTTACAATGCTTGGATTCAATAAATGCCATAGCTGATACAATGGTAAATGCCATATTTCTAGAAAACGAGGCAATACTTTCCAGTGCTCAAAAATATGTTTTCTCACAGGGTCAAGGTTATGTGGGTGGTAGTTTTCCTCCTCATTTTTTACTAGATAACAAAGCAATTGTTAATGATTATGATGCTTTAAAGTTGTCTCTTGAATTTTTTGACCCCAGTCACTTAAATAAAGCATTATCAAGGTTCTCACATCAATTGGGGAGGGATATGATTGAAAGCTTTAGGGAGAAATTTCATTATATATCTTTTCTTCTTCACCATAATTGTTATCATGCAACATCTCCATTACAAAGAAGATCAAGGATTGTGCAATCTCCTATCCTAGAAGGATCTCGGTTTGAGGCACATGCTCAACCTTATGGTGATAACAACATGAGGCTTGCAATTGCTCATATTCCAGACATGAACAAGGCAATAAATTCTCATTTGAAGGTGGATGGTAATGAAGAATAGGGTGATAACTTGGAAGACTTCATGCAGATGGAGGAGTAACTAGAGAGGCAATAAATTTTTGTAGGTGTTGCAGATTTTGTAATAACTTGTAGTCACTAGCCTTTGAATTGGTATGTAAATCGGGAATTATCTACAAGATGTAACCCTGGATAATTAGTTCCTAATATGATTGTAAATAGTCATCTCTTTGTAGTTTGTTTAATTTAGTATTATGCTTTTCTAAGTTGGGCTACAACCGGAGGTATTCTCACTGGCTCTTTCCTCCTGGTATGCCCCTTGAGCCAGCAAATGTATATGCTTATCTTATTATCTCTAATATATAAATATATAGTGGCTAGCCATTTTTATCAAAAAATAAAAATAAAAAATCTATCTAATTAAAAGAAGATTTTGGGAATTAGTGACATATTAAATAAATATATTAAAATATTTTTATTTAATAATCAAGAGGAAATTAAAGACAGATTAATTACATAAAGTGAAACTTTATTTAATTATGAGAAGACTTTAAATAATTAGTGACACATTAAATAAATAAATCAGAATATTTATTTAATAATCAGGAAGAATAAAAGGGGTCATGAATTAATTAAACAATTATGAATTATTTAATTAATAGTTGAAAATGTCATAATTATGCTAGGATGAAAAGGTGGTAAAATAGTGCTTGCAGGCCTTGGTCATTTTTATGTGTCTACAGAGTCATTGCAATGCATATTGATGTTTCCACTTTAAAAATTGTTGATCTTTGTGATTTTGCTCACACTCTTTGGAATAAAATTTGGGAGATACATGGAGATCATGATACTCAGCCATTCCTAGATGATCCTATTTCAGATTGTCTTGTGCCTCTTCATCTTTTAGATAGGATACCTTATGATGTAGATACTATGCAAGCATTTTGAATATTTGGAATACTTTGAATCTTCAGATGAGGATGACGAGGGTTCTTCAGATGCTCCTACTTCTCCATCAGAGATAGTTTATGTACCTTCACCTTCAGTGATTCATTGCGCAGAGTCATTGATTGAGGCTCCTATCATTCCTATTCAACAGGAACATTCTCATGGTAGAGATTCATTGAGCACGCCCAGTGATTCATTACAATCAGTACCTCATTGTCCTCCTGATTAGGATTCCCATCTATCAAACATTGCATCCTTGTTTTTGGAGTCTCACATTTCAGATTTGGGGGACATATTAGAGGGGATATCTCTCCTATTTGATGATAGCCATTACACTCTGTTGTGCAATTTTTGCACACACGCCCCACCGGAGGTGGGGACCCTCTCTTTTTCTTTTGCATCTTTGCACCTTGGCTTTGTCAATTTCAGTTTTTCTCTTCTTGGGAGGTTATTTTGGGGTTAATTCAAGACTTGGTTTGATGAAAGCAATATTCCAAGGCTCTGGGGGCTCTTCACTTGACTTGAAAATTGGAAATGAGGATTTTTAAGTGAATTTCCATTGTTATGTGTAAATATTTTTGCACCAATGGATAGAGGATGAAAAATTAGGCCAAGTTGCTTTTTGAACTTTTCAAAAATTCCTTCTAGAAAAAAAGTTATGAGGTTTAGGGGATTTTGACCTTGCTTGGAATTTCAAGATTTTCCTCCCTGGGTGGATTTTTACGAAAATTCCTTCAGGCCCTCAAAATCCCGAAATTTCCTTTTTTGAAAAATTCCTTCAAGCCCTCAAAACCTGAATTTTCAAAAATGGAAATTTCTTCTTTTGGAAAAATCCTTCAAGCTCTCAAAATCCTGAAATTTTCCAAAAATGGAATTTTTTTTCTGAAATGCTTTTTTTTTTCAAGAGGGAAGATCTAGAAAAGTTCAACTCAAATATTAAAAGTGGGGCCTGCATAAGACTATGCCACCAACTGTATACTAGTTGGAGAGGTGCATTTAACAAGGAAAGACATGTGAAGCTATATTTATTCTCCAATGAGGATTTTCTCAAAATTAATGTCATTGGGTCATAATGCAACTAAATGCAATTGATTGGATGATGATGTACCATGAGCTTCCAAATTAAATGTAACAACTGGATGCTTCTAGAAGTGTAATTTATGCCATTGGATGAATTAAATCCTAGCCATTGATTCAAAATGTAATTTTCTATAAAAGGCCAGTGCCTTCTGTTGGAAATATGAAATTTTGACAAATTCATTAACCCTTCATGATTATTAGTCTCCCAAAAAGGTTCATAATACAGACATAAAAATCCTCACATAATTTTTTTTACCAAAATCCGATTTATATTTTGCCATAAAGCCCCATAAATTTCATCTGGCATTAAATATTTAACATATGAAAATATCAGCATAAGTTGATGCAGGTCTCATTGATGATAATATACATATCCTCAATATATCAGCAAGACATCAGAAGGGTCATACCGATAAAGTTATACACCAAAAGAATGTGGGTTTGTATTTCTTATCGGCAAGACAAAAGGTATCAGCATGACGATATAATGTCATATCGAGCTAGGTTACCTTTTACCGATTGGAGTCAAGTAAAGTCTATCGGAGAGACTTTAGTAATCGAAGAGAGATTTCAAAACACTGCCTGAAGCGTTATTGGTCTTGATGATAAAGCAAATGGAGGACTCACTTGGTGAGACAAATGATGTCGGGGAAAGTTCAGAAAGTCTTACCGACCCCTCGGGTTACACTGAAAGAACTGAGCATGCGGAGATAAAAGGTGTTGAGAAGACAATGCACATGGTCTCACCGAAGAAAAAGTGTATTGGTGAGATATGTCTCAGCGGGGAGATCTAGGAGACATTACGGCGAGTATCATTTTGTCGCAAGACAAATGATTGGTCTCAGCGACATAAGTCGATAAAGTGAACATCGCGGTGAGATGAAGAGCTTTCAGAGTAAGGTGAAGAACTGTTGGCCTGATTCATTAAGTCTAGGTGATAGCTTGCTTCGGTGAAGGTCATGGTGAAATAAAAGGTTAAGAGAAAAGGCTACCAAGGAGACTTGTGATATCGGGGAAACTGCAAGATGTCTTAGCGGATAGGTGAACATTGAACAAATGGATCGGTCAGAGATTTGAAATGTCTTGGCAACATGATTCCTGATGTGACAGCAAGAATTTTGAAAAACTTGCAGCATTCATGTCTCAGTAAAGACATTAATGGCGCCACGAAGCATAAAGATTTTGCATATCAAGATGTGCTCAATTGAAATCATTGTTTCACAGAATTGACAGTAAAGGAACGAGCAAAACAATTAGAGCGTTCATCTGACTTGGATTTCCAGACAAAATACAGTAAGTTTCTCATCTTCTCAGAATTCATGAATTTTAAAATATGGAAGGCAGTAGTTCAAGAAAAACATAGGGAAGAAAACCTGGGGAGGGTAGTCAATCAAAGGCAAAGAAACAAAACAATGAATTTCAGCTAGAGGGCACTGAAAGGAAATTAAATCAAGACCTCATACACCAGTTACTTGGTTCTGGACCTAAAGCTAGGCATTATGCACTGCTCAAAGTGGAAATTGACAAATTAGATGACAAATGCAAATTCATAGGGGATGTTTGCACTCCAATTAGAGGGTATGAGTTGTTCAATTTTCATTATCATAGGAGAAATCACTTTGAGCTAGTATGCAATCCGTGGAGGCTAAATTTGGGAAAATTGGTCTGCCCTAATATCTTTATTGATGTCAAACTGGTAAAATTGTTGGCTGGTCATTATAACCTGAAGAATAAAGCTATATGTGACTTGTCAAGGAATCCATTGATACATATATCTGAGAATGAAATAGCTAAAGTTTTTAGGTTGGAAGGGATATGCAATGAGAAAATAATAAGTGAGGAGCTCAATAGTGAATTCACAAGGATGGACACCATTTATAAAGGGTAGAGATTACCCCTGCACAGAATTAGGTGTCATGGCAAGCCTACTCCAATGGAAGACAGTGAGGGACCACCATTTCATGTAGACCTCATCGAACCCTACCTGAAGTACACTTATTTTATAGTGGGGCAAGTATTGGGGATGGAAGTCCCAGAGTATATGGCGGTTGTGCCCATGGTGATTGTTGCAGATATTCATTATCACAATTCTAGATCATTTGATTATGCTTCATGTGTATTTAAGGAAATGGATGCAGGGTTGATAGCGATAAAGAATGGTGCCTCTATTCTCCATCTCAGGAATTATTCACTGCTGATGCACTTAGTGTTGTATTTTGGACAAAAGTTAGGCTTATCACCCCAGGAGCTGAGGATTTCATAATCTGACAAAGAGGGTAGGCCATTGCCTGTTTAGTTATGGACTGCTGTTTGGGACAACAGGTTTGCTTATTCCAATTTCTTGCATTTTGAAGAATTCTTTGTGAAACTGTTGTATAGATTTTTTAATCATCCTTGTGATTATTCTTTATCTGAAGAAGTAAAGAGGTTTCTTAGGCCTAGAGATTATAATGGACCAATGAACCACAATTGGGGGGTTTGGTACTACTTAGAAAATGCCACAATGATTAGGGTTTATGGTTTTGAGGATACACCATTCATTTTGCCTAGAACTATCCCAGATAGAATTGCATACTTTGAAATTGTTAGGCAAATGGATTTCTCCAGTTCATGAACTTAAGTTCATATGGTAAATAGGCCTTTATGCCCAGTACATTATGCTTTGATGATTTTACTGTATTGGCAAAGGAGGGTTAAAATCTCATTCTGGATAAATTATTGCACTACATCATGAGAAGAGCACCATCAAGAAAAAACTTTGATCCAGAGGGATATATCCACTCTTCCAGACAAAGAATAAATTTTGGAGGGTATCAGCATGTACCCTATAAATCTGATGACATAATCAAAAACCTAGAGGCAGAGGAAGCAAAAATGGTGATTGAGAAACATGATCAAGAGTTGGTGGACGCTGAGTTGTTATCCTCCATCAAAGGGATATCAAAAGCTGATAAGCTACAAAGCTCATTTGGGAAGCTATCAAGAATAAAGATTCGAGATTATGCCTATGTTGCCAAAGAAATACATGTTGAGGAAACCATGGATGTAGATACAAGACATGAAGACTATAGGTCTTTTATATCAAATGATTAATTTGTAAAGACCTCGGAGTTTAGAACATTTTTATATAAGCAAAAAGGGAAAGAGATAAGAGGATTGGTTGACAATGTCACACTAGGAAATCAAGGTCAATTGTTAAAAAGCTTAAGGGATGAGGTAGACAAAGAGATGATGAACATGACCCCTGAAAAGGGAAGAGAGATGTTAGAAAAGTCAGGTGTTATGATTTTCCTAGGTTTGGATCTAAATTCTGCATTGGTTTTTGATAGATTCTTGAAAGATAGCAATGCTACCCACAAGCTCAGCATAGAGAAGGTGACAGAGGTATACATAGGATCAAGATACAATCCTGATGATGAAACATTATAAATTTGGGCCTTGTATCCTCCTCAGAAGAAGTCAATTGTTATTGATACTAAGAAGGCATTCAGACATGTCATGACCTTGAAGGCAGGAGAAGTTGATCCTGTTGCAACTGCAGACATTGGGATAAATATAGCCAAGTTGAATAAAGCCCAGATCCAAGCATTGATTAGAGAGAGAGAGAGATGTATAAAACCAATAATGAGAGAATGCTGAGAGAGAATGAACATCTAAAAGACTTGGTGGGTGTTGTAACAGGGCCAACGAAGATGCTCACCCAAGTTGAGAGTTCACAGAAAAAATCCCATTGGGAAGGGTCAACTGCATACTCTCAAGGGAAAATGGATGCATTTTCTGCAATAATCAAAAGGAGGCAGGTCATTTTAACAACTTGGTTAAATAAACTCTAGGGAAAACATTCACAATATGTGGATGCAATAAAAGAACACAGGAGAGTGGATAGTAGGATCCAGGAAAAAATTGAGGAACTGGAGCAAAAGGATACTCTTAGTAATACAGAGATTGAAAATGCTAATTGTATCATGGATAGGCATAGGGATTTCTTTGAGGAATTACAAGGGGATGTGCAAGGATTGATAGAAGCTTCCAAAGATAGATTGACTAAGCTCTATGATGATGAAGGAAAACTGAAAGAAATTACTACATTGAAAAGCGAATGTGAAACAATATTCCAAGAGATGTTGAAGACAACCACTACGAAGGATGTAACGTTGGATGAAGCATGTGAGAAGAATGAATGAATGATGAAGATGGAGATTGTGATCCGTGATGCATTGGGAGATGCTGATACTCAAGAGTGCCAAGATTATATAGAGCATATGTCTACAATTCATTTTTGGTTAAATAAAAATTAGTAAATGATAAACTTGTTAACATTTTATGCTTAAGACTTTTCGAAAAGGCACATCTTTTTGCAAACTAATGTATAAATATTCATTGTTGGATAATAGGAAGGAGGTGAAAGATAGTAGAATTAGAATAGGATAGACTGCTGTAAGCACTATATTTTCAGAATGATGATATTCAAGGAGACTATGTTGCATGTATAAAATTTGAAGGATCAATGAAAGAACTCTGATTTTGTGGTGCATTTCTGGTATCAATTGAAAATATTATCAAGTTGTCTCCAAGATTGATATTTCTTTGTTATTTAAATTGACATATCAAGTATATTCTTAGTTTATCGATACACATTTGCTGTATTTGTGTGATGTGATTGGTTGGTTCTTTCAAGTAGAGATTAAATCCTTCAAGTCATTCAGAGTAATCTGTAAGTATCATTTGGATCACTAAGAAGAGTTTGATAATTACATTCTTGCATGTTTATACAAGTTATAAACTGATATCATATGCCAAATAATTAGAGTCCCTATCAGACATAAGTCATTCATCTAAGGCTTTCACTTGACTCCGTTTTACCCAACAAGGCATTGGTCTTACTTATCCTTTTAGGTTTTATCCATTTTATTTACATCTCTTAATTGCAAATATTAATTCATACCTTAATATTGCATATACAATTTATACCAAATTAGGATCATATCTTTCCACTATCAAATTGCCATTTGTGGATAGTTAGGTCAGGTAGGAAACATAATTCAAAATTTGTGTCATTCATATAGGTGCACCCGCCTAGGTTTAGTAGAGCCTTAAGAGTAGAGGGTTCAACCATATTGGTTGGCCTTGTTAGTTGGCCATTAACGTAGTGAGAGAGTGGCAACCTCTTGTGGTTCATTCAAACCAACATTTTTGAGACCCAACAAATTGGCGACTCTACTAGGGAGAAAACTAGAGAATTGTTTGGTAGTAGACAACCTTTTCATATAAATTCACTAAAGAAAACCATAATTGGAATTTGAAAGAAATCAACTCCACTGGGTAAAATAACCACAAAATATTTTCTCACTTTTAGAAAAAGTGGGTGGCGACTCTGAATGAATAAAAACATTGAGACTGATAAAATAAAATATAAATCAAAAAGAAATCATCCTAGATTCCATACTATCATAGTTACTCACAACATGCAAGGAAGAAGATCTTTGTATAGAGATAGTGATGGTCCTGATGATAAAGTAAATTCAACTTACAAAAACAATCAGGGCAAGAAAGTGTTTAATGACTTGGACACAATAGCTAAAAACAAAGCATCAAAACTATTGTTGGAAACACATAACTCATATGAAACACTTTCAAATGAAGAAATCCCACCTAAAGAGCTCCACACTCCTGAGGGGAGGAGAAATCCTTCCCACCAAGTAGACCTTGAGAAAGTTGATGAGCACATGGCTGAGTTTGAAGCTAGAAAAAGGAGAGAGTATGAAGATGAGCAAAGAGCAACACTTTATGAGGAAGGTCTTGAGTATGATGAGACATCTGAAGAAAATCGTGAACTTATGGCATGAGATGAAGAAGATACATAGTGGGAGAAAATGAGGCAACATGCAAAAAAATTAAGGGTAGAGTATGAGCAACAACTTCAAGCAATGGAAGAATTAAGAAAGATGAAGTTACACAAAGCTGAAATCAAAACACCAATGGCTGATTCACCCAAATATACACCCCATCATAAGAACAACAATATGAAGCCACCAAATTCCCCCCAAGCCCACCTAAATCAGCCTAGAAACCAATATAGGAACACAAATGCTCCACCACAATACCAAAATATTCAACCACCTCCTCATCAGCAGTATGTACCCCCATAAGGTCCACAATATATGGCAAATAATAACCCACTCTACCAGTATCAGCATTTCCAAAATCCCCCTCCACAATGCACATCCATGATTAGACAATTTGATCTTGTTGGATTTCATATCTACCCTTACCCCCTGGACAACAATTGGAGGAACTTAGTCCCTAAATTCACAGGAACTAATGCAGTTACAACTGAGGAACATCTGAGAAATTTTAAAGCAATCATTCAAGACTTAGACATGTAGTATGAGGATGTACAATTGAGACTATTTATGATGTCATTGATTGAAGATGCCAAAGATTGGTTTAACAGTCTACCAACTGCATCCATTTATTCCATTTAGGTGTTTCATGAACAGTTCCTTCAACAATATGGGAATTAGTGTGCATCATATTTTTCCTTGCATGAGTTAGTGACTATCCAAAAACATCAGAATGAGTCAACCTTTGATTTTAACCAAAGGTTTGTTAAATTACATAATAAAATACCTCAAGCATCCAAGTTGGTTGATCCTACTGCATTGAGTATCTATTTGAAAGCTTTTGACCACAAGACCAGATATGAATTAAGGAAAAAAGGTCCTAGGAATCTAGCTGAGGCCCAAGGGAAAACCCTAGGGTCCCCAATATGCTCCCCCAAATAGACAAGAGAACCCTTATAAGAATGAAAGACCAAGGCTGCATGACATGCCTTATAATACCAATTGGAAAGATGGGAAGCCAGTAAGTGATAGGCCAAGAAATAAAGAAACACCAGATCCATTAAAAAGAAAAGGGACATATATGGTAGATAAAAGTCCCTGGTGTTTAGTCTGTTATGCACCACATTCCCCTGAACATTGTGTAACAGCTCAGTTAGTACCGGAAGAAGACACTCTGGAAAATGATGGTGGTGAAGACCAAAATGTCTACCTAACTTCCCACACTCTTAACTCTTTGGAGCAGGAATATGCCTCTTTAGAGGAGGAAGGATATGAATATAACGTTGATTTTAAAAATACAATGTTCACATGGCAGAGCAACATGTTTTCTTTGATCATGAAGAAAATGATAATGAGAGAGATCCCCTTGTTGCATCAAGTCAGACAAATAGATGCAATATAAGAATACCAAGTGAAGAAGAGATTAAAATATTGACAATTGCAGCAGTGGAGGAAGCCAGAAAAAAATATCGTTTGAGAAATAGAATGCTGAATAGAGATGAGGGTGTCCCAAGAGGGATATTTATAAAAAATAAAAAGGCATCAGATGAGACATCAAAAGGGAATGATGGTAAACAACCAGACAAAAGAGAATAGAAGGGATCTCCTAAGGAGGAAAGTAAGAAACTTCCCATTGAGAAGCAAAAGTCAGATCAAACATCCAAAAGGGAAAAGGAAGAAAACAAAGGCGAATGCACTGAACCTAAAAGGGCGATCAGAACTGAAGGTATGTCCTTTGATTTTATACAAGCTTTATCTTAATTAAAAATGTCTGCCCCATTAATTGAAATTATGAAAATCAAGGAATATAGGGAAAGCACCATACAATTAATTTCTAATGAAAATCAAAATATAAGCCCTGAAAACAAAGAGGTCTCTGAAACAAATAATAAAAGGAAGGAGGTAAAAATCCCAAAGGCCTGCCTAATGAACACACCACATATTGACCCATTCTTCACCACTTTACTCATAAGTGGAAAACTAGTAAGAAATTGCATGATAGACTCAGGTGCCTCCATGAATATCATGCCAATAGGGGTGATGAAGTAGCTCAATTTGTGGATAAATGTGGAAGGAGGTAAATGCTACGCCATAGATAGCAGGCCTGTCCTGATTGTGGGAATAATGAAGAATGTGGAAGTAAGATTAGCAACTTACCCACAAGCTACTTACACTATTGGCATAACTGTAATTGACACACCTCCCTAGTTTGGAATGCTTCTATCAAGACAGTGGACTATTGTAGTAGGAGGCAATGTACAGTTTGACTTATCATATGCCACCATACTAGTGAACGGAGAAGAGGTAAAATTGTATAGAGAACCTAGAATGAATCAAATTGTTGAATATGCTCCTCAAGAGCCACTGAATTGCTTCTATGATGTTGATTTGGGAAGTTTTAGAGTGGAAGTATCTCAACCTGAGTTGGTAAGCAAAGATCTAATTGATAAAAATATTTTTGAAAATCAACAAGGGATATGGAAGATGTACTTCAATGGAGCATGCAGCCAAGAGGGTAATGGAGTTGGTATAGTTTTTATATCACCTGATGGTTCAACTTTCAAATATTCATTTTTTTTAGCATTTGAATGTACAAATAATGTAGCAAAATATGAAGCTCTGTTAACAGGATTGAATCTAGCTGTTAAAGACAAGATTAAACTCTTGACAGTTTTTGGGGACTCAGAGCTGGTTGTATCTCAGATCAGATCAAAATATGTAGCAAAAAATAAAAGACTGAAACAGTATAGAAATGCAATATGAGACACAATTGAACTATTTGATCCTTTCTCCATTGATTGGGTGGATAGATCAAAAAATATAATGACAGACTTCTTGGAAAATGTAGCACTAAAATAGGATGATATCATGCTAGCAGGAGCGTCCCAAGTTGAGTTCAAAGCAAGACCTGCTGTGCCAGATAATGTATATAGTTGGCTGGTTTTTAATGATGACACTGATCTTTTAAAATTTCTTTATTGTATAGACCAATATGAGGCTTAGGAAATTGATTTCAATGCCTTTGTGGAAGAGATAGATGGAGAACAGACAATATTTGGAAAGAAAATCCTACAACTTAAAACTAATAAAATTCCCAAAGGGTTAGTGGCATTGGAAAGAGTATATGATGGGAGTGATCGATCCCTTATGAAACAAACACTAGTCAAAAGGGAAGATATTGAAGAAATAAACTTAGGGACCGAACTATCACCAAAGAAGGTATATATTGGGAAGAAGATAAGCCCTACTGTTTGAAGGATGCTGATTTCATTGTTAAGAAAATATAAACATGTGTTCACATGGTCTTATGAGGACCTCAAGGCATATAGGGAAGATTTATTTCAACATGAAATCCTGTTAAAAGCAGATGCAAAGCCATTTAGACAGAAACAAAGGCCCATTAACCCCACACTAGAACCAAAAATGCAGGAGGAGTTGGCCAAACTTAGAGATGGGGGTATCATTAAACCTGTCAGGGATTCAACATGGGTGTCAAACCTTGTTCTTGTTAGAAAGAAGAATGGAGATATCAGATTGTGTGTAGATTTTAGAAATATGAATGTAGCATCTCTCAAAGATAACTACCCACTGCCTAACATGGAAGCCATATAGCATAAGGTAACAGGGTGTGAGCTGTTGTCTATGATGAATGGTTTTTCTGGTTATAACCAGGTTAAGGTCAAGGAATGTGAGCAGTACAAAACAAATTTCACAACCCCATGGGGGGCATATGTATATGTGAGAATACCTTTTGGTCTCACTAATGCGGGGGGCAACTTTTCAAAGGGCTATGGACTTAGCATTTTCTGACCTGATCAATGCTATAATGGTGGTATATCAAGATGACCTTACAACTTACTCAAAAAGGGTTGAAGATCATATAGGGCATCTTGAAAAAATATTCATTAAAGCTTTAGAATATGGCATTAGTTTGAACCCTAAGAAATTTCATTTTGCTATTACAGAGGGAAAACTCTTAGGACACATTGTATCAAAAGAGGGAGTTAGGATAGATCCTGAGAGAGTTGAGGCTATAGATAAGTTTCCTGTCCCTAAAAATGTGAAAGCCATCCAGTCATTCTTTGGGCAGATTAATTTTGTTAGGAGGTTTGTGTCCAACTTTGCTAAGATTGTCAAACCCATATAAAAAATGTTAAAGAAAGGACAAAAGATTGAATGGACCCCAGAAGCATTAGAAGACTTTGTATCCATTAAAAGAGCCATTAAGGAAGCCCCTGTCCTCAAGTCTCCTGATTTCACAAAACCTTTTCAAATATTTTCATTTGCTTCCTTGCATACAATAGTTGCTGTCATGTTACAGAAAAATGAGGATGGTAATGAGCAACCTGTATCTTTCTTTAGTAAATCTTTACAGGGATCAGAATTCAAGTATGACATAATGGAAAAACAAGCCATTGCATTGGTAAAGGCCACAAAATATTTTAGGTCATATCTTGTTGGAGCCAAAGTAATTGCATATGTTCCTCACACTACAGTCAAAGACATCTTGACACAATTAGAAGTGACAGGGAAAAGGTGCAAGTGGATTAACAAAATTCAGGAATTTGATATGGAAATACAGATTACTAAATTGGTAAGAGGCCAAGGATTGGCTAGATTAATGGCAGAAAAAAACATTGAGGCAAATCAAATCTGAAATATACAAGAAGAAGGAAATGCAATTGCAAGTATTGAGCATAAACCCTGGTACACAGACATCATGCATTACCTTAGGAACACAAAATTCCCGAAAGGATTCAATGATAATCAAAAAAGAACTTTAAAACTGTAGGCTTCTAAATATGTATTTATAGAAGGAGATTTATTCTTGAAAAATAGAGATGGAATGTTGTTGTTATGTTTGGATGATTCACAAGCTGATCATGTTCTGAAAGAAATGCACGAAGGAGTTTGTGGAGGGCATTATTTAGCAAAAACAACTGCACATAAAATCCTCAGGGCAGGTTATTACTGGCCAAAAGTTTTTAATGATTCATTTTCATATGTAAGGAAGTGTGAAGTATGCCAAAAGTTCTCAGGGAAAATGAAGTATCAGGGAGCTCTACCACTCAGACCTATGCAGTTTGAAGCCCCTTTTCATCAGTGGGGGATTGATTTCATTGGGGAAATACAAGAGAAATCAAGTGGAGGACATAGATGGATACTAGTGTCCACTGATTACTTCACCAAATGGGTGGAGGCGATCCCAACCAAGCAAGAAACAAGTAAAGTTGTAATCAACTTTTTAATGGATAGCATTATTACTGGATTCGGTACACCATTGAGAGTGATTACAGATAATGGAATGTGTTTCAGGTCTAATGAGTTCAAAGAGTTTTGTAGGACATATGGCGTCAACGTTTCTTATTCTGCCCCATATCATCCACAAGCCAATGGTCAAGTAGAATCTAGCAACAAGAGTCTTTTAAAAATCATAAAAAGGATGCTCGGTAAGAACAAAAAATATTGGGATTCAAAGTTAAGATTGGTTGTACGGGAATATAGGATTACTATCAAAAAGGATATTGGAAAATCCCCATATGAATTAGTGTATGGAACACAAGCTAGGATTCCTTTGCAAAATTTATTGCCAGTTTACAAATTTATCCTTCAAGAAGATATAGATGTTCTTGAACCAATGGAGGAGAGAATGGAGCAACTTTCAGAACTCGATGAAATAAGGAGAATAGCTCAAAACCAGGACATGAAATTGCAAGCACAAATGAAATATTTGTTTGAAAAAAAAGAAAAAAATAGAAAATTTGAAAAGGATGATTTGCTCTTGATGTGGAATGCTAGGTGCCAGGAGAAGGGAAAACATGGAAAATTTGAAGCACTATGGTTAGGACCTTTTGTTATTATTGGCAGACAAGGAGAGGATTCATATTATTTGAAAAATATGAGTGGTGAAGAGTAGGAGTTGCCTATACATGGGCAATTTCTGAAAAACTTTTTCTCTTAAAAGTCACAGAGGATCAAGGGTTGCTAGTGCATGGACAACTCTTGAAGATAAAATTCTCATAAACTTTCCATGCACAGTAGTATAGGAAGTAAAGGATACATGTAATTGCTAGTACATGGACAATCCTAGAAGTCCTTATTTGATCTTTTCTCCATGTACAATAGTTTAGGATCATTTTCCATCTCCACTTGTTTTCATCCATAATGTTTGGTCTACTCACCCAGAGATCTGGATCTTTGCAATGATCTCACAATCATTCATCCCCAGACGGAGCCACTATTGGAAATATGAAATTTTGATAAATTCATTAACCCTTCATGATTATTAGTCTCCCAAAAAGGTTCATAATACAAACACAATAATCCTCACATAGCATTTTTTACCAAAATCCGATTTATATTTTGCCATAAAGCCCCATAAATTTCATCTGGCATTAAATCTTTAAGATATGAAAATATCGGCATAAGTTGATGTAGGTCTCATCGATGATAATATACATATCCTCAATATATCGACAAGGCATCAAAAGGGTCATACTGATAAAGTTATACACCAAAAGATCGCGGGTTTGTATTTCTTATCGGCAAGACAAAAGGTATCGGCATGACAATGTAAGGTCATATCGAGCTAGGTTACCTTTTACCGATTGGAGTCAAGTAAAGTCTATCAAAGAGACTTTAGTCATCAGAGAGATATTTCAAAACACTACCCAAAGTGTTATTGGTCTTGACGATAAAGCAAAGGGAGGACTCACTCGGTGAGACAAATGATGCCGGGGAAAGTTTAGAAAGTCTTATTGACCCCTCGAGTTACACCGACAGAACTGAGCATGCGGAGATAAAAGATGTTGAGAAGACAATGCGCATGGTCTTGCTGAAGAAAAAGTGTATCAGTGAGATATGTCTCAGTGAGGAGATCTAGGAGACATTACGACGAGTATCATTTTGTCGGTAGGATAAATGATTGGTCTCGGTGACATAAGTTGATAAAATGAACATCTCGGTGAGACGAAGAGATTTCGGAGTAAGGTGAAGAACTGTTGGCCCGATTCATTAAGTCTACGTGACAGCTTGCTTTGGTGAATGTCATGGCGACATAAAAGGTTAAGAGAAAAGGATGTTGGGGAGACTTGTGATATCGGGGAAACTACAAGACGTCTTAGCAGATAGGTGAATGTTGAATAGACGGATCGGTCAGAGATTTGAAATGTCTTGCCAATATGATTCGTGATGTGAGCGAGAATTTCAAAAAACTTGCAGCATTCATGTCTTAGTAAAGACATTAATGGTGCCATGAAGCATAAAGATTTTGCATATCAGGATGTGCTCAATTGAAATCATTGTTTCACAGAATTGACAGCGAAGGAGAGCAAGGGAATGAGCAGAACAATTAGAGCATTCATCTGACTTGGATTTGTAGATAAAATATAGTAAGTTTCTCATCTTCTCAAAATTCATGAATTTTAAAATATGGAAGGCACTAGTTCAAGAAAAATAAAGGGAAGAAAACCCAGGGAGGGTAGTCAATCAAAGGCACAAAAGCAAAAAACTGAATTGCAACCAGAGGGCACTGAAAAGAAATTAAATCAAGACCTCATAGGCTAGTTACCTAGTTCTGGGCCTAAAGCTAGGTGTTCTACATAGCTCAAAGCGAAAATTGACAAATTAGACGACAAATGCAAATTCATAGGGGATGTTTGGACTCTAATTAGAGGGTATGAGTCGTTCAATTTTCAATATCATAGGAGAAATCGCTTTGAGCTAGTATGCAATCCGTGGAGGCTAAATTTGGGAAAATTGGTGTGCCCTAATGTCTTTATTGATGTCAAACTAGTAAAATTGTTGGCTAGTCATTATAACCCAAAGAATAAAGCTATATGTGACTTGTCAAGGAATCCATTGATACATATATCTTAGAATGCAATAGCTAAAGTTTTCAGGTTGGAAGGGATATGCAATGAGAAAATAATAAGTGAGGAGCTCGATAGTGAATTTAGAAGGATGGACACCATTTGTAAAGGGTGGAGATTACCCCTACATAGAATTAGGTGTCATGGCAAGCCTACTCCGATGGAAGACAGTGAGGGACCACCATTTCATGTAGACCGCTTCGAACCCTACCTGAAGTACACTTATTTTTCTGTGGGGTAGGTATTGGGGATGGAAGTCTCAGAGCATATGGTAGTTGCGCCCATGGTGATTGCTGCAGATATTCAGTATCACAATTCCAGATCATTTGATTATGCTTCACATGTATTTAAGGAACTGGATGTAGGGTTGATAGCGATAAAGAATGGTGCCTTTGTTCTCCATCTCAAGAATTATTCATTGCTGATGCACTTAGTGTTGTATTTTGGAAAAGAGTTAGGCTTATGGCCCCAGGAGCTAAGGATTTCAAAATATGACAAGGAGGGTAGGCCATTGCCTATTCAGTTATGGACTGCTGTTTGGGACAGTAGGTTTGCTAATTCCAATTTCTTGCATTTTGAAGAATTCTTTGTGAAACTGTTGTATAGATTTTTTAATCATCCTTGTGATTATTCTTTATCTGAAGAAGTGAAGAGGTTTCTTAGGCCTAGAGATTATAATGGACCAATCAACCGCAATTGGGGGGATTGGTACTGCTTAGAAAATGCCACAATGATTAGGGTTTATGGTTTTGAGGATACACCATTCATTTTTCCTAGAACTATCCTAGATAGAATTGCATACTTGGAAATTGTTAGGCAAATGGATTTCTCCATTGTCATGAACTTAAGTTCATATCGGAAATAGGCCTTTATACCCAGTACATTATGTTTTGGTGATATTACTATATTGGCAAAGGAGGGTTACAATCTGATTTTGGATAAATTATTGCACTACAACATGAGAAGAGCACCATCCAGAAAAAAATTTGATCCAGAGGGATATATCCACTCTGCCAGACAAAGAATAAATTTTGGAGGGTACCAGCATGTACCCTATAAATCTGATGACATAATCAGAAACCTGGAGGCAGAGGAAGCAAAAATGGTGATTGGGAAACATGATCAGGAGTTGGTGGATGCTAAGTTGTTATCCTCCATCAAAGGGATATCAGAAGCTGATAAGCCACAAAGCTCATTTAGGAAGGTATCAAGAATAAAGACTCGGGATTATGCCTATGTATCCAGAGAAATAGATGTTGAGGAAACTATGGATGTAGCTACGAGACATGAAGACTATAGGTCTTTTATATCAGATGATGAATTTGTAAAGAACTCGGAGTTTAGAACATTTTTATATAAGAAAAAAGGGAAAGAGATAAGAGGATTTGTTGACAATGTCTGACCAGGAAATGAAGATCAATTGTTAAAAAGCTTAAGGGATGAGGTAGACAAAGAGATGATGAACATGACCCCTGAAAAGGGAAGAGAGATGTTAGAAAAGGCAGGTGTTATGATTTTTCCAAGTTTGGATCTAAATTTTGAATTAGTTTTTGACAGTTTCTTGAAAGATAACAATGCTACCCACAAGCTCAGCATAGAGAAGGTGACCAAGGTATATACAGGATCAAGATACAATCCTGGTGATGAAACATTAATGATTTGGGCCTTTTATCCTCCTCACAAGAAGTCAATTTTTATTGATACTGAGAAGGCATTCAGACATGTCATGACCCTGAAGGAAGGAGAGGTTGATCAAGTTGCAACTACAGACATTGGGATAAATATAGCCAAGTTGAATAAAGCCCAGATCCAAGCATTGATTAGAAAGAGAGTGATGTATAAAACCAATAATGAGAGAATGCTAAGAGAGAATGAACATCTAAAAGACTTGGTGGGTGTTGTAACAGGGCCAACGAAGATGCTCACCCAAGGTGAGAGTTCACAAAAAAAGACCATTGGGAAGGGTCAACTGCATGCTCTCAAGGGAAAATGGATCCATTTGCTATAATAATCAAAAGGAGGCGGGCAATTTTAACCACTTGGTTAAATAAACTATGTGGAAAACATTCACAATACGTGGATGCAATAAAAGAACATAGGAGAGTGGATAGTAGGATCCAAGAAAAAATTGAGGAATTGGAGCAAAAGGATACTCCTAGTAATACAGAGATTGAAAATGCTAATTGTATCATGGATAGGCACAGGGATTTCTTTGAGGAATTACAAGGGGATGTGCAAGAGTTGATAGAAGTTGCCGAAGCCAGATTGACTAAGCTCTATGATGACAAAGGAAAACTGAAAGAAATGACTACATGGAAAAGCGAATGTGAAACAATATTCCAAGAGATGTTGAAGACAACCACTATGACGGACGTAACGTTGGATGAAGCATGTGAGTGGAATGAAAAAATGATGAAGATGGAGATTGTGATCTATGATGCGTTGGGAGATGCTAATACTCACGAGTGCCAATATTATATAGAGCATATGTCTACAGTTCATTTGTGGCTAAATAAAAATTAGTTAATGATAAACTTGTTAACATTTTATGCTTAAGACTTTTCGAAAAGGCACGTCTTTTTGCAAACTAACGTATAAATATTCGTTGTTGGATAATAGGAAGGAGGTGAAAGATAGTAGAATTAGAATAGGATAGACTGCTGTAAGCACTATATTTTCAAAATGATGATATTCAAGGAGACTATGTTGCATGTATAAAATTTGAAGGATCAATGAAAGAACTTTGATTTCATGGCGCATTTTTGGTATCAATTATTTATTGAATTAATTGAAAATATTATCAAGTTGTCTCCAAGATTGATATTTCGTTGTTATTTAAATTGACATATCAAGTATATTCTCAGTTTATCGATACACATCTGTTGTATTTGTGTGATGTGATTGGTTGGTTCTTTCAAGTAGAGATTAAATCCTTCAAGTCATTCATAGTAATCTATATCATTTGGATCACTAAGAAGAGTTTGATAATTACATTCTTGCATGTTTATACAAGTTATAAACTAATATCATATGCCAAATAATTAGAGTCCCTACCAGACATAAGTCATTCATCTAAGGCTTTCACTTGACTCTGTTTTACCCAACAAGGCACTGGTCTTACTTATCCTTTTAGGTTTTATCCATTTTATTTACATCTCTTAATTGAACATA
This sequence comes from Sequoiadendron giganteum, assembly GCA_007115665.2. NCBI lineage: Eukaryota > Viridiplantae > Streptophyta > Pinopsida > Cupressales > Cupressaceae > Sequoiadendron > Sequoiadendron giganteum. The sequence goes on along the minus strand of CM021108.1, from coordinate 54,162,779 downwards.
ATAATTCATACCTTAATATTGCATATACAATTTATACCAAATTAGGATCATATCTTTCCACTATCAAATTACCATTTGTGGATAGTTAGGTCAGGTAGGAAACATAATTCAAAATTTGTGTCATTCGTATAGGTGCACCCGCCTAGGTTTAGCAGAGCCTTAAGAGTAGAGGGTTCAACCATATTGGTTGGCCTTGTTAGTTGGCCATTAACGTAGTGAGAGAGTGGCAACCTCTTGTGGTTCATTCAAACCAACATTTTTGAGACCCAACACCTTCTCATTTGTAATGAGTGAGACTAGGTTAGAAGGGCTAATTATAAGTTGTAGAAGGCCAGAATTGGCAAGTAGATTTTAGAAATTCATTGTAGGGGAGGAGAGAGATTGGAAATTGTTATATAATGTTGGAGAAGTAATGCAACTGAATTGTTGATTTGGCAAACTTTGTATTTACCTTTGGTAGTTTATGGTTTCTTGTTCTCAATTCTCAGTGTTAGATGTCAGATGCTAGTTTTTTAGTTCTTTCATGTCAATGGTGAAATGTTAATGATGTTGATCGATCTCCAGTTCATACTTTTAGCAATTTTTTGATTGTAAGTTGCTGTGTAAAGTTATTATGGGCCTTATTTTATACTAAGTTCAACTATGGATACTTGTTTACATTGCGCCATTTATTGGGTATGTGGATGAATGTTCGTAGTCTAAAAATATTCAATTTCCTTAGAAGATTGCAACTTTTATGTGGAGTTGTGGGCTTGTCCTTGATCAAGCAGAGATTGGTTTTATTGGGGATCTGTCCATTTGCAACATTCATCATTGTTGTGATTGATCTTAGATGTTAGCATTAGGATCTCTCTGAAACCCTTATCTCTTTTCCTGTTTATTTTGAATTTGGGTTAGTTTTAGGATTGAAAGCATCACTGTATTGCTACATTTGATGAATGTACACTTCCAACATTGTTCATTTGTAAGGCCCCTTGTGATTACCAACATTTTCACATTTATCACTAAGTTGTTTTATTTGCATTGTCAAGACCTGACATTAGAGACCTTGGGGTTATCTCTTTGTTCATAGAGATTTACCTTTCAAGAGAGATAGGATATCATATTATGTTTGAGTTTTTGTTGTACAGAAAAAACCATCAAAAGATTGGAGGTTGAATGAAGGTGGCATTGCTAGAAGCTGAATGAGCATTCATGTTGAAAATATGAGATATGATAGATCTCTAAATCTGAAGTACAAATTCTGAGTCCAAATGGAAAAGCAACCTTATGCTTTCCATGATTGAAACAGGCTCCAAATTGATTTTCCTCAACTTTGTGTGTCTTTGAATAAGAGATTGGATCTCTGGAATAGTAAGGGTTTGCCTCACTATGCATTATCAGACCAGTGTAGAATCCATAATACTTGTAGGCATAATGAGTTTGAATGCTTAACCTTTTTGGGTAAAATCGAGATAGTTTTGCAAAGGGATATTTTCATACAGAACCTGCCTGAACCATTGGCCTCCATAGATTTAGAGCTTGTTGATGCTGTAGTTGAGGCCTTTACAAAGATATTTAAAGATCAACTTAGTAGTGGTAGGTGTTTGCAAGATTTTATCTCATCTAAATGGTGTAGAGTTCATAGTGCATCTCATTCAGAATTCAATTGCCATCATGTGTGGATATTATCGTTAAAGTTGGGAGATATCTAGAATGGAGAGAGAATTTAGTCAAAGAATGTACTACAGAGGAGACAAATTTTGGATCTAAAGAATGTGCAACAAGTGTTGATCCACCCACAAATCAAGCAACATGCCATAAGGAAGAGTCTAAAATATCTAAGGCAATGGAGGTAGCTGATGAATATTCAAGTGAAGAACAACCTGGAAACACAATGGATGTTGTTCTTATAGAGGCTAACCAAGTGTCTAAAATGGAAAATGTAGTTGAGAGTGAACAACAACAGGAAGAAGATCTAGGTCAGATCTCCTTTGTTCGTGATGAAGATCTAATACAGACTAGATATGATGAGTTTGTGGCAATATTTTTGAAGGATTGGTTAAGCCTAAGTTATAGGGTATTCCTAGAGGAGTTGTTGTTACCAACTTGGGGGTATTTGGGAGTCCTCCATCCTTCCTCTCTTTTCTGCATTTCATCTCCATTTTTGGAGAGGGGTTTTCTTCCCACTAGGTTTTCCCCTTTTCTCTGTTTATTGGAGATTTTTTGTATTTTCATATCATTTTTACATGGGTACCTAAAATGGCCATCATGTAGTTGAGACCCATCATCTTTGCATAATCATTGCATTTTCATTTCCTCCCTAAGTTGCATTTATGGGGGGTGTTAGTGTAATTAATTAATTAATTATTACACTAGCATAAGTTAACTTAGGTCTGCATTTAATCATTTATTCCTAGTTTGCATTATTAAATAAATCATAAATAATGTTGTTGAGATAAGATTTCCTTCTAGAATATGAGTTGTCTTTTCTAGAACTTATCTCAATCAGTTCATCATTCCCTAGGTAGGTTGTTAGGGTTTTATGTTGTCACATGATATTTAATCAAGACACATGACAACATCTTAATGCATCTTTTATCTCACCCTTTCCTATATAAGGAGGGTTATTGTATCATTTGTAACATATATTTTCATATTTCATATCTTATCATTTGAGAGGTCTTAATATCAAGCAAGCTCATTCTTGCATATCCTCTTGTGGAAGGTTTATCATTTTTTTGTAGGTGTTCTTAGGTGTTGAGCTAATATATTCAGCTCTTACATGGTATCAAAGCAATTTGAGGCTCTTACATCTTAATGGCCTTACGAAAGAAAGTTAAAATGCTTCAAGTCTTTGGGGACTCCAAGCTAGTAGTAAAAAAAGTAAGAAAATTATACTCCTGACATGATAGATGATTAGAAAATTACAAACATATGGTATGGGATCTTATAGAAGTCCTAGACACATTTAACATCCAACTGATCCCTCACTCCAAAAATCACACTGTTGATGCCTTAGCCTAGGCCACTAGTACCTTGCAACCACTCTCTCTTGCTGGCCTAAATAATTGCACCATAGAGCTTACTTCAAAACCATCTGTGTCAGATAATGTAACCAATTTCTAGGTGTTCAATGGAAATGAGTATATCCTAGATTTCATCACAAGCTCTAATGTATTTGCAACCCAGATCATTGATGAGACAGAGCCCAAGGAGGCTAAATTAGACATAGAGGGAGTCATCAATCTGAAAACAAACACGATACCTCAAAGAAATGGTCCAGCTAGAAAGGATATTTGACTTAGATCAGATAAGGGATCAATATCAACAAATAAAGAAGGATTCCATTAATAATCTGTGTGACGCTCACAACCTAGGGATGCCTGAAGAAGTCAAGAATGTGTTCATTGGTAAAGTATGCATTCCAGAAGAGAAACAAGGGATCGTTGATGCCCTGGACACATATAACAATGTGGTTTCTTGGAGTTATGAGGACTTGAAAAAGCATGACAACCTGATTATCACTCATACCATCCCTCTCAATTCAGATGTGAGACCTTTTCGATAGTGTTAGTGCCCAATCAACACATTGATACAACCCATTATCTATAAAGAAGTATGGAATTTGTTGTTTTCCAAAATTATATTCCTAGTTAGACACTCCATGTGGGTGGAAAACTTGGTTCGAGAAAGAAAAAAGAATAGAGAAATGAGGTTGTGTGTGGATTTTCGCAACTTGAATAGAGCCTCAGAAAAGGACAACTATCCAGTGCCCTCATTAGATGAGGTATTACAAATAATTAATGGATCTTAGATGACGTTTTTCTTGGATGGGTACTCCAGATATAAGCAGGTGATGGTGTAGTATGAAGACAGACATAAAATATCCTTTACCATGAAATAGGGAACATTTGCATACAAAAGAATATTGTTTGGATTAATCGATGTTGGAGCCACCTTTTAGCATGTGATAGACATTGCTTTCAAGGAAATAATTGGAAAATGAATAATCATCTATATGGATGATCTTACTATGTTTTTGAAGAATAGAGGAGATCATGTTTTTGATCTTTGTAAGGTCTTCCAAAGGTGCAGATAATTTGGTGCTTCTTTGAATCTGAAGAAATGCATTTTCAGAGTTATGGAGGGAAATTTGCTTGGACATGTGATCTCTGAAAATGGAATTTCTATAGACCTCAAGCACATCTAGGCCATAATGAAAATCGAGTTGCCAGGAAATAGGAAGGAACTAAAATCTTTCTTTGGGAAAATAAAATTCATGCAAAAATTTATCATAGGCTTCATTGATATAGTCAGCCCTCTAAATTCCATGCTGAAGTAGGATGCCAAAGTTGAATGGACACTAAAATCTAAGCAATCTTTTAAAGGAATTAAGAAAGTGATTGTTGATGCACCAGTGTTGGTTAGCCCAAATTACCTGAAGCCCTTTTACATTTACTCATTTACTTCATACCACTCTTGTGCCAGTATATTGACTTTGAAAGATGATGAAGGAAATGAGCACCCTATTGCTTTCATGAGTGCTCTATTTAAAGATGATGAGTTGAGATACCACAATGTTGAGAAGAAAGTGTATGCCTTGGTTAGAGGAGTCAAGAAATTTAGACACTACATCTTGCGGAATAATGTGTTTGCAATCATACCCAATCTAGTGGTTAAAAATTTGCTAATGCGGAATGATCTGGGAGAAAGAAGAGCCAAATGGGTTACTTTACTACAAGAATATGATATTGAGATTCAACCCATGAAGATAGTTTGAGGACAGGCCCTCACCCAGGTGATAGCCAAAACAATAGCTGAAGTAGGGCCCTAACTCAGTGTGTAGAAGTATCAATTGGAGGATGTTTCTCTTGGGGAGTGGTATGATGATATATAATACTATCTATTGAATCACAAGTGTCTGTCCTAGTTGTAGGGAGTAAAAAATAATTCTCTAAGGCTGAAGAGTAGAAAATATATGTTGTAAGGATCTATTCTATATAAGAGAAATCATGAAGGTATCTATCTTAGATGCCTTGGCAAAGAAGAAGAAATGTGAGTAATGAAGGAATTAAATGGAAAATTTGGTATTGGCCATGGATCTAGCCCTTCAACTGCTCATCAAACCTTGTGGGCTAGGTATTATTGGCCGACAATGCTTAAAGATGCATACAACCATGTTAGTACCTATCATGTTTGCTAGAATACTACTCTCAGAGAAAGAATTTTTGCTCTCTCACTCCAGCCAGTCCTAGAGGTAAGGTCGTTTGCTCAATGGGGCCTTGACTTCATTGGTCCTGTAAGCCCACCCTCTTCTATGGGCCATAGTTACATTCTAACCTCCTTTGATTACTATACTAGATGGATCAAAGCAATATAATGTAGACAATGCACTACTAAGGTGGTAACTAATTTCCTAGAAAGTTTTATTTTGAATCACTTTGGTTGCCCTGTGTGTGATAATGGCCCTACCTTTTCCTTGCTTAAATTTTCTAGTTGGGCTTTCGATTATGACATTGCACTTAAATTCTCATCCAACTATTATCCCCGATGCAATGGCCTAGCTGAGTCAACAAGAAAAAAATTGATAACTGTGATTAAAAATTTGTTTGATAAGAACCCCAAAGAGTAGCACACCCAATTGCATTTTTCTCTTTGGGCAGATCGCACTCGCCACAAGGTTGCCTTGGGGAATTCCTTGTTCTTCCTTGTCTATGGAATTGAGCTTGTTTTCCCCGTTCATCTCAAAATTCCCACACTTCAGTTTCTTAATATGTACTATGAGGAGGGAGAGGGCTAACAAGATCGCTTGGTTGAGTTACTACATTTAGAAGAATTTTGTGATAGAGCACTTGAAAATTTTGCCAAACACCAAGGCGTAGTTAAAAGATGGTTTGATCATCGAGCCAAATTAAAGGCCAATGAATTTTTTGATTTGGTCCTCTGTTGGGACAAGGCCCATGAAAAAAAAGGGGGACATAAAAAATTCAACAAGCTCTAGCTTGGCCCCTTTCAAATTTCATAAATCTTAGGAGATATTGCCTTTTGCCTCAAGACCCTCACTAGAGAGGATGTCCCATTGCCTGTCAATGAGCAACATCTCAAGCATTATTTCCTTTCCTGAGAATCCAAATATTTCCTTTGTATATAGCTGTATATAGGCTAGTTTAGGTTTCCTTTGCTTCACTATTGCATTTTCTCTTTCGCTCATTTCTCAGCTATTTTTTTTTGTTTTGTTGAGGGTTTCTTTGTTCTTGATGTGGTGGTCATGTTTGTCTTAATGAACAGCTCACTTCACTACCCGCTCTCACTTATTGTTTGGATAAATCTTAACTTTTAATTATTAGTCTTTGATCGTCTCTGTGGAGTTGATTTCCCTATTTGAACTCTAGCTTGACCTAGGATAAAACCCTTGTTTGAATCTTTCACACCTATCTCGGATCATACACAAGAACACACTTTAAAAAATTTTCAAGGAGTTGTGTGGTAGCCATTAGGAGGGCTTGGCAAGTGAAAAATCTTAAGTCTACTCTAGTGAATACTATGATTCCAAACCCACCATGAGCTTTAGTTCTTATATGGTTGAGAAAAAAGAGAAAGAGTACCAAAAAGAAAATATCAAGAAAAGAAAAAGAAAGCAAGAAAGGTTAAAATATACAACTATGTGGGTGTGTGAATATCTCTATCGGGGCTATGGATGCCCAAATAGCAATAGAGAAATGCTTGTGGAATCACAACAATAACTCCATCGGGGCTATGGATGCCTGACTGGTAGCGGACAATGTCCAGGTTACTTTTGGGGTTAGACAACTTATGTAGCTTGCCTTGCTTGATCAACAGTTGTTTGTACAATTTCTAAGGAAAAGGAATGAATTCACTATGCACACACTTCTAGGATATTCTTGTGACTTCATTCAATTAAGGATCTCATCCTCCTTTGAGTTCCTAGTTCATTTAAGGAAACTAGCTTTCAGTCTGTGAAACCAGAGATTCTCGGTTCTGAACGAATCTTTATCCTCAAAATGCTTGGGAGCATTCTCCCAGTGAAGTCATCCTCGTTCAGAATGAGGACCCTATATTTTCACCTTTACTGGGTTTCTTTTTGTTCTTGCCTTATTTTGCATACCCCTATTTTTGAACATCAAGGTGGTCATAGGCCCCTAAAGTCATTATCTTTAGTTGACCAAGTTCACCACTCCATAATTCCTAAGTCCTTGGCTTCTATGGGTTTCCTTTGGAAAATTTCCTTTTCCTTTTCAGCCCAACATCCTTCGCCTTATGCATGTTCACAGTTGTGGGCCACTCCTTGTGGGTTTTCATGTTGTTTTCACCGCTCTACCGGTGGTCAACTTGGGATGTTCGCTCGCATGGTGGGCTCCACATCTTCCATCACCATTTCCTTTGCAAACTCCAGTGGCACTATCCCGACTTTTGTCTGTGCGGACCTTGACATTCTCGCCACTATCGTGCTGAAACCCATATCTAGCTACCTCAACTACCACCATACTTGCAATTAATGTGGATCATTAATGCCAAAAGTCCTATAGATAGGCCAACTTGACTTGTCATTTTCACTTTGCCAGTTAGAAATTTGTCAAAGTTCTAGTCTGCCGCTACCGCCGTTGCACCCACACGATCTCCAAGATGTTTCAAAGATTGAAATTCATCATTTTCTTCGGGTTTCTCAGGTGGGTTCATTGCCACCCAGTCAAAATTATCTTTAAATTAAGTTTTTCAAAAATGCTTGAAATCCTAAGGAAAAACTTTAAATCTATAAAAATAGCTAAATGAACTTCACATTCCACATAAACCCAACTAAGAAAAACCTTGAAAACATGTTAAAATTGGCCCCTACAGCCCTTGCGGAATTTGAACTCCCTATGGTTATTCTTCACTAGCACCATGAAGTTTCTATAGCCCGCACCTCTATCATCGATATTTAAACAATAAAGCTCCAAAAAATTACACAAAAAACATTCGACCAATGACCCTCATGGGTCTGTGTTTGTGGGCCACTATGTGCGGGAGGCCTTCACCCTGCCATTGTTCTAGAAAAGACTATCCATTGAATCCCTCCTGCATTCTGGGTTTCACCTAGACCTTCATTGCCGACAAATGAATGCAACCTAAGTCCTTCTGCGCGTCGTTACTCATAGAAATCTATCCGCTCTTTGCTGCCACATTAATGACTATCCTAAAATGGTGCAGCCTCTGCATTTGCCTGCCCTACAAACCCCACAATCCTTCCTATCATTTGGTCTACACAAACAAAAATTCCAAGTGTTAAACCCTTTGCGGGTTGGCCTTTATGGACAACTATCTGCAAACCGCCCTCTTATCGCCATCATTCTAGAACAACCATCGAGGTTCATTGTTCCACCATGTGGGTCTCAACCTCAACATCTGCCTCAAGACTATAATGAAAGAAATGACTAAGTCCTAGATGTTGATGGTGTTTTCCACACAACAACAACTCAGATAGAATATGATATCCTATCTCTCTTGAAAGGAAAATCTCTATGGGAAAAGAGATAACCCCAAGGTCTCTAATGTCAGGTCTTGACAATGCAGTAAACAACTCAGTGATAAATGTGAAAATGTTGGTAATCACAATGGGACCTTACTACGAGAAAACACTAAACTTTGAATTTATCAAATCTAGCAATGTATTGATACCTTGAAACTTGATGTAACTCAGATAATAAAGAAACAACAAAAGATAAGGTTTCAGAGATAATCTTAAAACTATTTCTAACCCTAAGATTGAAAATGCCAAACGATAAAATGCTCAAAATGGACCGATCTCTCATAAACTACTTTCCGCTTAACCCAGATGAATCTGCAATGTCACATAAATAGTGCAATCTTCTAAGGTATTTAAATATTTTCAAATCACAAAAATTCATTCACTCAATCCTATTGCAATTGAGATGAATAAACCATCATAATTGAACTAAGCAAAAATATAAGTCTAGGATAAATTTACAAAGCAGCCAACAATCAGTTAACTACAAAAAGTATGGACTAGAGATCGCTGCAAACATTTCAAACATGAAACACTAAGTATCACCAAACAATTCAACTATAGACTCATAAGCAATTTGAAAGATAGAAGAACAAGAACCATGCTAGATGAACTCCACAAGATAGATACCAAACACAATATCTTTCTTATATTGAATCATCCAAAGTAGCAACAATTCAAGTTTTCTATTAAACTACTTGCTTGCAAATAAACCCTAATTCACTCTAATATCACACTCTATCTCTATTCTTCTATATGCCTTCTCTAATTTTCCTATCTATATTCTTGAATGAGGCAACATGCCTATTTTATAGAGAATCCCTAAGATAGGTCGGCCCAAATTAAGAATTTACAATAAAAACATGACCTACAAGAAGTCGTCCTTAAAGATATTTCGAATACAACATAAAATGTGCCATGGGCACCAATTTCATCCAAAACTGCCAAGATACCAAAAGGTCGGCCCAATACATGTGAATAGTGGGAAGCACGAATCTCAATGTAGCCCTATATAGCTACTCCTCATCCTTGTCCTTTGCTGGATCTTCCTCACCATGTACGGCCAATAGGACCCTATCCAACTCATGAACAGGTGGCACAGGCAAAACCCTAATCTTTCTCTCAAGAGACCTCATGTCATCTCTTGCCTACCTAACTGTACCATCCCAATCAGCTTTGTTATTCAAAAACCTATCAATAACTGCAATATGGGTTGTAGCATCATCCAATTGATGTTCAGTAATTGGCCCTTCACTGACTAGAGAATAAACATCCCTCCACCATTCTCTAAGCTGCTCCAAACTGAGATGTTTTGGAGCAAACTTCTTCCTTCCAATCATGACCTCAAAGAATGAAATGCACTTATCATGAACACCAGTCAGAGCATCCTCAATTTGCCTCACCTATTTATTGATCTTTTTCAGGGCCTTCTGCCTCATTTGCAAGATCTCAAACCATTCCCAAGGTTCAGAAACTACTGGAAAAGGAAGAATCTTGCACTATACCAATTTGTCTTCAGTAAATCCCATGATTGTTGTAGTCATCTATAGCAAGATGTTGGTATCCACATTATCTTGTGCCAAAGTAGCCTTTAACCAATCTATCGATCTTAATGCATCCCCTCCAGTTGACAATATGCCCTTAATGGCATCATCCCCTTTAACTTGGACACTCTGCAACAAGGAAACTGCAGCATGTGAGGTGCCCTTCATCTTTTCTAACTCAGAGATCATTTCCTAGGGTAGGAATCCTGCAAATGAAGAGGAGGAGCTGATAGCTTGCAAAGGTTTCATCAATTATTGCAAATACTTCTTTAGTTTTTCATTCTCCTTCTCCAGCTCATGTCTAGTTTGCACTGCCTTTTTCAATCTCCCCACAATCACTGCACTAGAGCCCTCATATTCTTCAATGTCCTGCTCCATAGTAGCATGCCCCAAGTCAACAATCTACACATTATAATCTTGGGTAGTCACATTGTCTCTATCTTTATTCAGAGCAGGGTTAGCAATGTGAGCCACTCTGTTACCTAACCCATCTCTCTCAATCCTTCACACCACCCTCGCTTTCTTCTTAGTTTTCCCACTTTCCACATTAGCCATAAGGGCTTCCCAATCAGGAGGAGAATCTTCTACTATTACCATTTTCCTCTTCAAACCTTTCTCAAGCCAATACAAAATAGCGGACCCAGTGGGCACTGTATCTTTCTTATCTGCCCTTGCTCTTGCTAGTCAGCAATTGTAACTTTTTCGGCACTGGGACTTTTAGGAATTTCTGCAGTTGAGATCTCCTTCTCTTTTAACTGTTCTTCCACAACAACCTGCACTAGTGAAAGGGGCCCTAGCTGGTATCTCCTCCTCCTTTTGAGAATACTTTCCTATTTGTTCTTTTGCAAGAGAGTTTGCATGTGATACCAAGGGAGACTGTATTACCTTATAAATCTTTACCTCTACATTAAATAGGTCTCCTTCTTGAAACTCTTCCTCGCCCAAATACTTAGGACTTTCATCCTTCCTTGGATCCTCCTGTGTGTTATCGGTATCCTAAAGAATAGAGGGATCCACCTACTCAATCACAGGAATACTCACCAAAATTTTTTCCTTTACTATTGTATCCCTTGGGGAAGGAGTCCTTGATCTCCTCATGTAAACTTGTTTCTTTTCCCCTGAACTTTCCACCTCTACCATTGGTTGTTCAACTTCCTTGTCAACCTTAGGAGCTTCCTCCACCTTTCATTATAGTTTGGTGATTACTCTTTTCTTTATCAGTGGTGGAGCACTCTCAACCTCCTCCTCTTCTTGATTCTTCTCAACTTCTTTCTTTGAGGCATGCTTCCTCTTCTTAGTAATAGTCTTCCTCTATTTACTAACCTCTGCAGCCTTCTTAGCTTGAACTTCCCTTACCTGGATCCTAAGAGGAGAATCCACCTTTTCTTTCCCTTTAGGATTTGGTTCAAGTGACCCCTCGGAAGAAGAATGAGACTCTAAGTCTCCCATCAGATCATAGGTGCATGGGACACCTTCACCTTCCAACTCTAGCATTTTGTGTTTCAACCACATCTTGGTGTATTTGATTACTGGGGCCATGACCTGATCTAAATCAGTCTTTTCTTCCTCTAACTAGTCAACTTTCCCCACTGGTTTATTCTTTACTGCCTCATAGACATGACCTTGGATCACATTTCCATCCTCCTCAACTTGGTTAGGGATGGATTTCACATTATATAGCCTTACCAAATGAACTGGCAACCTAGAGAACTTCTTCTTTCTTACCTCGAACTCATCGGCTAGGTTGATCTAGTAATCCTCAATGTGAGCCTTATGGCTATATTCCCTACTAGCCTTCTTCTGAGCCTCACTAGTGATATCAAACCTTGCCCTCTTGGAGTGGAAAGAAAGCCCAAAAGTACTCATCTCTTCCTCGGTAGCATGAGTAGAGTGAATAGAAGGGCACACTTCATTCATTCCAATTTTCAAGGGAAAATCATTCCCAAAACCTGCCTTATGCATGTCTCCCTTTACAACATTGTCGAAGTCACAGATCTTCCTAGTGACTTCCAACAACACAACATGATCAGTGGGATATCTAGGGAGTCTGTAGGGAGCCCTCTGAAAGCCATCAATTCTGATGTATGAAAAGGTTGGGAACTGGATAAACCATGCTCCATATATCTTTATCAATTCTTCTGCCTTGTTTGAGATTCTCACATGCTCTGCACCTTGGAGCAATCTAGTGATGTACATTGTGAATGCATCATTAGACCTCCGGTAGCTTCCTCTAGTTAGATGCAATTGTGGATACACTTCATAGATAGCATCCTGTCCAAAAATACCCCTAGTGCTCAATCCATAGTACGGATGAAGTCTTGCCAATGAATATACTAGGTAGGAGGTCATGGTGAATGTCTTGGTTTGCAGGACATTACACAACTGTTCATGGATCACTGCACTGATGAATCCCGACCAATGGTAGTTTGTTGCCTGCTCTATTCTAGCAATGACATTAAACATCCATGTCTCAAATACACCAGCACTCTTCAATCCTATTAACCTGCTGAGAAGGCTGTTAGCATATAATATTCCCTCTTAAACTTAAGCCTAAATAGTTGCTTTGGCAACTTGGAGAAGTGGGACTTAGGCTTCTCTAGCCAAGAGTTGATCACCTGTTGTGACTTGACTACATTTTCCTCATAATGCTTCTTGGCACCATCTAAGTCAAAGGCCACCATGTATGACCTATCAGGGATATCAAAAGTTGCATCAATAGACACAGGACTAAAACCTACCAGAATCCTACCCTGAGGACCAATTATCCTCTGTGTGGCCCTATCATAATTCCTGGCACACTCTAGTACCAACTCATAACACTGCATTGTGGGAGGGAAACTAGCCACATGGGCCAACCTAGAGTCCACCATTCTCCTAGAAAGCAAAGAAGGGTTTGGTGTTGAAATCTCAGCCTTGAATTCCTCATAGTCCCACATGCCTACGTTGGTATCCATGATTCTTGACCAAATAGAAGTGATTGTACTTTCAGGAATTCGGCTCCTTACGTCTAGTTTTACCTTTTCCGCATCCATTATAATAGAATTCTTTGCCCCTGGATCTGATGCCTTCCCCTTGCCTCGACCAGCAACACCTTGTCCTGATCCCACCTGCAAGCACAAAGAAAACAACTGTAATAAGATCCATAAGAAATAAGAAGTGCAGGAAGTCAACTTCTTAAAATTCAAGAATTAGCCCCCCTCGTGGATTCCACATTGGAAAGGATTTTTGAGAAAATCTAGACTAGACAGATTCCAACAAACCAAGCATGCAAAGTCCCATAATATCACTTAAATCCAACAACTAACAAAGGAAAACCATTAAAAACACTTAGCATAAGCTCCCTAAATCAATCAAATAGTTTACCAACAAACCAATCATTTATAACCATCAAATCCAACATTTCCTAGAGAAAACCCGAAAGAATCTGCCAGAGACGGATTTTGGTGAAAAAAGCAATAGTTATAACTAATCCGAGAAAAATGAAGAGACACGGACAATTCGGGACAATCCGGATGGAACGGATTTTGGTGAAATCCAAATATAACATTATTAAAGCACGAAATTAGTAAAACGACTTGACCACGAACATCGGGAAAATCCAAATGGAATGGATTTTGGCGAGACCAAACGAAATCCAGTAAAAGGTGATAAAAGAGAAAGAGAGAGAAAAGTCAGGGAAATCTGAGGGAAGCGGAATTTCGCAAGGACCTCGAAAACCTGAACCTACCTACATCTTCACTACTTTCACCAAAACGATCCAAATCCCTCCGAACCAAAGACAGAACTCCAAAACCAACTTAACCTAGGCCTCCAATGACTGATACACGAACCTAGAACATTCTTCACAACAATTTGAAGAGGATTGGTCATGCCCTAGGTAAAGAACCCTAAATGTCCACCATGAAAGCACAGGGGACAAAGCACGACTCACTCATACCAGAATGGGGAGTTTAAAACTAAAGCAAGCAAGTGCCCAAACTCAATAAGAAATACCAGACCAAGCATAAACGTTCAATCAATCAAACGGATTGGTACATTAATAGAAAACCCCAAAATGCTCAATGATGATGCACACCCAAGAAAACCAGGAAACCATAAAGTACTCCCAAGCAAACGAAGAAAAGCAACTTAAGTCAACAGAGAAAAGAGCACATCTACATACCATGGAAGCGTAAAGGCTGAAACTAGTGAAGCTGACAAATAACCATTTAATGCAAGCAGGATACAATCCACGCATTGGAAATGCAAACGCTCAATCCAAATGGCTTCAAAAATCCAGATATCCAACAAAACACTAAGAACTCCAAATCACAAGCCCAAATGATAGCAAATGCACAAACTCAAATGACCAATTACTTCCCAAAGAATCAATATATCAAAACTCCAAAACCTCGACACAAACGCCATTAATGCATTCAACAAGACAACCATGACCATGAAAAAACCTAGGGATTCGACAAGGCGACAAAATTCGGGGAAATCTAGACCATATGGATTTTCCCAAAAACAGGGCAAAAGGAAGCAACTTCGGATATTGAAGGGAAACCGAGAGAATCCGACCCAGGCGAATTTTCTCGAAAACAGTGAAAAACCCAAGATTAAGTCCAAAACTTAAGATTTTCAATGAATTTCATAAGTGTGCCACTTCAATTGGAAAAATGGATATTAAAGCACAAACCCAGGCAAACAAAATTCCCTCAAAAGAAGGGCCAAAACACAAAAAAGCGAAGAAAGAGGGTTCCCACTTTCAGTGGGGTGTGTGTGCAAAACTGCACAACAAATGGTGACTCCACTGGGGAAATGCTCTAGAGCATTTCAAGGATAAACTAGAATCAAGAACCCAAAATCTCTGGTTTCAATCCTCTCGTAAATACTTCTAAGAACAAAGTTTCAGAAACCACAAGCAAGAAGACATTTTCTTATACCAGGGTCCAAGTGTATGTATTATGCATTGATTCCCATCCTGTAAGTGCAATGGGAACAAGAATAAATCTGACCAAGGCTACATAAAGGTTCAAACTCCAAAAGCAACCTAGATAGAGCCTCATTGTCAGTCAAGTGTTCATAGCTTTGGCGAGGTTATCATTGTGACCCTCCCAAGCATAGCTCTACTGCTAGCCAGGCGTTTATAGCCCCGGTAGAGATACTAGGATACTCTTGATAAGGTGAAACTTTCAAATTTTTAAAATTTCTTCTTTATTTTTTTATTATTTTTTTTTAGAACTTTCTCGTTCACCTTTGTAAGTAATGAAACTCACGCTCAGGGATGAGTAACACAGTGGCACTGAAGCAGAATATAATATTTTTCACCAGGCCAGACTACCCAAGAACCCTATGTAACTCCAGAAATTTTCCTTTAATGTGAAATGTGAGACCCAAAATATACTCCAAGTTGTATCTAAAACAAGTGATTCTAATTCCAAGTACAAAGAACACCAGATAAAAGAAATCCACCATCTGATTCTGAAAAACTGATTAAAGTTTATAAATAAAATTTTTAGAACAGTCCCAAACAAAATACCCCTGTGCATAGGTGCAACAGCCCCAAGGAAACCAGAAAACCCAAAGCAAAAAACAAAATGAAAAGTAGGACAAACCATAGAAAACCTAAACTACCAAAACAAACCCAGAAACAAGGCAAAACAGAAAGAAAACCTACTCTAGCTATGTACAGGATGAACTACAAGCAGTTCAAGGTTGAAAAGAATGCTTCAAATACTGCCCATTAATAGGCAGTGGGATATCCAAACCAGTGAGGGTTTTCAAATGAAAAGCATTATCTCCCAAAATTTTTGAAATCTGGTAAGGACCAAGCCAAAGTTTATCAAATTTACCGTGCTCTCCCTTACGATCATGGGCTTTATCCCAGTAGAGAACTAAGTCTGAAATTCTAAAGGCCTTTACCTTAGCTCTCCTATCAAACCTTCTTTTTACTACACCCTGATGTTTAGCAAACTTTTCTAGAGCTTCATCTCTTTTCTCTTCCAAGTGCAACAATTCAGCCAAACGGGCTTCACGTTTATCTTCTTCATTGTAATACTCATTAATAAACTGCAAGGTAGGGATTTTCAACTAGATGGAAAACACAGGTTCCAAACCATACACCAGGTGATAAGGAGAGGTTCCTATGGATGCCTTCTATCTAGTACAGTTAGCCCAGAGAGAAAATCGAAGTTGGGTGTGCCAATCCTTAGGATTTTGTTCTAATAATTTATGGATAACTGTCAGTAAGTTCTTATTAGAGGACTTAGCTAGACCATTACCCTGAGGGTAATAATTGGATGAAAACTCAATAACAATCCCATGATCAAACACCCAATTAGAAAACTTCAATGATGCAAATGCAGGACCATTATCAGAAACTAAAGACAATGGACAACCAAAACGATTAATAATTCTCGATTCAAGAAAATTAATTAGCACATCCGAAGTACATTGTTTGCAAGCAAGAGCCTCTATCCATCTAGTAAAATAATCAGTTATGGTAAGAATATACCTGTGGCCTACAAAAGATGGAGGATTAATTAGACCTATGAAGTCCATACCCCACTGAGCAAATGGTTTTACCTCTATGACAGGCTGTAGTGGAAGAGCTACGTGTTTTTCCTTACTTGCTGTAGTTTGGCATATATGACAAGTTCTCACATGCTAGTGTACATCTTTGAACAAAGTAGGCCAATAATAGCCTACTCTCAAAATCTAGTGTGCAGTGGATGATGTAGAACCATGGCCCGTGCCATATTTCTTATGAAATTCAGTCATCAATCTGACAGCTTCTTCTTTTCCCAAACATCTCAAGTATACCCCCTCATGATTTATTTTATATAGTATAGCTCCTTTCATCATAAAACTTCCACTCTTCAAGCACAAGGCTCACCTCTGAACTGTGTTAAGGTGATCAGGACACTGTTGATTCAGTAAATAGAAAATAATTTCATCATGCCAATCTCCTGGAGATACCTCTTGAAGGTAATAATGTTGAGTTGTGAGATCAGGACCTGTCTCAGCCATTGTCTTCATAAGCCCTTGTCCTCTCACTAATTTCATGGGCTGGATTTCCATATCATATTCTTGCAACATAGTTACCCATTTGGCCCTTCGTTCACCTAGCTCATTTTGCATTAACAACAATTTTATTGTAGGATCAGGCACTATGGAAAAAACTTTATTCCTCAGGATATAATGCCTGAACTTCTTCACTTCTCTAACCAAAACATAGGCCTGCTTTTCTACATTATGGTATTTCAATTCTGCATCTTTTAAGGGAGTACTCATGAAGGCTATAGGGTGTTCATCCCCTTGATCAGACTTTTGAGTTAACATTGCAGCACAAGAGTGATTAGAAGCGAATGAATATATATAAAAAGGCTTAGTGTAATCTGGACTCACCAATACAGGAGCTTCAACAATAGCTTTCTTGATTTCAAGAAATGCCTCCTTGGCTTCCACACTCCATTCTATCTTTGCTTCTTGTTTTAACATAGCATTTAATGGCTTAACTATCTTTGCAAATCTAGTGATAAATTTCCTAACAAAGTTAATCTTGCCAAAGAATGACTTCATCTCTTTTTTACTTGCAGGAGGCTGAATCTTCAAGATAGTCTGAATTCTTTCAGGATCAATAGCAATACCCTATTCTGAGATAATGTGTCCTAATAACTTTCCTTCTATGACTCCAAAGATGCACTTTCTCGGATTAAGTGAAATACCAAACTCTCTACATCTTTGAAACACCTTGCATAAATCTGTTATGTGATCACCTCGTTTCTTTGAAAAGACAGTCAAATCATCCATATAAATGATGATGCACTTACCAATTATATCCTTAAAAGCAATTTCCATGGCTCTCTGGAACGTAGCTCCAGCATTGATCAACCCAAATGGCATCCTTCTGTAAGCAAAGGTTCCCCATTTAGTAGTAAAGGCAGTTTTGTGTCTATCCTCATATTGCACCATAACTTGGTTGTATCTAGAATACCCATCTACAAAGGACATCATTTGCGATCCATTGACAATCTGAAGCAGTTCATCCAATGAAGGAACCAGATAATTATCCTTTTCTGATGCTCTATTCAGATTCCTAAAATCCACACATAGCCTGATTTCTCCATTCTTTTTCCTTACTGGAACCAAATTCGCCACCCAAGTAGAATGTCTTACTAGAAATATAATGCGTGCTGAAAGCAATTTCTGCACTTCCTTCTGAATAATGGATTCTAACAGAGCATTAATTGGCCTATGTCTCTGTCTGAAGGGTTTAACATCTGATCTCAGAGGGATAGTGTGTGTAATGATTGAAGTATCATATGTTTTCAAATCTTCATAACTCCAAGCTATTACATCATGATATGTATGTAAGGTATCAATAATCCCCTTTCTTTCTTCTGGAGTACATACCTTGCCAATAAGAACATTTTTCAAGTCATTCGGTTTTCCCATATTATACGTTTCACACTGGCTACTGATAGACTCTCTTCTAGTCTATTGTTCTTGATCTTTTATCTTATCTAAGTAAAAAAATCGTTCAAGTTGCATCATACCCCTTGGAATGGTATTGGTCCTCAGATTAATGATTCCTCCAAAGTCAATTTCGGCTTCTTGAGGCTCCATCTCATCAATAACTTGGGAAGCAAACACATCACAACTTGTAATAAAATCTAGAATATGCTTATCATCCTTAAATACCTAGAAATTAGTAACGTTGTTAGGCACTGAAGGTACTGAAGTGAGCTCAACTATAAATTTCTTCAATCCTGAGAGTGACAAAGGCTACAACATGCTAGCATCTTGAGCCAAAGAATTAGCAACCTAATTTTTGTTTTAGGGAATCAACTGAATATTAAAGGCATCAAACCCCTCAATGAGATCCTACACTCTATGCCTGTAGTTGGTCATTCTTCTATCATGGCACGAATACTATTTTCTTACTTGTTTGATCTCTAATTCTGAATCTCTGAATACTTGTAATATCTTAACTTTCTTCCTTGATGCCATTAATAAGCCATGGATCAAAGCCTTGTATTCAGCAACATTATTAGTGCACTAGAACTGGAGTCTATGAGCAGCAAAGTAGTTCTTACCCTTAGGACCAATCAATTCAAATCCGACACCAGCACGTTGTTTGGATTTAGATCCATCAAACCTTAATGTCCAACAACCATCAGGTTCTTTCGGTTTCAATTTACCTTGTTCTTTGCTGAGGATAGGGATTTTTTTAAGAAGCACTGAGTTGTTACCTTTGTCACTATTTGATTCTTCCTGCGCATTAAGTCCAATAGGGGGGACTGGATTAATGTAATTTTGTATATGTCAGACAACATTCTGACATAGGTCACATTTCAGCTCAGAATGGGGACCATCATGAACTCTGCACCAACTTGGAAGCAATAATTCTTTGATTGTCATGCCTCCTTTCAATTGTATCTAATCTTCCATACACTTCTAGATGAACTCCTGAAAATTATCTAACACACCATGCTGCCTATCCTCTTCATCACTTATTTCATCCTCTTGTTCAATAAAAGTCTTAAGATCACTACCCTCTGGAATGTGCCTATTTGAAGAATCCTGTAGCATGAAAATATCTTCATCTTTTGTAATTGATGCAGCCAACACATAATTCCCCATACTGACCTCAGACACCAACACCTCATTTGAGATATTTTGGTATTCTGTGATTACATATTTCATTTTGGGTTCTCTTTCAAATGTGATCTGATTTGGGACTCCCTTCCATGGTAACCACATGTGGGAATGATCTGTTGATGCGTATCCATTTAAAGCTTTAGTGAAATCTCTGCCTAGGATCAAACCATAAGTATTAGGAATGTCAGCCACTTGGATATTGATCACTTGCTGCACCCTAGGGTCTGATGCAAGCTGCGTAGGGATCATGTTCAATTCTCCTACTACACTTACCTTCGTTTTGTCCAATTGAGTAACCTTCTTTTGGGAAGCAATAGGAGTAATACCCAATGCTTTGCAAATAGCAAAAGGCATAACATTTATAGAGGCTGCTGAATCTAGAAGACAATTATACAAATTCTTTCTGAAGACAAACATAAATTAGGAAGGGAGGAGTTTCCATCTTACCTTGAAATAGATTCAAATAAGTGTCAGCTTGTGCAACCTAAGCTTTATCCTTATCTCCCCTCTTGTCTATAGGTGGGACTTGGCTTCTAGGTGTTTGAGAATTAAAAGACCTGGTAGCAGCCTCATTGGAGGCTAGCCCTTGCGATGTTGTACTTGAATTAAATGATCCCAGAACTACATTCCTAATAGTAGGAAATCTTAACAACTCAAAAGCAAAAAGACTTACCTTTACTTTCTTGAATTCCTCAGTCACATATTCACCTAGTTGCTCCACATTCAAATCAGTCTGAGATTCTTTGTAGCCACTGACCTGCTTATCCTTGGATATTTCAGCATTGTTCCCCTTTGATAGGTATTGTGTTGGCACCTGAGGATAAGATGGATTATTACTAGCTTATGGATCTGGTGGAGTACTAAAATTGTTAGGGGGAATGGAAGTGGTGAAAGAACCTCTAGCTTGTGGACCCCTGTTAGGCCTATTTCTTAAATCATACTTCTTCGCTGGTTGTTGAAATATCTGAACTTCTTCAACACTAACTTCTTCCTCATCCAAAGAGCCATTATCATTCTCATTTTCCTTGTTAAATAACTAGGAGATCTCATCCTCATTCAAAACCTATTCTACCTCATCCTCTTGGTTACTGGATTCTTCTCCAAGTTCATTTTCCTCACCCTTTGGAAATGGGGCATGATTAAGTACCAGTACTAGAGAATTATATGGTTTTGAAGGTATCATTTTATGTCCAGTAGAATTATTTTCAACCTCATACTGAAAGATAGAAGCTGCAGTCTGAAATTCAGCACAGTCCAACTTAGAGTGTTGACTTGTTTTATGGAGTCTACACCATCTAGACAAAGCTACTTCTGCTAAGTATACACCATTTGGAGGTTTCTCTTGAGTAGCAGGTTGATCCAAAAGAGTAGGAATCCCTCCATTATTAGGCCCAGTATTCCAAGACCTATTTTGCCTAGGTTGTTGCCCTCTGTCAAATCTCTATCCACCTTGCTGATTTCTATCATAATTCTAACCAGATCCTTGTCTTTTATCAAAATTCTGACCAAAACCTTGTCCTCTATCATAATTTTGATTCCTGTCAAAATATTGACCTCTTTCGAAACTCTTGTTTTCCCTGCCATAGTTAGATTGTATATTCTTTTGAGTAGCCTGAAACTAACTATTTTGATTTCTCAAATAAGTTACTTATGTATTCAACCTCTTCACTTGTTCAGACAATTCATCCAACCTTTCCTTATCCAGACTATTAGGTGGTGCTGGATTACTTCCAGAAGGGTATCCGGGTATGTTTCTAGAACCAACAACTTGATTCAAGACTTCTGAATTCTATAAATATGTAGGGAAACTAGCTTGTTGCTGCTGTAAGGGTTGATTAGCTCTTTGTTGAGGATAATAAGTCATAGGTTGAGCTTGATTTATAAGTGGACCTGGATGAGGAACCAAAGGTAGCGACGGTAAATGATTCATTATTGGGGCATGGCTGGTCAAAGCCTGATTAAGGGCTTGAATTTTTCCAAGGTGAGCAACAAGTTCCAAGGATGGAAAAGGTCCTGATAAATGTTGCCTTAAGTCTGTACTGACTTTTACTGCTTCTACATATGCAGTGAGCAGAGTATTCAGAGGATTAGTCTTTTGTTTCAGGAAGGTGGTTGTAAGGCTATCCAAGGCTTCAAGGTATATCTCCAAAGCAGTATTTTCATTTCCAGCATAAGGTGTCTAGAGTCTGGTATATGCTCGATGGAACCTATCATTGAATGATCCTATGGGCTCATTAATCTCTCTTTTTACTCCAGTAAATTGTAAGTATAGCTCATTAGCACTAATGGGAATCTTGAATTTCTGCAGAAAGGCAGCTTCCAATTTAGTCCAATTATGGATGGAAGTAGTAGGTAAGTGATTATACCAATAGAAGGCTTCTTCTCCTAGGGATTAAGGGATAAGCCTACATGCAAAATCTTCATGGCTAATCCCTCTATCCCTCAGACAAGTCTGGAAAATCCTAATATGCTCTTCTATCGTTCTGTTGGGGTCATGGGTGTGGAACTTAGAGTAGAAGTGCTCAGGATTCTTGGGCATAACATTGTAATTATTGAAGATCAATGGGGATGGATTAGTAGTGAGAAAAGCCATTGGTGGAGGTGGGGGTGGTAATGTCTGATTTATGACTCTTTGTGGTTGTGGAATGGGAATCCCCTCGGAGTCAGATGAAGATGAGGATGATGGAGATGATGGAAGTGGATGGGCTGATGATGATTCTTCCCCTTCTCTAGTCCTTCTTGACCTAGTAGGGGCTTGTAACTCATGAAATTATTCTCCTCCTGGAGTGGATCTAGTTCTTCTTCTCAACCTCTCAAGAGAGATGGCGTTTAAAAAAATCTCAAGTTTGCTTGTTCAAAGCCCTCCTTCTAGCACCAATCTGTTGATGGTGTTTTCTGCATAGCAACAACTCAAACATAATATGATATCCTATCTCTCTTGAAAGGAAAATCTCTATGGGAAAAGAGATAACCCCAAGGTCTCTAATGTCAAGTCTTGACAATGCAGTAAACAACTTAGTGATAAATGTGAAAATGTTGGTAATCACAATGGGACCTTACTACGAGCAAACACTAGACTTTGAATTTATCAAATCTAGCAATGTATTGATACCTTGAAACTTGATGTAACTCAGATAATAAAGAAACAACAAAAGATAAGGTTTCAGAGATAATCTTAAAACTACTTCTAACACTAAGATTGAAAATGCAAACAATAAAATGCTCAAAATGGATCGATGTCTCATAAACTACTTTCTGCTTAACCCAGATGAATATGCAATGTCACAGAAATAGTGCAATCTTCTAAGGTATTTAAATATTTTCAAATCACAAACATTCATTCAGTCAATCCTATTGCAATTAAGATGAATAAACCCTCATTATTGAACTAAGCAAAAATATAAGTCCAGGATAACTTTACAAAGCAGCCAACAATTAGTTAACTGCAAAAAGTATGGACTAGAGATCGCTGCAAACATTTCAAACATGAAACCCTAAGTATCACCAAACAATTCAACTATAAACTCATAAGAAATTTGAAAGATAGAAGAACAAGAACCATGCTAGATGAACTCCACAAGATAAATACCAAACACAATATCTTTCTTATATTGAATCATCCAAAGTAGCAACAACTCCAGTTTTTTGTTACAATACTTGCTTGCAAATAAACCCTAATTCACTCTAATATCACACTCTATCTCTATTCTTCTATATGCCTTCTCTAATTTTCCTATCTATATTCTCGAATGAGGCAACATGCCTATTTTATAGAGAATCCCTAAGATAGGTCAGCCCAAATTAAGAATTTAAAATAAAAACATGACCTACAAGAAGTCGACCTTAAAGATATTTCGAGTACAACATGAAATGTGCCATTGGCACCAATTTCATCCAAAACCACCAAGATACCAAAAGGTCGGCCCAATACATGTGAATAGTTGGAAGCACGAATCTCAATGTAGCCCTATATAGCTACTCCTCATCCTTGTCCTTTGCTCGATCTTCCTCACCATGTACGGCCAACAGGACCCTATCCAACTCATCAACAGGTGGCAAAGGCAAAACCATAATCTTTCTCTCAAGAGACCTGATGTCATCTCTTGCTTGCCTAAATATACCATCCCAATCAGCTTTGTTAGTCAAAAACCTATCAATAACTGCAATATAGGTTGCAGCATCATCCAACTGATGTTCAGTAACTAGCCCTTCACTGACTGAAGAATAAACATCCCTCCACCATTCTCTAATTTGCTCCAAACTGAGATGTTTTGGAGCAAACTTCTTCCTTCCAGTCATGACCTCAAATAATGAAATGCACTTATCATGAACACTGGTCAGAGCATTCCTCAATCTGCCTCACTATTTATTGATCTTTTTCAGGGCCTTCTACCTAATTTGCAAGATCTCAAACCATTCCCAAGGTTCGGAAACTCTTGGAAATGGAAGAATCCTGCACTGTACCAATTTGTCTTCAATAAATCCCATGATTGTTGTAGTCTTCTACAACAAGAAGCTGGTATCCAAATTATCTTGTGCCAATGCATCCTTTAACCAATCTATTGATCTCAATGCATCCCCTCTAGTTGACAATATGCCCTTAATGGCATCATCCCCTTTAAGTTGGACACTCTGTAACAAGGAAACTACAGCATGTGAGGTGCCCTTCATCTTTTTTAACTCAGAGATCGTTTCCTAGGGTAGGAATCCTATAGTAGAAGAGGAGTAGCTAATAGCTTGCAAAGGTTTCATCAATTCTTGGAAATACTTCTTTAGTTTTTCATTGTCTTTCTTTAGCTCATGTCTAGTTTGAACTTCCTTTTTCAATCTCCCCACAATCACTGCACTGGAGCCCTCATATTCTTCAATGTCCTGCTCGATAGTAGCATGCCCCAAGTCAACAGTCTGCACATTATAATCTTGGGAAGTCACATTGTCTCTATCTTTATTCAGAGCAGGGGTAGCAATGTGAGCCACTCTGTTACCTGACCCATCTCTCTCAATCCTTCACACCACCCTGGCTTTCTTCTTAGTTTTCCCTCTTTCCACATTAGCCATAAGGGCTTCCCAATCAGGAGAAGCATCTTCTACGATTACCATTTTGCTCTTCAAACATTTATCAAGCCAATCTAGAATAACCAACCCAATGGGCATTGTATCTTTCTTATCTTTCGCTTGCTCTTGTTGGTCAGCAATTGTATCTTTTTCAGCACTTGGACTCTTAGGAATGTCCACAGTTGGGATCTCCTTCTCTTTTACTTGTTCTTCCACAACAACCTGCACTGGCGAAGGGGCCCTAGTTGGTATCTCCTCATCCTTTTGAGGAGTCTTGCCTACTTGTTCTTTTATAAGAGAGTCTACATGTGATACTGAGGGAGACTGTATTACCTTATCAATCTTCGCCTTTGCATTAAAGAGGTATCCTTCTTGAAACTCTTCCTCGCCCAAATCCTTAAGACTTTGATCCTTCCTTGGCTCCTCTTGTGTGTTACCGGTATCCTGAGGAATAGAGGGATCCACCTGTTCAACCACAGGAATACTCACCGAAACATTTTCCTTTACTGTTTTATCCCTTGGGGAAGGAGTCCTTGATCTCCTCATGTAAACTTGTGTCTTTTCCCCTGAACTTTCCACCTCTACCACTGGTTATTCAACTTCCTTGTCAACCTTAGGAGCTTACTCCACCTTTTGTGATAGTTTGGTGATTCTTCTTTTCTTTATCAGTGGCAGAGCACTCTCAACCTCCTCCTCTTTCTTGATTCTTCTCAACTTCTTTCTTTGAGGCATGCTTCCTCTTCTTAGAATAGGCTTCCTCTGTTTACTAACCTCTGCATCCTTCTCAGCTTGAACTTCCCTTACCTAGATCCTAAAAGGAGAATCCACCTTTTCTTTGCCTTTAGGGTCTAGTTCAAGTGACCCCTCATAAGCAGAATGAGACTCTAAGTCTCCCATCAGATCATAGGTGCATGGGACACCTTCACCTTCCAACTCCATCATTTTGTGTTTCAACAACATCTTGGTGTATCTGATTACTGGGGCCATGACTTGATATAAATTAGTCTTTTCTTCCTCTAACTAGTCAACTTCCCCCACTGGTTTATCCTTTACTGCCACATAGACATGACCCTGGATCACATTTCCATCCTCCTCAACCTGGTCAGGGATTTCCTTCACATTATATAGCCTTATGAAATCAATTAGCAACCTGGAGAACTTCTTCTTTCTTACGTCAAACTCATCGGCTAGGTTTATCTAGTAATCCTCAATGTGAGCCTTATGGCTATATTCCCTACTGGACTTCTTTTGAGCCTTGCCAGTGATATCAAACCTTTCCCTCTTGGAGTGGAAAGAAAGCCCAAAAGTACTCATTTCCTCCTCGATAGCATGAGCAGAGTGAATAGAAGGGCACACTTCATTCATTCCTAAAACCTGCCTTATGCATGTCTCCCTTTACAACATTGTCGAAGTCACAGATCTGCCTAGTGACTTCCAACAACACAACATGATCAGTGGGATATCTAGGGAGTTTGTAGGGAGCCCTCTGAAATCCATCAATTCTGATGTACGAAAAGGTTGGGAACTAGATAAACCATGCTCCATATCTCTTTATCAATTCTTTCGCCTTGTCTGAGATTCTCACATGCTCTACACCTTGGAGGAATCTAGTGATGTACATTGTGAATGCATCATTAGACCTTCGATAGCTTCCTCTAGTTAGATGCAACTGTGGATACACTTCATTTATAGCATCCTATCCAAAAATACCCCTAGTGCTCAATCCCTTGTACGAATGAAATCTTGCCAATGAATAGACTAGGTAGGAGGTCATGGTGAATGTCTTGGTTTGCAAGACATTACACAACTATTTGTGGATCACTGCACTGATGAATCCTACCCAATGGTAGTTTGTTCCCTTCTCCATTCTAGCAATGACATTAAACATCCATGTCTCAAATACACCAGCACTCTTCAATCCTACTATCTTGCTGAGAAGGGTAATAGCATTATACCATTCCCTCTTAAACTTAAGCCTGAATAGTTGCTTTGGCAACTTGGAGAAGTGGGACTTAGGCTTCTCTAGCCAAGAGTTGATCACCTGTTGTGACTTGACTACATTTTCCACATAATGCTTCTTGGCACCATCTAAGTCCAAGTCCACCACGTATGACCTGTCGGGGATATCAAAAGTTGCAACAATGGACACAGGACTAAAACCTACCAGAATCTTGCCCTAACCAATTATCCTCTGTGTGGCCCTATCATAATTCCTAGCACACTCTAGCACCAGCTCATAACACTGCACTATGGGAGGGAAATTGGCCACATGGGCCAATCCAGAGTCCACCATTCTCCTGGAAAGCAAAGAAGGGCTTGGTGTCGACATCTTAGCCTTGAATTCCTTGTAGTCCCACATGCCTATGTTGTTATCCATGATTCCTGACCAGATAGAAGTGATTTTACTTTTAGGAATCAGGCTCCTTACGTCCAGTTTTACCTTTTCTACATCCGTTATAATAGAACTCTCTGCCCTTGGATTTGATGGCTTGCCCTTGCCTCGACCAGCAACACCTTGTCCTGATCCTGCCTGCAAGCACAAAGAAAACAACCGTAATCAGATCCACAAGAAATAAGAAGTGCAGGAAGTCAACATCTTAAAATTCGAGAATTAGCCCCCCTCGTGGATTCCACATTGGAAAGGATTTTTGGGAAAATCCAGACCAGGTGGATTCCAGCGAACCAAGCATGCAAAGTCCCATAATATCACTTAAATCCAACAACTAACAAAGGAAAACCATTAAAAACACTTAGCATAAGCTCCTTAAATCAATCAAATAGTTTACCAACAAACCAATCATTTATAACCATCAAATCCAACATTTCCTAGAGAAAACCTGGAAGAATCCACTAGAGACAGATTTTGGCAAAAAGAGCAACAGTTATAACTAATCCGGGAAAAATGAAGAGACACGGACAATTCGGGAAAATCCGGATGGAAATAATTTTGGTGAAATCCAGATATAACATTATTAAAGCACGAAATTGGTAAAACGACCCGACCATGGACATTGGGAAAATCCAGATGGAATGGATTTTGGCGAGACTAAATGAAATCCAGTAAAAGGTGATAAAAGAGAAAGAGAGAGAAAAGTTGGGGAAATCCAAGGGAAGCAAAATTCCACGAGGACCTCGAAAGCTCGAACCTGTCTACATCTTCACTACTTTCACCAAAATGATCCAAATCCCTTTGGACCAAAGACAAAACTTCGAAACCAACTTAACCTGGGCCTCCAATGATTGATACATGAACCTAGAACATTCTTCACAGTAATTTGAAGAGGATTGGTCATGCCCTAGGTAAAGAACCCTAAATTTCTGCCATGAAAGCACAGGGGATGAAGCATGACTCGCTCATACTAGAATGGGGAGTTTAAAACTAAAGCAAGCAAGTGCCCAAACTCAATAAGAAATACTAGACCAAGCATAAACATTCAATCAATCAAATGGAATGGCACATTAATGGAAAACCCCAAAATGCTCAATGATGATGCACACCCAAGAAAACCAGGAAACCATGAAGTACTCCCAAGGAAATGAAGAAAAGCAATTGAAATCAACAAAGAAAAGAGCACATCTACATACCATGGAAGCATAAAGGCCAAAATTGGTGAAACCGACAAATAACCATTTATTGCGAGCAGGATACAATCCACGCATTGGAAACACAAACGCTCAATCCAAATGGATTCAAAAATCTAGATATCCAGCAAAACACCAAGAACTCCAAATCACAAGCCCAAATGATAGTAAATGCACAAACTCAAATGACCAATTACTTCCCAAAGAATCAATATATCAAAGCTCCAAAACCTCCACACAAATGCCATTAATGTGTTCGACAAGACAACTATGACCAAGAAAAAACTTGGGGATTCGACAAGGCAACAAACTTCGGGGAAATCCAGACCATACGAATTTTCCCGAAAAGAGGGCAAAAAGCAGCAACTTCAGATATTGAAGGGAAACCAGGAGAATCCCGCCCAAGCGGATTTTCCCAAAAATAGTGAAAAACCTGAGATTAAGTCCAAAACTTAAGATTTTCAATGAATTTCATAAGTGTGCCAATTCAATTGGAAAAATGGATATTAAAGCACAAACCCAGGCAAGAAAAATTGACTCAAAAGAAGGGCCAAAATACCAAAAAGAGAAGAAAGAGGGTCCCCACTTTCACTGGGGCGTGTGTGCAAAAACTGCACAACACTACACACACTATGGGTGTATTCTTGTAGGCTGCCATCTATGGGCTACCATCCTCTAATTTCCATTTGTGAGCGGTCGTGCCTTGCTATCCTTTTGTCTAGGGGAGCTTGATCCTTCCTCAATCGTCTAACCCAAAGCGATCAAGGCTAGGCTCCTTGTGGGCTTTGCATTGTAGGCCACTATGTGCGAGCTACCATCCCGTGACTATCATCCTCCAAACGTCCATCTCCCAGTAGCCTTCTGCAACTTCCTACCCACAATCTTCGAAACAACCAAACATTAAAGAAGAAATACGAATCATCAAGGCATCCTGCGAGCCCCACATGGTAGAATTTCATCTGTGGGTTTCTATGTCCTAGTCATCATTTGTCAATGGTAGAGCCCCAAAATGGCCTTGATGCCTCTTGTCTTCACATGCCTTGAGCCCACACGAACAAAGAAAGTAACTAAATATCTCCAAAGTGCTTTCAATTGATTTCCCAACATGTTAGACACCTCTTTGCAAGCTTAAGTGCCAAGCCTCAAGTGAGGAAATCTGAGTGTGAGTGGCCATCTATGGGCCATCATGCCCCCAATGCCAACCTATTTTAAGTCACCCCAAAGTACTGTCCATGGGCCCGAATTCCCTTAATTGATCTGAATGAGCATTAAAGGATGAATTTTAATGGATTCTATGAGCTTTTAATGCTGAATTGATGGATCTAACTCTTGTTTTGTAGGATTTAGCTAACACTTCCCGATTTTCTTATGAATGTGCTTATTGCACCCTCTTGTGTAGGATTTATGGAATCAGTTGCAAGAATATTCAAAGCATCCACAAAGAAAGAGAAAGGAAAGAAACCTACTAAAGCACCTAGAGGAAAAGAGGACAAAGATCAGATGAAGTACTAGTTCCATGGGGTGGAGATCACTTCCAAGGTTACCTCAGACTGGGGCACCATATTAGACACCAACCTCAGGCACGTAAACATGGATGAATTTAGACAGAGGGTGACACTCAGCCCAAAAATGGAAAATGCCTTGAAAATCAGAAAGAGCAGCCTCACCAAGGTGGTCAATTTTCATCCCACGCTCATCGCTCTAGAGTTGGTGATGGTGTGCTGAGAATGTTATCACAATAACAAAAAGTTCATAGACCATAAGGGCAGGGTGTTGGTAGACTTATCTTCTAGGTCTATTCGTCAAGAATTCCATACTCCCACATTTGATAAAATGGAAGAAACAAAGAAGGAAGTTGTCGAAAGTATGTAGAAGATAGATCCCTTGGCATGAAAGAGACTGATCAACCAACATTGGTTGAAAGAGAAGAGGGGTAGTGTAGCCAAAGTACTATAGGAGATTTTTAGATGTGAGTTCCATGAGGAATAGCATGACTTGGTTACTCTATTTAGTAGGGTAATGGGCCTCCCCATTGCTACTTACTTCCAAGAATGGATGTTTTATTTCATAGAGGAGATCATTCGAGGAAAAATCAAGTTTCATTGAGCCAAGATTATCAGTGATTGTAACATTCATAACCGGTTGATGGTTGTGAAAAAGACTTCCCAATTCTACATGACTTCATACTTGGTGTATATGCTTGTCGACACATTCCCCTAGAAAGGCCTTGCTATCATGCACAATTTAGAACCTACCAGAGATCTTAAAATGTATGATAAATACCCTCAGCTACAATACCAAAATTTCAAGAAAGATTATAGGAGGGTTAATGATGCCATCATTGGGAATATTATGAGGCTTCTCAGGGGAAACTTTGAAAGAAGAGTCTCACATAGCGCCAGGGTATTCATCCAAAGGTTTGGGTACTTTTTCATCCAATTCCAAAAATTTACATACATCAGAGTAAAGTGCTTCTCTAACAAGCCTTACAAGTTGTCGCACTACCCCAATGACTGGATGATTCTGCCGGAGGTCACCAAAAAATTATAGAATTCTCATGCTTTGTTGAGTGATAAGCACAAGGCTTCTATTCCATATCCCCTCACCTTTGAACAAGGAATGTATTCTTGTCTCATTGCCCAATGTGTAGACTACTCAGAGAGGGAGACAGTGGAGTATAATCTGGAACTCCACATAGCTTAGCCGAGAATCGATCCCTATGGAAAGCTTAAGAAATAAGTGGGAAAATAGTATGCTCATTAGCTGCATCTTGAACACTTTTGGACCAAATGTCAAGATGACAAAGAAGGATGATATGCTACATGTGGATGATGACCCAGTTCATGAAATCAATAAATCTGTTTCTCGTGCCTGACTAGGTAGTTGAGGAAGAGGGCACCATTCTTGATCCAATATTTGATGTTGTGGACAACTTGCCACTACCACTAATAGATTGGAATGAGGGGGAGGTCAATGATGTAGATGCGATATCACAACCAATTATAGACAAAACCAAGCAATGGATAGATGCCCAAGTTGTAGAACTCATGGTGTAGGGTACAACATTGATGTATGGTGAACTCGGAGATGAGCTTGCAAGAGAAACTAATAGTGAGCCTACTAACACCTTGGTAGAAGAAGCACTGAAATCCCCTCCATCCACAAGATCAAAAAAGAGGAAGAATGTGCCAAAGCGCCATCCTAAACAAAAGGTCTATTCACGAAAGGCCACAAAAGGAGAACCTTTCAAGAAGGTGAAGAAGATAGGGGATTTGCAACCAAAATGCCGACTATTGAGGAAGACCCTCAACATGAGGGAGAATAAGAAGAAAAGGTTGAAAATCCATACTCATCATTGGTCACCTCCACTCCCACCACTACCACTACCATTGCTACCACTCCACCACCTCCCGCTTCACAGGTATTTCCTATTTCATCTTAGCCCATTGTGGACATTTTCATCCACCTCTCCTCCACCCCACCAATGACTCTTGTGGTAGTGCTTGCTTCTTACTCTGCCACAACTTCCTCACTGTCTCCTCCTCTTCCCATCCTTTCTACCCCAATATTGGAAACTACTATTACTACGCCCCAACTTACCTTGCTAAAGGCCTTTGCAAAATACATGTAGGGTGTACCTTTTGAGATTTCAGGAGTGATCATGAACCCCACCGTCCAATCCCTAATGGCTTAGATTGATGCTCATTTTCCTGTTCCTCCACCTCTAATGGAGTCGCCAAAAATGGAGGCCACTATGAGGATATCCGAAGAAATGGAGAAACGCCAGAGAGAAGATGGAAAGAGCATAATGGAAGAGCCTGAAGACCCCTACTTTGAACATCTAGTGGGTAGGCTAATGATTAATTTGGATAAAGTAGTGACTAATGAGGAAGAGTCACAATCTTTGGAGGAGGATTCTGAAGCTCTAAGCACAAAGTACATAATTGAGACCTCGGACCAAGAACTAGAAGAGGGGTTGTCCCAACATCTTGAAGACATAGGTGAAGAGGTTGAACTAGAGAGACATCCCTCTGAGGAAGGGAAATATATCGAGGTGAATGTGGAAATTCTCAAATAGCCTCCATAGGTAGGCCAAGATAAGGGCCCTACCCAAGAAGATGAGGTGTCTTCTGAAGTGAAGAAGAGAAAAAAATAGACAAAGAAGAAGGAAAACCATAAGATGCACCAACAAAGATTCCCGAGCTTAAGCACTGTACGCTCGAGCAAGAAGAAGAAAGAATCCCTCAAGAAGAATATATTATTAAGGAAAACATAACCATTATTGAGATAGATAAAGAAAAGGCTATCCAAATTGAGGATTCATATGAAGAGGAGAAAAATGAGCAAGAGGCCCCAAGCCATGAAGAAAAATAGCTCCAAGAAGAGGAAGGTGATCAAGAATTACCTAGGGGAGAAACTCATATTCTTGATTGGCTTGAGAAGTAATTACAAAAGAAGGCCCCTACTCCCAAGGATCATAAAGCTAGACTCAAGGCCATATTTTCTCGAGCACAAATGAAGACAAAGAAAGAGAAGAATCTGAGAGTTCGCTCTCACATTACAGTTGATGCCTCCAGATCAAGAACAATACAAGTTGCCACCTCAGTAATAGATAAGGAGGATGGTTTCATCTACATTATTTCCACCATCAACTTGGGTACTACTATGAGAGAGCAAAAAATTGATGAGTTTCAGGGATCAGTAGCCACGATAGTTGAATACATGAGCAAAGACCAATTCTCTAAGGAGGAACTAAAGGTACAAGTGGAAAACCTCAACACTTACATCGAATAGTGGACATCCCTAGAAGAAGAGGACCCGACTACATCCTCTACACCTTTCCTCCTCTCTTAGGAAGAACTCTCCAAGATGGAGAAAATGAAGAATTATACCAAGGCTACTGCAGATTGGTTCAGACGGGTGCTATACAATGGTGATACGGGAATAAACCATGTTGTCTAAATAAAAAATAAGTTCTGAGAAGTGCAGAAACAACTAGAGGGCATGGAGAAAATATTTCATCACTTCACAGAGCTGTATAGGATTACTTATCCTAAGATCGATGATATCCTCAAAATGCTCGAAAAGACATCTGGAAAAGAGCTGGCCCTTGTAAAGAGTGATCAATGGCTGGCACAAACATGGAAAATGGGCCTGGATCATAGAAAAGACATCCTAGAAAGAGTGTTACATGAAGTCAATATTGATCTTGAATGGGCCAAAGAACACAAGACAGACGACAAGGAATATTTTTAGTTAATGATGGATTATGAGATTCCATCCCTCGAGCTCGATCTAGAGAAGATCAGGCCGCACTTTCACAAGAAAATGGAGCAAGGAGCAGCTGATCTACTCACGCCAAATTTTATGGATTTTTCTACTGGAGCCTTCATTCAGTCAGAGCAATTAGTCAAAGCCACGCCCAAATGCACTAAAAACTAGGAGTAGATCATGAGAAGATCAAAGAATTTATCCTTCCAAGTGCTCCAATCTGATATTATGGAATGGAACAAGCTTCAGGCTTTGATTGGTAAATTTGTGGAGTATTCCACCCAACAGAAGAATGAAGGAAAGCTTATGATTGATGATGAGTTCTTCATAGTGTAGCTGAAAAGAGGGACAATCCACTAGAAGACAAAACTGCTACATCTATAGTACCAAGGCAACTACTACACGACAAAATAGGAATGAGACATAGTTATATTTTAAATTCCTATATATTTGGGGGTAGGTGAAACCCTAATGTAAATGAATCTTGGCCATTCATTTTACTTTTTGAAAACTATAAATAGGGGTCCCTCCTCTCATTTTAAAGAGAGAGTTGAGTTGTTATAGAGACATCTTGCAGAAATTTCAATAGAATTTCATTGCTTTTGGTGGGTTCTTGTGTTTCTCTCATGTTTCATGATTCTTCTCCTCATATTTGATAGATTTATTTACTATTACATTGTTGTTCTTAGTGTTTTCAAGTAGTTTTGGTAGTTTAGTTAATGTTGTCCATTGATTCTGAAGAATGCTATTGTGTTGATGATTTCTATGTTCATGCATTTTGTTGTTTATTGATGGTGAACAGCAGTGTAAAGCTAGTCTAAACATTAACTCTTTGTTGAACTTAAACTTCATCTTTATTCATGCTCTATGGTGAATGAATAGTTGAAAATCTATAGACCCTAGAAGATAACACTAGTTTCATGATACTAGGTGTCTTGGTTAAGTGGAACTCAGTTATAGGAAGGTTGTCCACTATAGCATCCTCCATTATCACTGTTCATCAGTAGTTTTAGGTCTAGGAACTCTCACATCCCTTTTCCCCTTTGAAATTTATTTGAAATAGAAGTTAAAGCAAGATTCCAGCATCATTGTAAAGCCAAATCTGATGCTAAAAATGGAGTTTTAGATTGCTATTTCGAATCTGCAGCAAGTGCATTTCATTTATAGAATCATAGGAAACTCTATTTGAAGATCCAATTCCCTCTAACTTAGTGAAATATAAATTCCCTTTGTAATTACCAGAAAATCACATGAATCAACTGAGTTGTTTTTGCAAGTCATGACCTGACACTTGAGAGACCTTGGGATAATTTTCTGCAACTAGTTGTAGGAAGTTATCTTTCAAGAGAGGCAGTGCACTTGTGTACTGCCTACGTTGAGAGAGTGCAAAAATACCCATCAACAATACTCTACAATGATTGGTAGGTATTGGTTTTATGTCTTTCCTTTTACGTTGTTGATATTCATGATTGGTTGTCATACCTTAGTTGATATCAAGTAAAGTATTATTGAGTATGGTTATTGCAAGAAGAGATAATATCATAATGATATATGAAGATGAGGATTAGAAGTAATTTTGATGGTGGAGATATGTTTTTTATGGTCTTCAATATTTTTTATGATGTCTCTTGTTGTTCCTGATGAAGTATGTGTTGTTACAAGGAAGTTCTAGTCTTCACAAGTTAGTGAAATTTTATGTTTTAGGAAGTTACTTTCAAGGATGTTTGGGAGAATGCTTTATATTCTCCTCTTGTTGAAGATATGATCTTGAAATTTGGGATTCAGTGTTTGTGATATGTGGATGTTGCACTCCTATATTTTAAAGTCACTTGTGTTGTCGAGGAGGTTTATGTTTTATATAGTGTATTGACAATTTTGTTGGTTGTTTGGACTGGTCTAGAAAATGCTTTGCATTTCTCCACGTTGTTGTTTTTTCTCCTACAATTTGGTGGACATGCTCTCATTTCTTTTGCAATTTCTTAGTTTTTTTTTCATGTGTTGGTTTTTACCAAAGGTTTTTATATTGATTTTCTATCTTATGGTTGTGCATTTTGTGTTTCTAGGATGAAGTGTTCTACTTCTATTTGGTCTACGGTGGCTATTGGTCACATAAAAATGTGAAATAAGTTTCTCAAAGTGTTTTTGGATGTAGATGAAATATCTCCTTGTGGTATGCAAATTAGTGGTTGATCTCTTTGGTTCCACATATTGTTTTGAGTTGGATCTCAAGGAAATTTTTAGATATTTGGCTGATATGGCTTGTTCTCTTTCTTACGCTAAGTTCTTGGGGATTTGTGCCAACATATGAAGTTGTGTTAAGATGATTTTGGGTCCTAACATATCTTGTTGAGAACCACATTGAGTAAATTTAGTTGGATGGATTTTTTGGGTCAAATAGTTATGTGCTACACATTTCCTTGTTGTCAACTTGGGTTGTTGTACACTGACATGTGAGTTGTTTGGGATTTCATTAGAAGGTGTAATAAGTTGTGTTTGGTCCTCTCTATCTTTTGGATAGGACCACATTATGTTTTTGTGGCTAAATTGTCGATGTTATTGTTTGTATTCTATTCTAGCCGACCTAACTGATGTTTTGAGACCTTGTGGAGGATATAAATGCAAGAACAATTTAGTTTGCAAGAGGTGAGAGAGGGTGGTGATGTGAAAAGATGAATTGAAGTAGTGAGTTGTGAAAATAAATGAGTAGAGAGCTTTAGCCCCTCGGCCATAAGAGTATATTGTTGATAAATGTTGTAATTTCATATTCTTCATATATCCTACTCTGAGATAGTGAATCTCATCAGGTCCTTGTAATTTGTATATTGTCCTGGGGTTGTGTGCCTCAATACTATAAGTCTCTTGTATATTTCCCTAAGGTTGTGTGTCTTAGCCTGCAATTCCATAGGTAGTGAGCTTTAAAATTATAATTTTGTAAGCAACGAGCTTCTATATTGAGAGATTTCTCTTCGTGGATTTTCCCTTCTCTGGTTTTCCATATAAATCCGGTGGTATCTTGTGTATATGTGTTCATTTCCTTATCTTTCATCACTAATAATTAGATTAAGTATTGTTGATCTATGAATGAGTTGTTGATCTTGCTAAGAGCCTAAATTTTATATTGTTGAAGGGATTAAGTTTTTGAAGATATTGATTCACCCCCCTCTTTGTATGCAAGTGTGTTAAAGAATTGGTATCAAAGCCAATTTCCTCTGAAGAATATTATATTCTTGAGGAAATGTCCACAATGGCACATGATAGAGCTTACAAAGTTCCTAGTTTTGATGGGACAAATTACACTTTTTAGAAGTTGAGAATGGAAAGCTATATAAACTCTCTGAAGTTGGTGTTTGGTAATCTATCAAGGATGGTTATACTACTCCCACTAATCCTCAAATAGACCCAACTAAGATTAGGTTATATGAGAATAATGCTAAGGCTAAGAATTCTATCTTGTGTGGGTTAGTTGATTTAGAACTCCTAAAGGTGATGAGTTTTAGTTTTTCCATGGATGTATGGGAAGAGCTAAGAAACATTTATGAAGGAGATAATAATGTGAATCAAGCCAAGATGTAAATATTTAAGAGTAGATTTGAGACCTTGAAGATGAAAGAGGATGAATATATTGCTAGTTATATACTCTGAGTGGATGAAGTAGTTATTGGAATCAATGGTCTTGTTGGAGAAGTAAAAGAAGATGATATTGTGAAGAAGGTTATGAAATCTCTCCCTAAAACTTATAGTCATAAGGTGTCTGCTATTGAGGAGTCTAAGGACTTGGATAATTATTTAGTAGATGAAATTTTTGGTGCTCTCACAACCTTTAAAATGAGATAATTTGACAAATATTTTCTGAAGAAGGAAGCAACATTCAAAATAAAAAAAATATGGATGATGAAATAGCTGATCGGGATGATTAATTTGATGAGATAGAAGAAAAATTTATGAGAATATTTAAGAAAAGAATCGAAAAATACAAAGGTAAGTTATCTTTCAAGTGTTTTAATTATGGAAGGATTTGTCATTTTGGTTCCAAATGTCCTTATAAAGAATCATATGTTAGTAACAAAAGAGATAAGTTCAAAAGAGGTTTATATTCTAAAGAGAGCATATATTCCTCAGAATATGAGAAAAATGATTCAAATGATGAAACCCTATTCATGGATTTGAAAGGAAAAAGTGGTGATATTGAAAAATCTAAGAGATTTGGTACTTTGCAGGCTGACAAAAATAATGAAGGATATGGTTGTGTGGACTAATTTTCATGCAAAGGAAGAAGCAAATGCTTGTGTGATTTATAGTGGTTTTTGTAACCACATGATTGGTTACAAGGGAAGGCTTATCATTCTTAAGAAGAGTATTGGTGGAGCTATAAAGTTTGGTGGCGATAAGTCAACATAAATTTGTGGAAAGGGTGCCATAACAATTAATGGAAGGAAGGGTCTGGTAGAATAGTTTCTAAAGGTACAAGGATGATGTCTACTCCACAAATTTATGTGGAAAGGGTCTGGTGATAAGTCAAGATTCTTCCAATTATCCTTGTACCTTCAGAAGCTAGTCTATCCAAAAAAACTTTCTTTGGTTAGGGTTTGGAGAGAAGAATAGAATGAATTTGGTGTCTTGGGATAATGTTTGTAGGCCTAAGAAGTTTTGAGGTTTGGGTATCTATAAAATCAAAGAATTTAACCTCACCTTAATGGATAAGAAAATTTGGAACCTTATCTATGGCAACAATGAATGGGTTTGCATTTTCTCTCAAAAATATCTTCAAGGTGTGGATAGTATTAGGGATCTACTTACTAGTGGTTTTACCCCCCTTCTAGATCTTCCTTATGGAATTTCATGATTAAGTATAGAAGCATTATCTATAAGGCGTTGCAATGGAAATTGGGAAATGGTAGGAGGATTCTCTTTTGGGAAGATTGGTGGATTGGTAATGCCCCCCTCAAATATGAGCACTAGGCACTTCCCTTTTAGGAGATTTGTATTTATTCTTTTAGAGGATATGTCATTGATTACATTGTTGATGGTTCTCGGAAAAGGCTTCATGAAATTAATCCAAGCTTGGAGGTTCTCTATAAAGCTTTATCTTTATTTCATATACTAGCCTTTTCCTCAGTTGATAAGGTGGTGTGGCAGTTGTCTTCAAGTGGATTTTTTTTTGTTTCTTTGGCGTTCTCTAACTAGTTTGCCTTCATTGGCCCTGTTCCGTTTTGGTCATCTATTTGGTTCCCTAAGTTGATTCCTAAAGTGAATTTTTTTTTTCTGGTTACTTTTCCAAAACAAAGTTCTCACTATTGATAACCTTTTGTAAGGGGTTTTATGATTCCTAACAATTTTTTTCTCTGTGGAGAGATTGTCGAGGATGTGTAACATATTCTAGTTGGTTGTAGGTATGTGGTGGATGTTTCCCATTTTCTCTCTCTTTGGAACTTGTGTTGGGTCTTCCCTTCTTCTATTGGGGATCTTTAGTCCCAATGGTTGGGTCCTTCTTCCAATCCTTCTCTTTCCTTCCTTTTCTCTCTTATTCTACCTCATGTGGTGTGAGGTATTTGGCTAGAAAGAAACAATAGATTTTTTAGGGATGCCTCTCTTCCCCCTATCAGGATTTCTTACTAGATTTTTTCTACCATCAAAGAAAATTTTCTCTTTGAGGTGTCTTTTCAGAATTGGCCTAAATTTGTTGTCTCTTCTTTTGAATATCTTGTCTCCCAGAATTGGAACCTTTCCTATGATATTTCTCTTCCCTTGAAGAAAGGAACGACTTCTAGGAAGGATGTTGTTTGGAAAGATCCTCTTGTTGGTTGGGTGAAAGTCTATTTTGATGGAGCTAGGAAAGGTAATCCGAGACCTTTTGGTTGTGGGGGAGTGTTAATTTTCTTTAATGGAAGGTTTGTTTCTGCAGTTGGTGCTCACTTTGGAAAACCAAGAAACCCACTTTGTGGAAGCATCAACTACCTACCATGGTCTAAAACTAGTTCAATCTAATGGCTTTAGGAAGGTTTGGCTTGAGGGTGACTCTTTAAATGTCATTAATTACCTTAAAAATATTAACCCCCCTTTTTGGTCTATTGAACCTATCATTATTGATGCTTTGGCTATATTGAATACTGAACATAAGGAAATAGGGTTTGTGCATCTTTTAGGAGATAGACAACTTAGGGGACCCCATTTTACTCTTAGTTCATTAAAGGAAACCCTAGAGATCTCAACCTAATGATCCAATTAGGAAAATAGATTTCTACAATGTCTCCTTAGGTGTGATTAAAGAAGGGGGGGTTCACCACTAAGAAAATGCTTGGAAAGAAGGAAATGGATGCAATATGAAAATTTAGCTATACAACCTAGAAAATGAATTTGAAATCAAAATAACAAACAACAAGATACAAAAAAATTCCTGGAAGACTGAAGATTCCTAAAACAAGGTCTGCAATCCTAACATTTGATGTGAACTAGGAATCATACATTAGACTGGGTGATTTAGTCCCAGTTTAGGGTTTTTATTTGAATCTAGAATCTACAACTAGCAAACTAGCATCTACAAAAAATTGCTGAAAAGTGGTATACTAGGACTCATACACCCAAGGTGGTGATTTAGTACCAGTATTAGGGTTTGTCTAAAACTTTGGTATCCTCTACTAATCTTTTGTAGCTTCTCTCTCGTCTAATCTTCGAGTCTGAAATTTTGAATTCTAGCCTATTGGTGACTTTCCATGAAGATGACAACTTCTTGAAATCTTTCTTCAATCTTGCAACTTTGTCTTTAAAAGATCTTCAAGTCTCAAACCAGATAGATTTGCAATCACACATGAAGAGGTAAAAATTTTGATGTGTTAGGGAATGGGGGTTTTCCTTGGTCAAACCTTGTTTCTGTAATCAAACCTTGAAATGAAATGAAATAGAATGAAGAAATGTTGAATGAAAAATATCCAATGTTACAACTTACAAAACCCTTGATATAAATATTGTAAACTTGTTTGAAATGGCTAGCATGCATGTAGATCTTAACTCTTGATTGTTGATATGAAACATGATCCTGAATGTTTGCTTGAATCATAAAAGCCTACATCACAAATGTTAGCTCACAAACACACATGATGCATAATGAATTTGACATGATGCTTGAATCTTGAATGTAGCTCCAAAATACTTGATAATCAACTCTTGAATGCTCTTGATCATAAATTTTCTATAAGGCTTGAATACTTGAAATCTTAGATCTTGTTAGTAGAAGTTATGTGAAATAACCTTGTATTTATACTTGTTTATGCCAAATTCCCCAAAATTACAACACCAAAAGCTCACATCAGATCTAGGAGAATAAAATCCTACCAAGAATTTAATTCAAAATAGGTCCAAGCTAAAGAAAGACTCATACACCAATTAGGGCATATGAGTCTTAGTAGCCTAATCTTGGGACACAAATTTTGAGAAATGCTAAGATTAATGTCATATTTAGGATCAGGCTCTGAAACCTAGGTTAGACCCATACACCCAAGGTGGCGTATGATTCCTAGATCACTAGATCTAGAACACACAACCCAAAATCATGAATTATGATTGGGCATTAGTTAAGTGTTGGGATTATCCTTGGATAAATGTGTTAAATAATGCTTGTGGATACAAAATAAGACCAAATAAGGCATAAAGAAGCCCAATTTTAGTAGGGAGGGCCCAAAAAGGTGTGAAAATGTAAAGGGATACATTTTTCTACACTACAAATACATTTGAGCAATGTTTTATCTTTCCAATTTATCGTAGGGCTAGCAAACAAGTTTGCAAACATTCGGGTTCTTGAGCCTAGAGTGTGGGATAGGATTGACACCCTTTCCATTGATATTCAAAATATTTTTAATCATGATTTATAGTCTATTTGGGGATGGGGTTCCCTTCATGATTATCTTAAGTCACATGTTGATTATCATGTGGAATTTCACGTCGCAGTGTGAATTTTTTGAGGAGAGCTCACTTCATTTTAATGATGTTGCTGATGTTTGAAAAGATTTACATTTAAGGATAATGATGATTCTTAATCTTTTCAGTACCTTCACATGGATTTTGGGTGTAATCCTTTTCCTTCTCAAGGCTTCTTCTCTTTTATATTATTTGCAAATACCTAAAGTTGTTGTTGCTCTTATCTTCATTCGAAATGGGTGGCAAAAGGAATCAAATTGAGCCTATTTCCTGTGATACTTCCTAAAGAAAGAATAAGATATGGGGTTTATTGGAGGAGGGTGGTATTACTCCTTACATTGAAAATATTCATGGCTTTGATTTGGTGGTTTTGCAGGTCTTCATTAATGGATGGAAAAATAGAGTACTAAGGGTGTTTGGCCAAGAATTTAGTATTACTAAGGAGTTGATTGGAATCATTACTGGTATGGCTACTAAGGGTAGGAAGGTGTACAGGGATAGAAAGGAGTCTAATTCTACCATGAAATATTTCTTCAAGAGAAATGAAAGGGAGTAGCTACAAAAGGATAAATGTGGCATCTTTGCTCATAGTTCTTGTAAGAGAGGGGGACCAACAATGTCAAGGCCCCAAGTCATGAAGAGGTGAGAGCGGAAGGATGCCCTAACTTACCTCACTCTAAAGGGATGTTTTAAAATACAGGATGAGAATGATGAGGACTATGACACTCTTTGATCACTCTTTAGACATGGAATCTAAATTGGGGCTAGGCGAGTCAATTTTCAGGTTCAACACTATACCTCAAGTAGCTCTCTACCCGAGGATGAAAGCATAGTTTTAGGATGATAGCACGACATGTTGGCATCTCTCAGGTGTGTTGGAATTCTTACAACTAGAGGACAAAAAATATAGTGTGAACCATCAAAAAACAAGTTGACGACCTAGCTAGTGACTT
Source organism: Sequoiadendron giganteum (assembly GCA_007115665.2). Classification (NCBI taxonomy): domain Eukaryota; kingdom Viridiplantae; phylum Streptophyta; class Pinopsida; order Cupressales; family Cupressaceae; genus Sequoiadendron; species Sequoiadendron giganteum. Next base: position 54,120,312 of record CM021108.1, on the reverse strand, counting down.
CTAAAGAAACAAAACAAAATTACAAAGTAGGAAAGGTACAAATGGATATGATAAAGTAAATATATGAGAGCTAAGATAATGAAGAGGATCTCACCAAGATGCCAATTTTCTAGCTAGCTCCAAAAAGAACATCCACCTATGCACAAGAAAGAGGGGAATGTTTTTGGGGTTGTATAGGGGTCTCCCTCAGTTAGACCCTCATTTTGGTGATTCCACCTCCACGAACAACCAGATAGAAATGAGAGATATGTGATAAAGAAGTAAAGAAAGAAGTAATGCCAATAACACTATAAAATGGTAAAGAGCTAATCTACCATATCACAAAGGAGAGGAGAGAAACATTACCACCTCCACCAAGAACTCACTAGCCAATGGGGGAGAAAGAAGGTTTGAATAGTCACTACAGCCTCAACTATGATGAAGGGAGACTTCACAAGACCTCAAGACCACACTAAAATGGCTTGCTTCACACTTGATTTGTGGAGTTGATGGAGTGTTGTTGCTCCAATGGAGTGTTGAAGTGCTGGAAATTCTTGAGAATGTGAAAAAAGGATGGACTCAATGCTTAGAGATTTCCCAAAGAGATCGTGAAGAGATGAAATGAATGAAGGAATAATCTGTCATTTTTCAAGGTAGGTTATTTGAATATGGATGTTAAAAATTGACCTCAATCGAAAGTGTAACACCTCTACCAACTTATGATGCAAGAATTCATCAGGGACGTAAGCACATCATGCAGATGTTTGTGCACCGCACATGCATCCTCAACAAATATTATTCTAACACAAAGGATAGATGCCAAGTGGAAGGAAGCTAGCTTGTTGATGTGGAATCTAACCTTCAGATTTGGTTTTCTAAGGTGAGAATGTGTAAAAGGGGAATTGGTGTGAGGGGTGCAAATTTTCTCCTATACATTTTGTCCCCACTTTGGTGAGCATGAATACTGATGAGTGCTTCAGTAAAGTAGATCAAAGAGTGAGTAGGGTTAGAAATGTATACCTAAACCATCAAGGAAGTAGATTGTGATCTGGCAGGATCAAAAGTGTAGGATAGAACAAAGGACTCCATAGTCCCATAGAACTATGAAGCTGCACAAGGTACACCGAAGGCCCTCAGACCAATAGTGGATAAATTGAGTAGGATGAAAGCATCTTATAGGCCCACAGACCTACAAGAAGGTGTTCCTTAAGATCTCTCACATGAAGGAAACCCAAAGAATTAAGTGCCTCATAGGCCTGCAGACCTACAAGGAGGTATCCCTCAAGATCTCTCACATGAAGGAAACCCAAATAAATAAGCATCTTAGAGGCCCGCAGGCCTTTAAGGAGGTAGCCCCAAAGATCTCTCACATGAAGGAATCCCCTTGAAGTATGTGCCTTACAGGCACAAAAACCTATAAGAGGGTATCCCCCAAGATCTCTCACATGAAGGAAACCTGGATGAAAGTGTGTTACAAGCCCGCAAAACTGCAAGGACGTGTCTGCCAATATCTCTCACATGGAGGAAACCCAAAGGAAAGAGCACCTTATAGATCTGCATACCTGTAAGGAGGAATCCCCCAAGATATCTTGCATTGAGGAAACCTAAAGGAAAGGGAATCCATAGAGTCAAAATGGAAAGTGGCTTTATAGGTGCACCTACAAAGAGACATTTTTAACCATAGCTAAAGCATGTCAGAAAACAAGGCAGTGACATAGGCAGTCAAGCAAATAGTCACGCAAATGATCAAAAAATTATGAAGCTTTCAAAGGGGTGCCTCGGAAACCCGATGTGAAGAGGGGTTCTAATCAAGGGATGCTCTATTTGAAAGTGTAATAAATATGTTCCTTCTCAAATCGATTCATCATCAAGGAATTCTTTCAAAATATGTTCACTTCATCAAGGAATTAAAAAGGAAGAAAGTTCCTCCTCATGAGGGGAAGGTAAAGGGTACTTCCACCTTGGAGGAAAGTTCTAAAGTTCTTTCTTTGCAAACCCATGATGAAGGAAACATGTTTCGTTAGGGGTCCAAGTTGAGAATGTGATTCCTCAAAGAGTGTGCAAATATTCTCAAGAAAAGATTCATTGGAAATGAATTCATTTTTCTAAAAATCAAAGTATCATGACGTTGTCACACATGAGAGGGACAACTCAAACAAAGAAGAGAGTAAGATAAGAAAATAGCGAATAGCGAAGTTGAAATAAACATAGGGGACAAGGGTCATCTAATATTTCAAGACCAGAACTACTCGTAAATATATATATATATATATAAGTATAATAGTAGTATATAAATGAATTGTCATCAACCCCCTACTATATTAGACCATGTAAAGAATGTACGAGAAGATAAAGGAAAAATAAAAAATTGGGTCAACATGAAAGGGGAGCCTAAATGCCCCCAGTGCTTTGCATTGTCCCCAATTTTGCTAAAAGTCAATCACAAACATGGAAGAATGATGATACATATAGAGAAAGGTTTACAAAACAAAAAATCACTCATGTACCCAAGTAGCAAAAAGGGTGACAAGGGTCATCCAAGAACACGTAACACAATCACCAGGGAACAAGTCACTATAAACACATATCCAATATAAAGATAAAGAAGGGACCTCCCCCTAACATCAATCAGCAAAGAGGTTTTCTGCTTCCCAATCTAGGTCATCATAAGGGGAAGGAGGATGAGCCTATAGTGGTGGAATACTTAGGGGAGGAGCTTCTGACCCTCCCATCATAAGGGCTAATGAAGAAGCCCCCACGAGGTCTTCTCTGCAAAGCTCTTGTGGAGCTAGGGTTAGCGATTTACAAAGATCATTGACAAGGCCAAAACTTCATCCAAGGAGTTAAACATGCACTTTACTGGAGTGCCATGTTATACTTCAATGGATGGGGAGGGTTGTGCCCAAGATTCACCGCTTGGCCCACCAAGTGATTCAAGAGCGGTGACAAACTCAAGGGAAACCAGGGTAGGTTTGATTACTAGGACAAAACAAGCCATCATAGGACCACCCTTTGAGGAAGGTGGGCTTCTCTAATTCTCTCCATTGCTAGAAGGACCAACCTCTACCTTATACTTCATCAGAGGATGCGAACTCCCCATAGATGAGGCAAGAGGCATGGAGGAAGAGGAGGAAAAAACCGCATCATGTACCATCAAAGTATTCAACATATCTACGAGCTTAAGAAAATGAGGAACATTCAAAAAGGACATCAGTAAGGGTGGCTTAGCCGAAGGAGAAATGAACACCTATACCCTTTTGAGGTTGGGTGCACTCATAGTAGGAGCTGGACGTGATGTGTAATTTGGTTGAATAAAAGTAGAAGGAAGGAGAGAGGAGGAAGCATCAGGAGGTCCTAAAATATGGGTGATCATCTCCTCATCCTTTCTCTACAAGGCAGCCCACTTAGCTACAAGAGCCTTTTGTTGGCACTTGCACTTACATGTAAGGTGGTTTCTATGACTCTTTGAGCTAGAGGCCAAAAGCTATGAGGGGATATAAGGCTCCTGCTTGGCCATGGGAGTGTCTACCACAACTATTTCCAATGGAGGGACATACTCCTGGATGGGAGCAGGAGGAGCAGTTTGAGAAACAACGGGCAGAATCAGCTCTAGTGACTCAATAGTGGGTCTCTTCCCATTTATTGCCTTAGGAGAAAAGGTGGTGGGAGGTCGCGAAGGCCAAGACATAGATAATTCTCCTTAGGGACCTTTCTTTCTACCATATCGAATAGTCCTAGGCTCCATGGGTAGAATAGGAAATTTGAATGCATGATGCTTAGGCTTTCACAAAGCGAACACCATAGGATTCTCTCACATGCACAAAATAGAATCTAACGGTGCCACAATATGGTGAGAAGGATTTTTATGTTGAAAAATAGAAGAGGAAGAAGGAGGATCTTGGGACCACTTCACTTCTTCTCCTCTACAATCTTTGGAAACATCATTGTTAGCTTTCAGGCAATCCCCATGTGAAACAATGTAAGGTGATGGAGGATACCTCACTTTCGGTGTCACGTGCCCTTTCTTGTACTTTTGATATGCCTGATACAAGAGGTCTTTCCTAAGTGGAAGAGGACCGATAGGTACAGGCCAAAAGTAATATAAGGATTATCTATCACATGTGACTGGTGGTTTATAATCGATGTCATGAATCACATGCACTAACCCCCATGAACAAACTTTAGACATTTGTGCACAATTGAGGGAACTATGTTCATAGCTACTAGCCAAGGGATACCCAACTGTACTCTAAAGAGTTCAGCCCTTGGGATTATGTTAAACAACAGGTTCACAAACTTAGGTCCGACAAGGACTGACAACACAATACTACCTAGGGGAGGTACATAAAGCCCATTGTGCATACATATGGTGCTCACGAGTGCATTGTACCCATCCTTATGTAGGAATTTAATTATCATAATCTCCTAAATTATAATATTCACCTGAGACATTGGGTCAATAAGACCACCCTCTATAATGTTCCCATTGATCTGAATAGGGATATAAAGAGTAGATGGTTCTCTATTGAAGCCCATTGGCAGGTCCTGCGAGGTGAAATTTATACTTGTGCCACTACTCATAGGTTGCGTATAGGGGATAGGTTGATGCAGGAAAGAGGCCATCACATGCTAAATGATATCCTCACAAAGGTTATAAAATAGGATAGTGACCCACTTAAGGTTTCATTGCATAATACTTTTGGAACCTTCCAACTATGCAATGCAGAGACCTTGCAACACTCACACCTACAACACTCCTAGAACATGAAGAAAGGAACTTTCAATATCGCCAAATGAAACCAAAATGGTTCATATCAAGTTCACCAAAAATATAAGAGAGGGTACCAACCACATCAAGGCCCCAGGTCACAAAGAGCTGAGAGCGGAAGGCTGCCCTAACTTACCTCACTCTAAAGGGATGTTTTGAAATTGGGGATGAGAATGATGACAACTATGAGGTCCTTCGATCACTCTTAAGATCCAAAATCTAAACTTGGGCTAAGCGAGCCAGTTTTTAGGTTCAACACTTTTCCTTAGGTAGCTCTCTTCCCAAGGATGGAAGTGTGGTTCTAGGATGACATCATGACACACTGGCATATCTCAAGTGCACTAGCATTTGTATGGCTAGGGGACCAAAAATATAGTACAAACCGTTAGAAAGAAAGTTGATGGCCTAGCTAGTGACTTCTAAAGGAACAAAACAAAATTACAAAGTAGGAAAGGTACAAATGAATATGATAAAGTAAATATATGAGAGCTAAGATAATGAAGAAGATCTCACCAAGATGCTAGTTCGTCGGCTAGCTCCAAAAAGCACGTCCACCTGCACACAAGAAAGGGGAAATTTTTTGGGGCTGTATAGGGGTATGCCTTAGTCAGACCCCCATTTTTGTGTTTCCACCTCCATGGACAACCAGATAGAAATGTGAGAGAGATATGTGATAAAGAAGTAAAGAAAGAAGGAATGCCAATAACACTACAAAATAGTAAAGAGCTACTCTACCAAATCAAAAAGGAGAGGATCAAAATGTTACCACCTCCACCAAGAGCTCACTAGCCAATGGGGAGAAAGAAGAATTGAATAGTCACCATAGCCTCGATTGCAATGAAGGGAGGCCTCACAAGACCTCAAGCCCATGCTACAATGGCTTTCTTAACACTTTCTTTGCAGAGTTGATGGAGTGTTGTTGCTGCAATGGAGTGTTGAAGTATTGGAAATTCTTGAGAATGTGAAAAAAGGATAGATTCAATGCTTAGAGATTTCCCAAAGAGATTGTGAAGAGATGAAATGAATGAAGGAAGAATATTTTTGAAGGAGAAGAGGAAAGAATATACCATTTTCAGGGTCGGTTGGTTGAAGAGGGATGTTACAAATCAACCCCAATCAAAATTGTAAAACCAAGAATCCGTCAGGGACGTCTACACACTACGTGTGTGTCCCTAACAAATATTCTTCTATCAACACAAACGATAGATGCCAAGTGGAAGGAAGGAAGCTTGCTGTTGTGGAATTTCACCTTTTGATTTGATTTTCTAAGGTGAGGTTGTGTAAAAGGGGAATTTGCATGGGGGTGCAAATTCGCTCCTATACAGTTCCATAAAGCCCATTTGGGGTGATTTGGTTGTGGAAAATATGAGGTACATTACTCTAGACAATCAATTTTCTATTCTCTCTAGTTATCATTTTCTGCTATTAAACCATTTTAGACATAAGAAGAGGGTGTCTTTCCCATATTATATGTTGGCCTCCTTACAAAATGGTATTAAAGACTTTAAGAGGAACCCCAAGAACCCCATTCTTCATGAGTGTTTAATTTTACTCATTATGGATTATACTAAGTCCTTCTCCATTCTAGATGAAACCAAGAAAATAACTAAAATTTGTCCTAATCAATCGAAGTTTGGTTATGATACGGGGTTTGATATAGGTTCTACCTTTGAGGATTATAAAGATAGGTTAGATTCCTCTATGGAGGGCTTCTCAGAGCCTCTTAAGGATTTTGATCCAAAGCTTAAAAAGAAGGTTAAAATTCTCATCATCCCTCTAGGCCAGAAGGGTATCTTAATGGTAGTAGGGAGGATGAGATTCTTGAAGTCTTTTCTAAAAACTAGAAGGCTAAGATAGAAAAATTCCCAACCCTTTCTATTAAGAAGTTGAAGGTGAAGGGTGAGATACTTTCCTTTGGTAAGAAGAATTTGACTAAGGTTGATGAAGTGGGTGAGGAGGTTGAGTCCCCTATTTCAGAGCAGAAGAGGAAGAAGAGGTTGAATTGTGTTAATAGTCTGAAGAAGGTGTTGGGTCTCAAAAATTCTGGTTTGAATGAACCACGAGAGGTTGCCACTCTCTCACTACATTAATGGCCAACTAACAAGGCTAACCAATATGGTTGAACCCTCTACTCTTAAGGCTCTACTAAACCTAGGTGGGTGCACCTATATGAATGACACAGATTTTGAATTATGTTTCCTACCTGACCTAACTATCCACAAATGGCAATTTGATAGTGGAAAGATATGATCCTATTTTGGTATAAATTGTATATGCAATATTAAGGTATGAATTAATATGTTCAATTAAGAGATGTAAATAAAATGGATAAAACCTAAAAGGATAAGTAAGACCAGTGCCTTGTTGGGTAAAACAGAGTCAAGTGAAAGCCTTAGATGAATGACTTATGTCTGGTAGGGACTCTAATTATTTGGCATATGATATCAGTTTATAACTTGTATAAACATGCAAGAATTTAATTATCAAACTCTTCTTAGTGATCCAAATGATACTTATAGATTACTATGAATGACTTGAAGGATTTAATCTCTACTTGAAAGAACCAACCAATCACATCACATAAATACAACAAATGTGCATCGATAAACTGAGAATATACTTGATATGTCAATTTAAATAACAAATAAATATCAAACTTGGAGATAACTTGATAATATTTTCAATTAATTCAACAAATAATTGATACCAGAAATGTGCCACGAAATTAGAGTTCTTTCATTGATCCTTCAAATTTTATACATGCAACATAGTCTCCTTGAATATCATCATTCTGAAAATATAGTGCTCATAGTAGTCTATCCTATTCTAATTCTACTATCTTTTCACCTCCTTCCTATTATCCAAAAATAGATATTTATACATTAGTTTGCAAAAAGATGTGCCTTTTTGAAAAGTTTTAAGCATAAAATGTTAACAAGTTTATCATTAACTAATTTTTATTTAGCCAAAAATGAACTGTAGACATATGCTCTATATAATCTTGGCACTCATGAGTATCAGCATCTCCCAACGCATCGCGGATCACAATCTCCATCTTCATCATTCGTTCATTTTGCTCACATGCTTCATCCAACGTTACGTCCTTCGTAGTGGTTGTCTTCAACATCTCTTGGAATATTGTTTCACCTTCACTTTTCCATGTAGTGATTTCTTTTAGTTTTCCTTCATCATCACAGAGCTTAGTCAATCTGTCTTCGGCAACTTCTATCAATCCTTGCACATCCCCTTGTTATTCCTCAAAGAAATCCCTATGCCTATCCATGATACAATTAGCATTTTCAATCTCTGTATTAATAGGAGTATCCTTTTGCTCCAATTCCTCAAATTTTCCCTCGATCCTACTATACACTCTCCTGTGTTCTTTTATTACATCCATGTATTGTGAATGTTTTCCCTAGAGTTTATTTAACCAAGTGGTTAAAATAACCTGCCTCCTTTTGATTATTGCAGCAAATGCATCCATTTTCCCTTGAGAGTATGCAGTTGACCCTTCCCAATGGTATTTTTTTGGTGAACTCTCACCTTGGGTAAGCATCTCCATTGGCCCTATTACAACACCCACCAAGTCTTTTAGATGTTCATTCTCTCATTATTGGTTTTATACATCTCTCTCTCTCTGATCAATGCTTGGATCTGGGCTTTATTCAACTTGGCTATATTTATCCCAATGTCTGCAATTGCAATAGGATCAACCTCTTCTGCCTTTAGGGTCATGACATGTCTGAATGCCTTCTTAGTATCAATAAAAATTGAATTCTTGTGAGGAGGATACAAGGCCCAAATCATTAATGTATCATCATCAGGATTGTATCTTGATCCTATGTATACCTCTGTCACTGTCTCTATGTTGAGCTTGTGGATAGCATTGTTATCTTTCAAGAAACTGTCAAAAAATAATGCATAATTTAGATCCAAACCTGGGAAAATCATAACACCTTCCTTTTCTAACATCTCTCTTCCCTTTTCAGGGGTCATGTTTGTCATCTCTTTGTCTACCTCATCCCTTAAGCTTTTTAACAATTGATCTTCATTTCCTGGTGTGACATTGTCAACCAATCCTCTTATCTCTTTCCCTTTTTGCTTATATAAAAATGTTCTAAACTCCGAGATCTTTACAAATTCATCATCTGATATAAAAGACCTATAGTCTTCATGTATCATATCTACATCGATAGTTTCCTCAACATCTATTTCTCTGGCAACATAGGCATAATCCCGAGTCTTTATTCTTGATACCTTCCTAGATGAGCTTTGTGGCTTATCAACTTCTTATATTCCTTTGATGGAGGATAACAACTCAGCATCCACCAACTCCTAATCATGTTTCTCAATCACCATTTCTGCTTCCTCTGCCTCCAAGTTTCTAATTATGTCATTAGATTTATAGGGTACATCCTGGTACCCTCCAAAATTTATTCTTTGTCTGGCAGAGTGGATATATCCCTTTAGATCAAAGTTTTTTCTTGATGGTGCTCTTCTCATGTTGTAGTGCAATAATTTATCCAGAATCAGATTGTAACCCTCCTTTGCCAATACAGTAAAAACACCAAAACATAATGTACTAGGCATAAAGGCCTATTTCCCATATGAACTTAAGTTCATGACACTGGAGAAATCCATTTGCCTAACAATTTCCAAGTATGCAATTCTATATGGGATAGTTCTAGGAAAAATGAATGGTGTATCCTCAAAACCATAAACCCTAATCATTGTGGCATTTTCTAAGCAGTACCAATCCCCCCAGTTGTGGTTAATTGGTCCATTATAATCTCTAGGCCTAAGAAACCTCTTCACTTCTTCAAATAAAGAATAATCACAAGGATGATTATAAAATCTATACAAGGGTTTCACAAAGAAATCTTCAAAATGCAAGAAATTAGAATTAGCAAACCTATTGTCCCAAATAGCAGTCCATAACTGAATAGGCAATGGCCTACCCTCCTTGTCAGATTGTGAAATCCTCAGCTCCTGGGGCCATAAGCCTAACTCTTGTTCAAACTACAACACTAAGTGCATCAGCAGTGAATAATTCCTGAGATGGAGAACAGAGGAACCATTCTTTATCGCTATCAACCCTACATACAGTTCCTTAAATACATGCGAAGCATAATCAAATGATCTGGAATTGTGATACTGAATATCTACAACAATCACCATGGGCACAACTACCATATGCTCTAGGACTTCCATCCCCAATACCTACCCCACTAAAAATTAAGTGTACTTCAGGTAGGGTTCGAAGAGGTCTACATGAAATGGTGGTCCCTCACTGTCTTCCATTGGAGTAGGCTTGCCATGACACCTAATTCTGTGTAGGGGTAATCTCTACCCTTTATAAATGGTGTCCATCCTTCTGAATTCACGATCGAGCTCCTCACTTATTATTTTCTCATTGCATATCCCTTCCAACCTGAAAACTTCAGCTATTGCATTCTTTGATATATGTATCAATGGATTCCCTGACAAGTCACATATAGCTTTATTCTTCAAGTTATAATGACTAGCCAGCAATTTTACCAGTTCGACATCAATAAAGATATTAGGGCACACCAATTTTCCCAAATTTAGCATCCACGGATTGCATACTGGCTCAAAGAAATTTCTCCTATGATAATGAAACTTGAACAACTCATACCCTCTAATTGGAGTCCAAACATCCCCTATGAATTTTCATTTGTTGTCTAATTTGTCAATTTCCACTTTGAGCTACACATAACACCTATCTTTAGGCCCAGAACCAAATAACTAGTCTATGAGGTCTTGATTTAATTTCCTTTCAGTGCCCTCTAGTTGCAATTCAGTTTTTTGCTTCTTTACCTTTGATTGACTACCCTCCCCGGGTTTTCTTCCCTTTATTTTTCCTGAACTAGTGCCTCCATATTTTAAAATTCATGAATTCTGAGAAGATGAGAGACTTACTATATTTTGTCTGCAAATCCAAGTTAGATGAATGCTCTAATTGTTCTACTCGTTACCTTGCTCTCCTTCACTGTCAATTCTGTGAAACAATGATTTCAATTGAGCACATCCTGATATGCAAAATCTTTATGCTTCGTGGCACCATTAATGTCTTTATTGAGACATGAATGCTGCAATTTTTTCAAAATTCTCACTGTCACATCAGGAATCATATCGGCAAGACATTTCAAATCTCTGACCGATCGGTCTGTTCAACATTCACCTATCCGCTAAGATGTCTTGAAGTTCCCCCGATATCACAAGTCTCCCCGACAACCTTTTCTCTTAACCTTTTATGTCTCCATGACCTTCACCAAAGAAAGCTATTGCCTAGACTTAATGAATCGGGCCAATGGTTCTTCACCTTACTCCAAAAGCTCTTCATCTCATCGAGATGTTCACTTTATCAACTTATGTTGCCGAGAGCAATCATTTGTCCAGCTGATAAAATGATACTCGCCATAATGTCTCCTAGATCTCCCAGCTGAGACATATCTCACCGATACGGTTTTTCTTCGGGGAGACCACATGCATTGTCTTCTTGACACCTTTTATCTCCGCATGCTCAGTTCTGTCAGTGTAACCCGATGGGTCGGTAAGACTTTCTGAATTTTCCCTAGCATCATTTGTCTCACCGAGTGAGTCCTCCCTTTTCTTTATCGTCAAGACCAATAATGCTTCAGATAGTTTTTTGAAATCTCTCTCTGATGACCAAATTCTCTCTGATAGACTTTACTTGACTCCAATCGGGAAAAGGTAACCTAGCTCGATATGACCTTACATCGTCACATTGATACCTTTTGTCTTGCCGATAAGAAATACAAACCCGCATTCTTTTGGTGTATAACTTTATCGGTCTGACCCTTCTGATGTCTTACCGATATATTGAGGATATGTATATTATCATCGATGATACCTACATCAACTTATGCCGATATTTTCATATGTTAAAGATTTAATGCCAGATGAAACTTATGGGGCTTTATGGAAAAATATAAATCGGATTTTGGTAAAAAATGCTATGTGAGGATTTTTATGTCTGTATTATGAACCTTTTTGGGAGACTAATAATCATGAAGGGTTAATGAATTTGTCAAAATTTCATAGTTCCAACAAAAGGCAAAGGGTAAGGTGCAGTTTGGTAGCAGGAAATTTAGGCCTCAAGAGGATGATATTAGTGAGGTTCCAGATGAAAGTCCTAATGTTGAGCTCCAACAGTCTTTTGATAAAGGTCTTGAGGAGGATAAGGAGCTAGGTATTCTTGATGTTGTTAAGGTGGAGAAGTATAAACACAAAATTAAAGTTCCTGATGGTGGTTTTAAAGGAAAATAAGCTTTGCATGAAGTGCAAGACACTCAGGATGTTCCTAAGGATAATTTGGTAGATGCCATAGGTATTTTCAATTGCAATTGTGAAGATTTGTCAAATGTGTTGGGCATGGAAAAGGATGGTTCAATCATTTTATTCATAATTTTCAAATGGTTGTTTAATGAGCTGAACCTTACCAATGTTAAGGTTTGATATTTGGTTTATAATGTTGGGGTAAATACTAACCCTCAGGGCTCTTCTATTTAGGACCAAGTAAACTGGCTATTTGATGTTCTAAAGACTATTACTGATGAGATGCTGAAATTGAAGAGGGATTTTGAATTTAGAATCTTAGTCCTAGAAGATAAAATGTCAAGGGCCTATGAGAACCTAGAAATTGTGGTTAAATATAGTAAGTTGACCCTCCATAATAATGTTGAGGGTCTCCAATTTCTCAATGAAAAGGATAGGATATGGAAAGTATACTCTTTAGGTATTATGAAAGATGTTGTTGCTGGTGTGGTGGATCTCCCCAAAGACTTGAAGGGGGGAGAAATTGATAAGGGCCACTATACCCATACACACAACAAGACTAAGAAGAATTTGGGGGTTTCTAAGGAGGTTGTTGAGGTAATGGAAACGCACGAGAAGATCATAGCTAGTGATCTTCAATCGAATGATGTTCAAAAATTCTATAGTTCTTTGTTGGATTTTTCCTATTTTTTGGTTGTTTGTTCTCTTGTTTTTGTTGATGGGTGGCTACTTAGTATGTTTTCATTATCTTTAAAATTAGTGGGTTTTTTTGTACAAGGTTTCGAGGTCCCTTCAAAAACTTATTTTCCTATAATAAAAACCAATTGATGGAAATAACAAGTTTGAGGATGTTCTCTATGTCAAAAGTTTGAAGCATAATCTTCTCAGTGTTAGTCAGATGTGCAACAAAGGATATAATCTTACATTTCATGCCAATGGTTGTGAGATTAGGAAGGCAAGGTCTAGTAGACTAGTTTCTAAAGGTACAAGGATAAATGTAAGAATCTTCTTATTGGATTGATCCGGTGAGTGTTGGTTGTGGCACAAAAGAATGGGACACATAAATTTTGACAATATGGTGAAGATTAGTTCTAATCATGTAGTAAGAGACATGACAAAGATAACTAAGCCTACAAACACACTATGCAAGGAATGTCAAATGGTCAAGAAAATAAAGAAAAGTTTCAAGAGTAAGGAGTTTTTTGTTAAAATTCCATTGGAGTTGATTCACACTAACCTATGCAGAACTACTAGAACAAGGAGTCAACAAGGTGAAAGGTATTTCATGTTTCTTATTGATTATTATACAAGAATGACGTGGGTTACATTTCTAAGAGATAAATCAAAAGATTTTGATAATTTTAAAGTATTCAAAGAAAAAATAGATTCTAAGATCAAATTCTTAAGGTTAGACAGAGGAGGTTAATTCACTTCAAATGAATTTGAATTTTTTTTTGAAGATCATGGAATTAGGAGACATCTCTCTGCTCCTAGAACCCATCAACAAAATGGGGTTGTGGAGAGGAAGACTAGGATTGTCCAAGAGATGCCTAGGGCTATGTTGAAATATGTTGATATGCTTGATATGTATTGGAAGGAAGTAGTTCACACTGATATCTATTTTCTTAATAGAGTGTCGTTGAGGGTCAATAGCACCAAGACCTGTTATGAGCTATGGTATGGTATGTGTCCCACTATTAGATACTTCAAGATCTTGGCAACAAATGCTACATAAAAAGAGATAAAGAACACCTTGCAAAGTTTGATTCAAGGTGTGATGAAGGGAGGTTTCTTGGTTACTCAACCAAGAGCAAGGCTTACAGATGTTACAACAAGATATTGTGAAAGATGATTGAAAGTAAAAATGTTAAGGTAGTTGAATATTTGCATTATATCTCCCAACAACCAAGGGTTTGCAGATCTGATATAACTCCCTAGAATCAAGAAGAAGAATAAGAGAAAGAAGAGAAGAAACAAGAAAAAGTGAAGGCTCCCAAAAATATAACAAAGTATGTGCAGAGGAACCATTCATCAAATCAGATCATTGGAGATAAAAATGAAGGTATACTAACTAGGAGAAGGATTGCAAGAGAAAGTGTGAAAGTGAACTTGTTTTTATTTCTATAGGTAGAGCCCAAGAACTCTGTGAATTCTAGCAAAGATGATGGTTGGAAAAAGAAAATGGAAGAGGAATTGAATTAGATAGAAAAGAATTAGACATGAGAATTACTTCCTAGAGTTGATAAGAATGTGATAGGAACAAAGTGGGTGTTCTAAACCAAGCTAAATGAAGATGGTGAAATTGTGAGGAACAAAGCTAGATTGGTATGTAAGGGGTATTTAGAAGTTGAAGGTATTGATTTTGAGGAGACTTTTACTTCAGTAGCTAGAATGGAGGCAATAAGGATGTTTCTTGCTTTTGTTGCTCACAATAATTTCAAAGTCTATTAGATGGATGTCAAGTAAACCTTCTTGAATGGTGACCTAGAGGAAGAGGTATACATTGATCAATTGAATGTTTTCCAACTATAATAAAATATAAACATGGTATGCAGACTCAAGAAATATTTTTATGGACTCAAGCAAGCTCCTAGAGCTTGGTATGCTTGGGTTGATAAGTACTTACTTTGACAAGGTTTCAAAAAGGGTACTACAGATAATAATCTTTACATTAAGGTACAAGAGGACAAGATCTTGATTGTGGTTGTATATGTTGATGGCATCATCTTTGGTGGAGATGATGATGTGTACAAGGTTTGTAGAAGAGATGCAAAATGAATTTTAGATGTTTGTGATTGGTGAGTTATCTTTCTTCCTTGGGATTCAAATTGTTTAGCTAGATGATGGTATATTTATTTCTCAAGCTAAGTATGCAAAGGAGATGTTGAATTTTTTTTGCATAGAGGATTCCAACATAGTAAGCAATCCCATGGTGACCAATTATCACTTGAGAAAAATTGATGAGTCTCCATAGGTTGACTAGACACTTTATAGGTCTATGATTAGAGGTTTGTTGTAATTGAATACTTATAGACCTGATATTATGCATGTAGTATGTTTGGTTGCTAGATTTCAAGATAATCCTAAAAAAACTCATGAGAAGGCAATGAAAATAATATTTTGATACTTGAAGGGGACTTCAGATTATGGTTTGTGGTATAAGAAGGATGATTTTTTTTTCTTTGAGTGCTTATACTAATGTTGATTGGGAAATATGTGTGGATGATTAGAGAAGCACTAGTGGAAGTGCATTTTTCCTATGAGATAGATTGGTCTCTTGGTTTAGTAAGAAGCAAGACAAAATATCCTTATCAACAACAAAAGGTGAATTTATTGACACAACATCTTTGTACACCCAACTACTTTGGATGAAGAAAAATCTAAAGAATATAAAGGTGGTATATGATGAACACATTCCCATATTGTGTGATAATACAGTGCAATTAACATTTCAAAAATTTGGTGATCCAATTCAAGGACTAAAACATTTCTATCTAGTATCACTTTCTAAGGGAGAAGATTGCAAAACAAGAAGTTAGAATGGAATGTGTGCCTACTAAAGATCAAATTGTAGATATCTTCACTAAGGCACTTTCAAAGGATACTTTTAAATATCTCTGGTAGAAGCTAGGGGCTATTGCCCCTCCACTTTCCAACTAGATGTATAGATGGTGCATCTATTTAGGGGGAGAAATCCACGTCATATCCATTTCTCCTAGATTGATGGGTTCTATCTCTCAGGGGGAGTAGGTAATTGGTTGGTTGTTGTTGATAGGGGGAGCTGGTATGATCACTTGAAAAGATGTGCAATTGCTAATCATATATATTTGTTTGAAAAAGATTTTTTGTTAGTTAAAAGGGAAGAATGTGCTGATGATTCAAATGAGTATCTTCTTACCCTTTGTCCTTGATGTCAATTGGGGAGAATGAGCAGGTGTGTGTTTCCATCAATTCCAAAGGGGGAGATTATTGGCATTAGTTATCATTGATGTCAACACTTGGTGAGATTTTTGTTCATTGTCATTTATACTTGAGAAGATTGTTGTGATGTTAACACTTGGTGTGTTTTTTGGAATTGGTTTCTAACACTTGGGGAGGTTGTTGCACATGTTTGTGAGATTGTTGTTTAACATTAATTGTCATTGATGCCTCATTTTGGGATACCATTGGTGCTTTAAGTTTTATGTTTTTGATACTCTATGATGATTGGTTGGCATTGGTTGTATTCCATACGTTTGATTTTGTTGATGTTCATGATTGGTTGCCATGATTTAGTTGATATCAAGTAAAGTAGTATTGAGTATGGTTGTTGTCAGAAGAGATAATATCATGATGATATATTAAGATGAGGATTAGAAGTAATGTTGATTATGGAGAGATTGTGATCGATGGATTAGCATGGGACGATTATGCTTGATGCATGAAGAATTGAAGCATAATGAAGCCACTAACATCAATGTCAACAAGATCAACCAAATGCAAATTAAACTAAACATTTATCAAAACTAAACATTCTAAACTGCAAAAGTGTTAAAAATGCCTACTCTAATCCATTGAAACTTATCTTGTTGCAGGAGTGGTGTTGGGTTGATGTGGAACGATGACCCTTTTCCAATCCCATGGATAAATGAGCTTGTTCTACTTAGTTTTATTGAAGAAAGCTGATGGAACAATTGTGAGATGTGTATGAAAACATGATTTTAATCAGAGTATGAAGCAAACTAATTAACATGATTTTATGCTAAAATGATGAAGATTTGCAAATGCTAAGCTAATTCTAGATGGATTTTAAACTAAAATATTCAAACCCTAGTTGATAAAAAAGCTAAATGGATGCATTATGTGATCATGAAGCCATTAATGGAAGCTTAAAGTTAATTAATGAAATTAAAATAAACTAAAAAAAGATGCTAAATGTGTGCTAAATATGAGTGTGTGTGTGAGTGATTTTAATAGCATAACTATGATGTTAAAAGATGGATCCATTTGTCTCCAAATAGTGACCTATTTATAGGAGATAAAATGAGAAATGAAGGGTTGATATTGAAAAAGATAATCAATGATCAAGGATGGAGGAAGGATGAAACATGGATCATGGATTCCCATCAAGGGATGAGAATGAAAGATGAGATTATAATCAAGGGATAATATTCCTTCAAAAAACACACTTTTGAAATGTATAGGAGGTCAAAAATCAACTTGCACAAGAGGTCACAAGTTAACTTGCACATGAAGCCTTGTAAGAATATTCCCTTTTTCAAATGAGTGAGGAGAGAGAATATTCTTTGGAATATTCTCATGGATGAGGGAAAAAATATATTTAACAAATTAAATCAAAGTTTTCATGTGAAAAAAGGGGAAGGAATATTCCATGGGAATATTCTCTTGCAAGTGGGGGGGAATTAAATTTAATTAATAATTGATAATTAAACAATGTTAATTATGCAATTAGGATATTTTAGAAGATTTAAGATGATATTCACTAAATTAAGTGATTTAATGAAAAGGGGAAAAGGTGATGACATTTAATTAAATAACTTAGGGTTATTTAATTAAATAAGAAGATTTAGGGATTTCAATTAAATAGTTTGATTTATTTAATTTAATAGGATGAAGTGTTAGTATGGAAGAGGATGAATTAACCTGATTAGAATAATTAGATTAATATATGAAAATGAGGTAATTAATTAAATAGGCTAGGCTAATTCAATCAATCAAGTGAAAAGAGGATGGGTTTCAAAATGAAATTATGTTAGTATACCTGATTTGAGTGTATGATATCATTTAGGACATTTTTAAGTGTCTACATTTTGCCCCTCTTTGAAGCGAGGTACCTGCTACATTTGTTCAAAGATTGATGCTCCTTCGGATTAAAGATTGCTATCTAAATCAAGAAAAATAAAATTTTCTAATTTTTTGGATGCCCCACTATTGCCCCAGCAGGAGGAATAAGTTGGTTCCCTTCCCCCTCAAGAAATTGGGTAGAAATTTTAAATTTTGGGTTAATTTCTCGACAAAGGTTAAAATATTGCCCAAGGGGTCCAAAAAGGCGCTGGAATGTAAAAAACATGCCAAAATGAAAAGAATGATGAAAAATAAGCTCTAGTTTGGGAAGATTGGTGAAAATGGCAAAAAACCCTAGCTGCGAGGTTAAATTAGGGAGAAAACCCATAATTTGGAGGCTTAAATAGGTGAGGAAGGTTCACTTTCAATTCAGTTTTGCATTCACACCTATAGGATTATTATATTTTGAGCTTTGACCCTCCAATGAGATGGCACAATGAGTGCTCCCATGACACATTTTTGACCGAGTTAGCAAGTACCAGATGCTTCTAGGTATAGGACCACCAGTATGTGACTCGAAACTTGATTTGAATTTTGACTTTTAGGCACATTTAATGCTTTTTGAAATTTGAACATTGGCGGTGTTGCTATATAGGGACATTATTTGTAGAATCGACGATACTAGTTTGATTTACAACAATGCATATGTGATTAGCGACACAATTTGAGATTTAAAATTAGGGTTTCAGATTCTAAATAGTGATGCATATGTGTTTGGAATTTGAATAATAGTGACGCTATTGTAAATAGTGATGCTATTATCATTTTGGGGGATAAAAACTCCAAACTTAGCCAGTTTTTGTGAATTTTGATGTCATGCACTTTGTGGGTGCAAGAGGTTATCCTGCCTTTGATGTCCCATGAGCATCAATGGAAAAATTTCTCTAGATTTGGTGATTTGTCTGAGTTGCGATAGGAGCACTTGGGAGAGATCGGTTTGTGGTATGTTTCTTATATGCCTATCGTTTAGAACCATTTGGGGATGATCACAACACTATGCAAGTGATGGCATAGTGATACCTCACTGTTCCACTTATCTACTAGTGAGGTGACAAGGACACTAGAGGATGTATGATAGATTTTTGCATTTGCTGATACATGGTGAGTGTGTGATCTATGATGTTCACATCGGCTATGATGCTTTCCATGAGGTGCTTGAATAGGAGGAAATTTTCCTAGTCACCTCCTAGATTGACCTTGAGATGTATAGAGTTCAGGTGTTGACTTTCTAAATGATCATTGCGGTAGTGATCTCAGGTTGGGTTGCTCCAAATCAACAAAGCATAGGATTCAGTCTGAGATGGGGCCTAGCTTGGCATAAGATTCTCTTTTGGAGGACTCGATATGCATGGGGTATAGTGATGCTAGCATCCCTTTACCATGATATGCATGAATTTGTATACTGTGATGGCAGGTCTATCGGTATAGGGGTCACCCTTCTTCACATTTGGGCCTGGGAACACATCGTTGTGCTTCAACCTATTGTTTAGATGGTAGATGTAGAGCTAGATGATCTAGTTATCTGGAGATATAGGGGTGCCATCACATTACAACACATAAGGCAACTCGAGATTCATTACTGGCATTGAGTGATCAATGATATGATAGTATTTAGATGGCAGCCCTGGCTTCAGATGCTAGCTTAGTACAATGACATACAACAGTTGTTCTTTTTCTGATACACTCAGTTTATGCAGGGTTGAGAGTACATAATTATTAAGAGATACTTGCCTGATAGGGTTACCAAATAGTTTGGTAAGAGGCAAGACAAGCTTGATGATCAATATACCACCATCTTTTCCAGGTCAGCTTGAGAGATAGCATGGGGACCTATGATCCTAACCCACAAGGTTGTTGAGGGCTTTTGATAGTTGGTTTCTAGGCCATGGGCCTATGATCAAGGATAGGCTAATGCACAAAATATGTCTTCTTATGATGCTTTCCTCATACCCCCTCGTCAATTGATAGATCCAACAATTATACCTCCATGAGGAGACTGAGAGGGAGGGGTGTAGGTAGTGTAGATACCAAAAATTGGTCTAGGCCTTTGAGTACACATTCGACATAATTTTCTATAGTTCGTCGTCTTGATTAAATAATGATAATTATTTAATTAACCTTTCTAACACATATTTCCTCTATTAATTAAATACCCCTTTTTAATTAATTCATTAATTCATAAGTAACCTTTATTCAACCTGATTAATTAAATAGATTATATTTATTTAATTATGTTGCGAACTAATTAATTCTTTCCCTTTTATCTATCAATTAAATAATTTATTATTTAATTACCCCTTTATCATAATTTTCCAACTATAATTAAATATCTTTATTTAATTATTCATTTAACCCCCTTTATCTATAATTAAATATTTATTATTTAATTATTTATATTATCCTTTTCAAACAGTCAAATTAAATAAATTACTTTATTTATTTAATTAAATTCAATTCATTTTCGAATATTGAATTAAATTAGCATTTAATTCATATTTATTAATTAATTATGTCACATTCCTCTATCATTTAGTTATCTAAGTCATTCACTCACCTTCTGACTCGACATCTATTTTTAGTTCTCCAGTTATCTCCGAATTCAACACCTATTTTTTCTGCAAGAAGACTCTCCATCACAACTAGTTGATTAACTAGTTCTAACTCCTGTTTGCATTCAAATGCATTAGTCTTCGAGTTCTAACTTTGG
This sequence comes from Sequoiadendron giganteum, assembly GCA_007115665.2. Taxonomy (NCBI): domain Eukaryota; kingdom Viridiplantae; phylum Streptophyta; class Pinopsida; order Cupressales; family Cupressaceae; genus Sequoiadendron; species Sequoiadendron giganteum. The sequence continues at coordinate 54,099,694 of CM021108.1, read as the reverse complement.
CTTTTGCATACAAATTCTATTTCTTCTATTTTTGGAGATTAAGATCTTGAACTTGTGTTCTAACTCACGTTCTAACTTAGTCTCTATCTTCAGTCTTTCCTGAAATCATATTCTAACTCATGTTCTATGTGAGACATAACTCACATCGCATGACATTCATCAATCTCATCCGTCAATCTCTCTTTCAATCTGAGCCGATCGTTTGAAAACCCAAAATCTATAAAATGGCCTATCATAATCATTATTCCTCCTCCCAAAATCATACACTTTTGAGAAGAGACTATTCTTCGATGTTTTTCTTAGACACTCAATGAAGTTATGCTTGCATTCAAACACATAAATCTGAGGGCAAGAATACTAAAAAGGCAAAATGGAGAAGAGTAATAGAGATAATTCAAAGGAGTGAATGCATATTCAGTGAGAGCTTTCCATTAAATTGTTTATTTTATTATGTTTACTTATTCATTCTTTGTTGTTTGATTTTAGATTATTATTAGATTAGTATTGACATTGTTATTCTAGTTTGCAGAAAAATCTATGATTTACATTTGGTGAACCCGCCGTGAACACGCTTCAAAATTTGCACATATTTTCATCTTTTCATTTTTTCGTTTTTCATTATTTTTTGTCGGTTTTTCGTATGGCGCACCACATCTATTTAGAAAAATGATGCATCTGTATCAGCGAGCCACATCTGCTAAAACTAGTGATGCATCCGCCATCATAAACCTCATCCGTGAAGTCATGAACTGCATCCACCTGTCAACAAAATTCACAAACCGCATCCGCCGGTCAACATCGAACCGCATCTGTGGCTCCAAAAGCCACATCTGGCTAGTAAATCTCTTTCACTTTTTTTTGGTCATTTTCATACATTCATCTTTCCATTTTTGATTTTTTTGGTTGTTTTGATTTTTTCTAATGTTTGTGTCAATTGTGTTAAGGTGGAATAACGTAGTGTTTGCAAGACGAAGCATAGAAGACCATTAAAAACCTAAGACAATTTTTTGTAAGACGAAAGTTGAAGAACAATGAACTATTGATAAATTTGCATGTAGGACCTAATTCCTTTGTGTTAATTGATTTATTTAAGAAAGCTTTTGTTTCATAGATAGATAATCATCGCGTAGGTTTAAAAAGAACTTTTTGATTGATAGATAGACAATTATTATTTCAATTAAAAAGAACTACTGTCTTCTTTGTCTAGTGCTTTGCACATTTTTGTCACCCTTACGATTTAGTAATTGAAGTATCCTCTCCCCTTGTGAAGTCATGCGATCTTGGGTGTAAGAGAAATGGTTACTGACTCTAGAACTTGGGTCTATCTTGGTGGGAAAAAGTACTCACCCCAAGATGACTTAGACCAGTAGCACGCTAAAACCAAGCGACTTCCAACTGGTATATAAAAGTGGATTCTTGGGGAAATCCCATGAATCACGCACACTATTTCGATGAGATGGACAGAAATGGACTCTCGCCGATGTTGGATAGTGTCCCACAAATGGAATGCCCTTATTAAACACCTTGTTGTAGAGTTACCAAAATCCTACCTACTTGTTGGCATAGTAGGGTCGGCCCTGTGAAGCTATCTTACATATTTACGGTTTATGTGTGGAAATGAAATGTATGCCATGGGAGTTTCATTGATACAGTTGCTTGGCTGCCCCATATAAATGAGTGTCGTGGAGGGGAGCTAGTGGGGTCAAGCTACTAGTCATTCGCTATAAATATGCGTAGCTGGAGAAATCCATGTAAGAATTCAACAAGTATTGTCCTAAAAGCCTAGGTTGTGAATTTTTTTCGAGTCTTAACAATCCTTCCATCACAAAACTGAAAATACATTGATTGTTGTGTTTGTTCTCTGCTGTATTCGTCAAAATCTTGATCAATAAACTAAGTCGTCAAAATCAAATTTCGGGAAAATTTCAACTGTCAGAAAACCGAGTTGCAATTGTCAGTTTACACGCTGCATGTGTCATAGCAAGTCACATTTGTTAGGGTAAAGACCGCATGTGTCTATCAAAACTTTCAATATTCACAGTCTGCATACCATGAGTCGCAACTGTCACATCCTGAGTTGCATGTGTGCATGCAAACCGCATCTGTCAATTTTTGAACCACATGTGTCTTAGTAAACCTCATTTGTCAGTTTTTGAACCACATTTGTTAGAGGAAAAACCGCAACTGCCAGAAAAACCGCATCTGTCAAACTTTGAACCGCATTTTCCTGTCAACAAAAAACATCAAAAACCGCAAACTGAGTCCAAAACGTCACTATCATTATTTGCTTTAGGTTCTTAAGATCAGCCTTGGACAAAAACTGTTAAAATTTTGCTTGAAAACCTTGCATCATTAGGTGTCATATACGTCTTAGTCATAGTAAATGTCTTAATCATAGTCATCCTAAGTTGCATACATATAGATACTTCCTAGGAAATTGCATATAACATAATAAATAAATTTCTTTGTCATTGGAAACGTTCATGTTCCGGTTTGTCATAGTCATTGAACCTAGTCACTTTGGTCTCATTTAGTGAATCTTTTTCAGCTCAACGGTCTAGTTTGGAAAATTCACCTTGTCAAACTGTCCTTGTCATACAATTAGGTTCCTTGGTCAAAAAAAAATCTTTGCATGCATTTATTCCATAGGTGGTAGGTTATACCTGTCTTAGACTCATTTATCATCATTAGTCCACTCAAAATTTTGCATATTGTCCATCCTACCATACGTCATCTTAGAATACGTCTTTTTAGAAACCATTTTAGCAATGTCATTTAGTGTCAAGAAAATCCAAAAACATAGACATAGGTCATATCAGTTTTTAGACGTAGTCTGCATTCCCCCTTTTTGAGCAAATTTTCAAGGTCGAAACAAGGTCTCAAAAGAAACACAAAGCAATGACAGACCCCAATGAATTCATCAGTCCATTCAGAAACCAACCATTAGGAAATAAACACCCACACATACCTTTGCTTGAAAAACATGTCACTAGAGACACACATGGGCAGATTTACATAGAAGACATAGACACAATAGTACAAGATCTTGAATTTGCATCCTTTATGGATGAATGTTTGCTAAATGATCCCCAATGCTATCTAGCAAAGTTGCTAGCAGATGGTGCCAAACTACCACTAGGATTTGATAATCATACTTTTCAAACACAATCTACTCAACCAATGCAAACTACAATGTCAACTATCTCTATTCCCCAAATTACCGCAGTGATACCAACTGGCATACCAGCTCAAACATCATCAATTGTAAACACAACACCTTTCAACATAACACAAGGTTTACAATTTACTGCGGGGGCAACTTCCTCCAACCCCTTTGGCACCAACATGACTGGTAAGAGAACCAAAGCTGGCAGAAATATACCTATACCAACTCAACCCATTCAGACAGGAAACATTCCTATACCAACTCAACGTTTTCAAATAGGAAACATTCCTATACCAAATCAGATCCTTCAGACAGGAAGCATTCGTATACCAAATCAAATTGTTCAGACAGGAAGCATTCCTATACCAATTCAGACCATTCTGACAGGGAATATCCCTATACCAAATCAAAACATTCTAACAGGATATATTCCCTCACCAAATCACAACCCATCACAGAACGTGGCATATCAGAAAACCTACATTGATCCAAACAACGCAAACAACATGTCCTTGACGCAAGTAGATGTCCTTCAAAACCAAATGCAAACCCTTCAACAACAGATGGACAAATGGTCTATGTCAGGCAAACAAACTATCTCAGCGCAAGACCTATGTCCATGTCCATTCGACAAAGTGCTTTATATGACACTTTTCCCCCATGGATACATTATACCAATTTTTCCTAAGTATAATGGGAGAAAGAATCCTTTAGAACACATTAGAGAATTCTCAACAGCATGCATGGACATATCGTATGACCCCACATACTTGATGAGACTATTTCCACGAACCCTTGTCGGGATAGGACTGGAATGGTTTTCTAAATTACCATATGGTATATGATCTTGGGGTGAATTAGCTGAGAAGTTTGTCGAACATTTTGCCTTTAACATAAACAATGAGGTAACAATAGTAACCTTATGCCACACGACACAAGAAGATGGAAAAACTTTCACCACTTTCTTCCGGAGATGGAGAAGTCTAGCTAGTAGATGTCCAATTGAAATACCGGAAAAAGAAAAGGTCACGATATTCCTAGAGAACATCAACCCCAAATTGTGAAGTGACTTAAGGGTACACTGTTGTACTTCATTCTCAGACTTGGTACAAAAGGGAACCATCCTTGAGAAAGGCCTTATAGACAAAGGAGAAATTAAGGTACCAAGTAGAAATCCAGTTGTCCAACATCAAAATGCACCAAATGATAGAAACAAATTCTGGTCTAGAAACAAAAATGTTACAAATGATGACATTGTTGATGCTAAACACATAGATATGTGACCAGTTATCACACTTAGAGGTTACAATTCCAATCAAGACACGATGAATAGTCCAGATCAAATAGCTAACTATGTCCAAAATTCACAACAACAAAGACCACGACGAAGATTTCCTACACATGAATTTACACCTCTAGGACAACCAATCGAGACTATTTCAAAGAATTGATTAAGCATAATCTCATCAAACCTTTGGAACCAAGAGATTATGACCTTGGATAGTTCAAACCTTCATGGTGGGATGATAACTCTTTTTTGTGACTATCATCAAACGAAAGGACACAACCTACAACAATGTTTCCAATTGAAGAATATTATACAAGACTTTGTTGAAAACGGAACCATAGAGGTCGGTGGGTAGAAAAATACCAAGAACAGTGATCATAAGGTCTTCACGGACCAGTTACATGACCACACAAAAGGAAAAGCCTCTAGTTTAGGACCCAACAACAATCCATCAGTCAATAATAACAATACCAATTATGACTATGGTAAAGGAATGATCATAAATCACCTCTGAGCTGTAAATGAGAATGTCAATACCTTCACCATTAAGAAGCATCCAGAATGTAATGTGAACACACGCAAAACTACGATTACCATTCCTGGACCTTCTTCTTCTAAGCCACCTACGCAAGCTTCCAAGTTTAAGTACAACCTTCTTGATCAATTGAGTAAAACCCTTGTGCAAATATCTATCTTGGAATTGTTGACCTTATCACCCGAGCATCGAGCCATTCTAGACAAAGCTCTATAGAACACAACTGTTCCTACAGACTTAGATGTCAATCATTTTGAAGAAATGGTGGGATATTTGACCAACTCGCATCATGCCACATTTTCCCAACAAGATTACTCAACCTAGAAGTCTGATCATAATGACCCCTTACATCTTGAAATCTTAATCCATCAAAACAAAGTCCGACGAGTCTTGGTAGATGGAGAAGCAGGTTTGAACCTGTGTACCTTAAAATTGGTTAAGGCATTAGGATTCTCAGAAGACTGTGTAGATACCTCTAAAATTATAGTCATCAAGGCTTACGATGATGAGGAAAGATCGTCCAAAGGAGTTGTCACACTCCCTATAAGAATTGGCCTAGCAATCATGAACACTAGCTTCCAAGTCTTGGATCTCACCCTTCCGTACAACTTATTGTTAGGTAGACCTTGGATACACACAATGAAAGTTGTACCTTCAACATATCACCAATGTCTTAAGTTCCCGTATAATGGCACAAAAATCACCATTGATGGTGGTCTAGATCCTTTTTAGTATTGTACAAGCCTAAGGGATATTCCACAATGACAAGTGCTAGTTAACCAAGAAGCTTCATCATCCACTTTATCCCTATATGTTGACCCATCACATCTCACTAAGTCCATTTCATTCAAACCTCCATCATCCACTCCTAAACTTGAGATCCAAGACAAGGGTTGTGGAAAATATAATATAAAGGCATCATACTGTGTCAGTCAATTGATTCCACCAAAGGTATATGGCCTACCCATCGCAGATAGAAGATAGTCAGTGGTCACATTTCATGTTCCCCCTACAATGATATTGACAAAATGGGGAGAGTTAAGTGACAAAACTGTGGATCAAGGTGATTCCGGTTGTATCGAGAAGAACATTGATACCCCTCCCCGTCTATTCAAATAGCCAAGGACCAGTATGGAAAAGGCTTTAGGATAATGCAAAATGAAGGCTATGATGGGCACAGTGGGTTAGGACCATATCATAATGGAAGGACAGAACCGATCACTGTATACCCATGACTGAAATACTTAGGGCTAGGGTGTCAACCGCTCAGAATTGGGTTTCCTAATACTTTGTCATCTTTTCAAGAGGAAGTGAGTGATTACATAGACATCGAGACATCTCATGAACCACTTCCCCCAGTTTACGACAAACCTCCAGTTTATGATGAATCCCCTTACTCAAGCGATGGTGAATGGGAGTCACTTTCATCTACCAGTACCATGAACATAGATGCCCTATTTGGAGAATTGGACCTAAACATGAAACCTTTACCAAAACCATATAGTCCTCATCCTAAGAAGCACTTGTCCAAAAAAGAATGGCAAGAGAACTATTATTGGGAAACCCTTGATCATGCATCTTGGGCACCTGAGAAACCATCTTCTGACGATACCGACCTTACTATAGTCCCACATTAGAGTATACCTACACCTAGGAAGAAGAATAAGGAGTTAGTCCAAAAATTTTGTGACCATGTCAACCATTCCATATTTACCTTGTCAGCGGCTACCTTTAAAACCTCTGATGATGACATGCCCCTTATATATCCTGAACTTATCGATTGGGATCAACAAGGTACACCTATCATAGATACATTTGAGAATGACGAAGCAATTATTGAGTTCATGGGACTTAGAGAAGGCATACCAAGAGGGGATCATAAAGCTATTTTCACCATAGACTTGGATGATAAAGCATATTTTGGGGAGTCTATTTACACCTCTAGTCACAAAAATGAGAAAAAAAAGACAAAAGACAATGAAAAAGAAAATGATGAGTCCTTAGGTGAAAAACGAAAGGCTCCTTTGGATGAAGAAAAAGTCAAAATAAAGGACGTATCCGAGGGCAAAAACCTCTTAGAGGCACCCAAGGATAGAGGTTTAAATATTCTCCCCGTTGAACAGGAAAAGTCACCGATGCTAGTAGAAGAATTTGTTGAAGTCAACATAGGTACAAAAGAGAATCCTTAGAAGGTATATTTTGCAGCTTCATTAACAAAGACAGAAAAACCTGAGTTTAAGGACTTCTTCACAAAGAGATAGATAAACTTCACATGGTCATATGCTGACATGCCTAGGCTGGATCCAAACCTAATATTGCATCACTTACCACTACAACTAGGTATTAAGCCAGTCAAACAGAAGTTAAGGAAAATGCATCCGCAAATTTCTCTATTGTTCAAGGTAGAACTTAAGAAACTCTTGGATGTAGGATTCATAAGGACAATAGACTATGCAAATTGGATATCAAATCTTGTACCAGTGACTAAACCAACTAGGGGAATTCGCATATGCACAAACTTTAGAGACATCAATAAGGCATGTCCCAAGGATGACTTCCCTTTGCTGAATATTGACATGATAGTAGATCTAACAACAAGATACGAGATGCTATCCCTCATGGATGGTTTCTTGGGATATAACTAGATTAAAATAGCAACTGAAGACCAACACAAGATAGCTTTCATGTGTCCATGGGGCACATACTGTTGGAATGTTATGTCATTTGGCCTTAAGAATGCAGGAGCTACCTATCAACGGGCAATGAATATGATTTTCCATGACTTTGTACATACCCTCATGGAAGATTATGTAGATTACATTATAGCTAAGTCAGAAACAAAGGAAGATCATTTAAATGTTTTAGACAAGATATTCCAGAGGCTAGAGAATTACAATTTCAAGTTAAATCTAAAGAAGTCTGTCTTTGGAGTGAAATCAAGGAAACTGTTAGGGTATATCATCTCCATAAGAAGCATTGAAGTAGATCCAGAGAAAGTAAGAGCTATCATAGAAATGCCTCCTCTAGTTAGCATTGGTCAACTCGGAACCCTACAGGGGAGATTACAATCCATTAGGTGTTTCATAGTACAACTGGCAGATAAAATACATCCATTTCAGCATCTACTCAAGAAAGGAGTACCATTTGTGTGGACACCTAAATGTCAGGAAGCCTTCCAACAAATCAAGGACTATTTTCTTACTCCACCAATCCTAATGCCACCTATAGAGGGAAAACCATTGATATTATACATATCAGCAACTCAGTCGACATTAGGGGCTCTTCTCGCATAACATGATGATCAAGGTCATGAGAGAGCCGTCTATTACATTAGTCGTACCTTAGTGGGCTATGAATTAAATTACAACAACATAGAATGTGCCTGTCTTGTGGTAGTATTTGCTACCCAAAAAATTTGGCACTATATGCTCAATCGACAAACAATGTTAATTGCAAATATTGATCCACTTAAATACCTCGTAAGTAAGGCAGCTTTAATAGCCTGATTGGCTAAATGGGTTATTATACTTAGCGAGTATGACATTTAGTATGTCGAAAGGAAGGCTATAAAAGGATAGGTGATTGCAGATCAGTTAGTCGATGCACCTATGAAGGCAAATCATCCATTAGTGGAAGCCTTTCCTAATGAGTTTGTCTTTAACATTGACATTAAGACCGAATAGAAACTCTACTTTGATGGATCACATAAAAATTGTGGTTCAGGAGCTAGTATCTTATTTGTTACACCTCAAGGTGATACCATTCCTAAATCATTCAGGATTGCTTTCCCTTGTACCAACAATATAGAAGAATATGAAGCTTTAGTGGCAGGGTTAAAAATGGCAGCTCAGTGGAAAATTAAGAGCCTACATGTTTTTGGCGACTCTCAACTGGTAATCCAACAGGTAAATTATGATTACAAGACTAAGGATGAAAAGCTTGAAACTTACAAGCGAATGGCTTAGTTTCAAGCAGTATTTCAATGACATAAAATTTCAACAAATACCACATATCCATAATAGAGTTGCAGATGCTATGGCAACCATGGCTTCCTTGTTGGATATTCCAAGTAATGTGCCTAAGTTCGTGTTTCTGGTTGAACAGCTATTGGTCCCCACCTATAATATCCCCAATACTGCGATAGTGTGTACCATTGTTGGTCCTATGTCTCCTTGGTATAAAGACATATTTGACTATCTCACTAACCAAACCTTACCCCAAGACTTATCCAATAACCAACATCGAACCTTCATCCGAAAGTCAGCTCAGTACACCATCATCGAAGAAACGCTATATAGATATACCTTAGATAACGCCTTAATGAGATGTCTCGATGTTGAAGAAGCACAAACAACTTTGTGAGCGATACACGAGGGTATATGCGGATCTCATTCGAGTGGTCCTACTCTAGCCCATAAGATTATGAGACTAGGTTACTATTGGCCTACAATGGAGAAAGACTCATACGTCTTTGTAAAGAAATTTAGACAATGTCAAATACATGGAGACTTGATAAGAGCGCCAGTGCAAGAGCTTCATCCAATTACTTCACCAAATGGGGACTTGACCTCATAGGTAAGATACACCCTTCATCATCTAATGGCCAAAAATTCATCATCACCGCCACCGAATACTTCACCAAATGGATTGAAGCTATTCCCATGACGTACGTCACCGGCACACAAATATCTAAGTTTATCCTAAACTATATCATTTTTCAGTATGGTGTACCTCAATCCATAATCACAGACAATGGCCGCCCATTCAAGAACCAAGAAGTATGCCATTTATGTGAAGAATTCCACATCAAACACCATTTCTCCACCCCATATTACCCATAAGGTAATGGCCAAGCTGAGGCATCTAATAAGACTATTGTTAGAATCCTTAAGAAGACTATCAATGACACTGGTCATGACTGGCACTTATAGCTTAATCCTACCTTATGGGCCTATCGCACAAGCATCCGTACTCCCACCGGCACCACTCCATATTCCCTCATATTCAGGTCCAAAGCTATCTTACCTATCGAGGTTGAAATACCTTCTCTTAGGGTATCCTTGAAGGGTCATATTGATGATGAAGAGTATCGTGTCTCTAGGTTACAAGAGCTAGAATTGATGGATGAGCGAAGACAGAAAGCATTAGATCATTTGCAAGCATATCAAAATTGTCTTCATCGTAGCTACAATAGGAAGGTTCTCAATAGACACTTTGACATTGTTGACCTAGTATTAATGGAGAATCCTAAGAACCAAGTAGAATGAGAGAAACCAGGTAAGTTTGAACCTAACTGGTTGGGGCCTTATATTGTCACAGAAGCCTTTGGGTCAGGAGCATACCAATTCTCTACTCCTGAAGGAGAGCCACTTTTGTCACCTATCAACAGTCTACATCTAAAGAGGTTCTATGCTTAGTCTTTGAGAATCCGTGTCTTAATTTTGAAAAATACAAAAAAAAAAATTAAAAAAACAAAAAAATGGTTACTTTGATGACTGGCAAACAGGCATCTTTGTAACAGCAAAAAAATTGAGAAAATCAAAAAAGTAAAGAGAAATAAATCCATCCAATAGTGAAAAACGCTTCGATGGTGCTATGGATAAGTACCATGGTTAAAACCTAGCAAACAGGCACCATGTGTAGTCAAGCTCGCTCTTCCATCTATCATCGTTCTATTCAAACTTTTTCACCATCTTTCATAATAAATGGTTGTCTTATCCATTCCTTGGAATGATTGACATCTAACATCCATTTCGTCGCATTATCCACGCCATCTTGCACATCTTATTCCCGACTAGGGGAAAATCCTTGTTCTATGCCCTAACACCGTGTACATAACGTCACACCATCGAAAATGTCTTGAAAAATCCCAAAAACATTAGAAAACTTCAAAAATCCAAAAAAATCAAAAATGTCAGAAAATACCAAAAACAGAGTCAAGTTAGTCATGTTCAGTCCGTGATAGTTGAACTACGTTGCCTCTGTGACTGGGACGTACGCAAGGCCATCAATCGATGTGCCCCTGAGGCATTAGGTTTGTCAGTCTAGGTTTGTCATGTATCACACACCACATTTAAATCATGACGCTTTGTACATTCAAAGTCCTTGGTCGTGTCAAACTACGAGGTCTCTGCATGTACAACATAGGCAAGGCTAATCAATTGATGATCTCTTAAGACCACACTAGGTCAGTCCAATAGGGTTCATTCACAATCATTATCACAAAAGTTGCATATCATACTTTAGGGTATCGTTTCATGTCATACATTGTCGACACACACTTCTATCAGTCAAAGAATCAAAACAAGTCATGCATCAACAAGGAAAAACATCTCAAACTGTCATCAAGTCAATATCATACACATTGTCAAAGCGATCAACCTATGTCTTACGCAAGATATGTCTTTCTTATCAACATACATCATCAAATTGTCATAGTCTCATGTAGCTTGTCACCTCAACATCATCAGGCTCCAATGTCTTATATGACACGTGTCTTTCTGAAACCAGGCTTTGTCATGCCTTATACAAATAGTCACCACGTCGAAACTAGACTCAACATCTTATGCGGTATGTGTCATCCTCTCACATTACACTATGTCAAACATCAACATCAAATGATCCCACAAGATCAAGTTTTGGCAAATACATTTATTTGGCTTTATGACTTTATATTTTATTTTGTCTTATCTTATTATCGATTTGTGAATTAGTCCAATTACTAGCTTTCTCGAGGATGTCCCTTGAAGGATTTAGAGAAGCTACGATGTCTCAGGACTCTTTTTCTTTGGCTGTTGTCTGTCAACTATCTTTTTAACATTGGTTTTTGAGTCATGTTACTAGTTTCCTCAAGGATGTCCGATCAAGGATTTAGAGGAGCAATGACATCTCATGACCTGTCTTTTATTTGTCCGTTGTCTATGGTTTGTCTCGACAAAACGACTAGGGCAATTACTGTCCTTAGTATGAGTTAATACACTCCTTGTCTATGACTGTCTATTTTTCACAGATGGATGACTTTGTACACTATGATCTATCTCATATCATAGTGTGTACTATCCATTTGTATCATGTCCCACCCAATGATGATAACAAGAAAGCATAGCATATTTGGCAATATATCGAAGATTATGTCTTTTTCTCAATCAATCAACCTCATTTGTTTCTTACTAACATTCTGAATTCATATCATCCTAACATTTCTCTTCTTTAACATAACAATAAAGTCCTGTGACACAATAAAAACATTAGGTTATTTGCATTTACATACATTCAATATAAGCATTTCATATAGTTACATTGCATTTCACATATATAACATCTTCATTGCATACATCCGTAATCATGACGTAATAGGAATTGCATCATCATAACATAAATAATGTAAAAACTGCATGTACATATTACCATCACATTTAAATATACATCATATAGAACATTTGCATCCATTATCATTAGTAAATTAAGACATCCATAACATCATTATTAAATGCATAACTCATAACATGTAGAAACATTCATTTATAACACATGTATATACATCATATAGGAAACATAATCATATAGCAATAATGCATCATCCATAAAATAGAACTGCATATCATGTAGAAGCCTCCAAAATCATATATATATCACTCAAAAATGGTGTCACAGTACAATGTCTGCATGTAACCATAAATAAAACATGAGCTCATAGGCTCTTTGATAAAAAATACAGTTTCTACATATGTAACCTTGTCATCATGTCCCGCTACCCCTGCTGTCATGTGGTGAAGGTGTTGGGAAAATTCTCAAAGGTGCTCTCTACAACATGGAAGGCCTCTCATATGGACCTACCCTCGATGGTCCTACCACCCCCTCGATACTCTATTTCCTCTGACTCCTAGTATGACCCCTACTCTTACTGCACACCTCTAAAAATTTTGGAGCTCGTCTATCTGCTAACACTGTTGCCTCATAAAGATCCCTGTAATAAGTGGCTCTCTCCACTGATCTAACTAACTCCCTCACCATGTCATCAGATGAGGACCCACTGCAAAGAAGTCTGACCTTTGTGAACTGTTGCTCTATCTCATGTCTCCATGCTATATCCTGGTCTCTCTCCATCAGAGCACTATCCCTCTCTATATGAGCACTATCCCTCTCGACATATGCACTATCCCTCCTTGAGTAGGCACTGTCTCTCTCTAGCCTCATCGCATCAAACTCTATTGTCATAAGTTTGAGTCACTCCTCCAAAGCCTCCCTCTGACCATCCCTAAGAGCATCCTCATCCCATCTCCCCTCCACAATCTGATCTTGGAGCTCTCTCTCTGCTCCTCCATCAGTATATCCTCCTCAACATCATCCTCTACATCATCCTCTCCGTATCCTGCCAAAACACCTAGAGGATCTATAGCCATGTCCACATTTAAATCCTCTACAATATCCTTCACTCCAACATCTACCTCTGTACGATCCTCTACTACTACCTTCGTTGTAGCATGCTCATCCCTAGCCTGTACATCCACTCTCCCTCCGATGTCTGCCATCGATACATTCTCTGCTACTGCCTCACAGATAGGTGATAGTGCACCTACCCGACCCCCTCTCTGTCCTTTCCGACCTCGTCTACCACCTCTACCATCACCATCTCTCCCACCAACTCTACCCACTCTAGCACCTTCACCTCTCCACCATCCTCTAGGTCCAGTGCCTTGTCTCTCTATAGGTGCTGGCTGATCTGGATCAGTGTAAGGAACAGGTTGATGCTCTACCCCCCACGCGTCATACACCGTTGTAGCACCTGGGTCTGCTAATCCATCTCTCCAACCCCATTGTATTGGCTGTAATGCTTGTATCTCTGCCTCAGCTGTAGCTACTAGTATCATAGGTCCCCAATACAGAACCTCTCTGGATGACCGAGTAAACTCTACTCTACTCCGAGGCTCATCCTAAACCTCACCGAACTGTCTCAGAACTCTATTTGGAAAGTGTCGCTCAATGATGTGTACACTAGAAATAATCCTCCCAATGAGATATTGTGTCTATCTACAGAATACTAGATGTACCTCCTCATCCACCCACTCCTTACAATCCATGTAAGGTCTCCATGTGAACTGATCAAGAGTATCCAATGCATGTCTCCAAAACCCAGTGTCTCCCACATGTTTCTACGTGATGTGTCCTGTATATCGAAACACATATGGGTATCTCTCCTGTCTCTCTACTATAACTGGAGGATGAAATACAACTATCCTCTCCCAATCCCATACCATCAGCAGTGTAGTCCCACAACTCAATGAATTTGCATCTCTGTAAGCAATATCGTGAAGGTTAAAGTATAAGATTCTGAACAGACATGGACCCCATGCATACCTCATCTCACTCTCTAACATGCCGACCAACATAGCTCCCCATCCCACTAGAAATCCATGACCCCATCTATCTGGCAGAACTATCTCCCCAATCAATGTACATAAGATACAGTCAATCCTATCGTATATGTCTGCTAACACTGGCCATCTAATCTCATAGTGCTCGATGCTGAGCCTACTGATGTCGTCTACCTGATAAAACTGTGCTAACTCAGTCAATCCTCATTGGGTATCATGCATAGCCCGCTCTCCCCTAATAGGTAGTCTCAAAATCCTATACACATCCTCCAATGTGATAGTGGCCTCCCCAGTCGATAAATGAAACGACGATGTCTCTGAATGCCATCGCTTGCATAGTGTCGTTAACATACCCCTGTTCGCCCGAATAGTGGGCATCAACAAATAGTGACGTAGACCCAGCTTCCATAGAAGTTGAATCTCTACAAAAGTCAAATGATCTCTGAGATCAAATGTATCTGGTCATGAATCCCATGTATAAATAGGATCTAGGACCACCTGCATTTAAACCATGATGTCAAGAATTTTCATGTTTTCCTTAGAATTTTTTTTGAAAATTTTACCAATCAAATGCGGCTCACATTCACAAATGCGGTGCATTTTTGCAAATGCGTTGTACTGAGGTTCACATGCGATGCATATTATATATGCATCACATATTTTCCACAACCCTGGTCATCTAGCTACGCATGCGGTGCAGTTTCATCAGCCTATTTATCTACTACATATGCATCTCAAAAATGCATATGCGGTTCACTACCCCACATGCGTCTATTCCTAATGCATATGCGTTGCATAACTACACATGCATTCATTCCCTAAACTACCTAAACTAGCCTAGACGTGTTTTCACACATGCATCATTTCGCAGTCAAATGTGGCGAATACGACGGCATATGTGTTATTTACGATGCACCGCATTTGCTTAGTTCATTTTCAAACACCTAAAACTACATGCAAAAATAAATTTGACAAGTTCATTTTCAGGTACATACCAGTGGTCCTATGTCAGCTGGCCTCCTGAACGTTCAGATCCGATAACCTCGATGTGCAGCGTATGGAATGGGTGCCATTTCGTCGGCTAGTCAGAGCAAAATCTCCTCTTTTTCTATCTCCTCTGGGTGCAAATGACTTAGGTTTAGCCCTAATTTCTATTTATAGGTGAGGTTCAAATGGCATTTATTCTGACCTAATCTATTGGCCACGTAACCTTTCAAATTCCAACGACTAGTATTCATCCGTATTAACTCCAATTTCAATTCCGTCAACTCCATAGCATTTCTAACTATCAAATTGACTTATCGGGAATATTTCCTGATTTTTTTGAAATTTTTCAAAAATTGTCAATTTTCCTAAGGGGGAATACCTTAACCTATTTCATGCTGTGGCACGATCTAGACATATTTTCTTTGACACAATGCCATACCAACATTGTATCAAAGAGGGCCAAACTGTAGATACCGAAAATTGGTCTAGGCCTGCGAGTACACATTCGACATAATTTTCTATAGTCTGTAGTCTTGATTAAATAATGCTAATTATTTAATTAACCTTTCTAACACATATTTCCTCTATTAATTAAATACCCATTTTTAATTAATTCATTAATTCATAAGTAACCTTTATTCAACCTGATTAATTAAATAAATTATATTTATTTAATTATGTTGCGAACTAATTAATTCTTTCCCTTTTATCTATCAATTAATAATTTATTATTTAATTACCCCTTTATCATAATTTTCCAACTATAATTAAATATCTTTATTTAATTATTCATTTAACCCCCTTTATCTATAATTAAATATTTATTATTTAATTATTTATATTATCCTTTTCAAACAGTCAAATTAAATAAATTACTTTATTTATTTAATGAAATTCAATTCATTTTCGAATACTGAATTAAATTAGCATTTAATTCATATTTATTAATTAATTATGTCACATTCCTCTATCATTCAGCTATCTAAGTCATTCACTCACCTTCTAACTCGAGATCTATTTTTAGTTCTCCAGTTATCTCCGAATTCAACACTTGTTTATCTCTGCGAGAAGATTCTCTATCACAACTAGTTGATTAACTAGTTCTAACTCCTGTTTGCATTCGAATGCATTATTCTTCGAGTTCTAACTTTGACTTTTGCATACAAAGTCTATTTCTTCTATTTTTGGAGATTAAGATCTTGAACTTGTGTTCTAACTCACGTTCTAACTTAGTCTCTATCTTTAGTCTTTCCTAAACTCGTGTTCTAACTCGTGTTCTAACTCACATCACATGACATTCATCAATCTCATTCGTTGATCTCTCTTTCAATCTGAGCCAATCATTCGAAAACCCAAAATCTATAAAATAGCCTATCATAATCATTATTCCTCCTCCCGAAATCATACACTTTTGAGAAGAGACTACTCTTTGATATTTTTCTTAGACACTCGACAAAGTTATGCTTGCATTCAAACACATAAATCTTAGGGCAAGAATACTAAAAAGGAAAAATGGAGAAGAGCAATAGAAATAATTTGAAGGAGTGAATGCATATTCGGTGAGAGCTTTCCATTAAATTGTTTAGTTTATTATGTTTACTTATTCATTCTTTGTTGTTTGATTTTAGATTATTTTTAGATTAGTATTGACATTTTTCTTCTAGTTTGTAGAAAAATCTATGATTTACAGGTAGAGGCAAAGGACAAATAGATGATGGATAGGGCAAGGGATGGGGAAGAGGATAGGATGGCTAGGATAGCTAACATCAATAGGATGGACAAGTCCTAGGTGCACCACCAGCGCATCAATAGCCCCCTTATTAGCCATCGATACAACAATAACCACCATTGGGACTAGATCCCCATGATGCACAAATACAACATTTGCAACAACAGATGGAGGTGGTTACGAGTGAGAGAGATCAGGCTCACCAATAGATTTTGGTTATTACTGTTGAGAGAGACTAGGCCAGGAAGTAGGTAGGGGCACTAATAGTGAAGAGGGACTAGGATTTTCAGCTCAGGTAGATTGTCGAGATGTAGTTAGCATAGGAGGTTGGGCAGCACCAGCAGTTAGAGACCATGACAGCTACAACCCAGCTACAGACAGTGTCTACCCGATTGTACAGGGAGGTTGTGACCAAGGTGGCCTATTATCACATGTACTACCATTGGGATGTCCTTGAGATGATTAGGTAGCTAGATTACTCATAGAGGAGTGTGGCGCATCCTCAGGCTAAGGATTAGCCAGAGAGACAGCCCGGTGAGGGGAGCAACCATCAGGGATAGCTTACTTGTATAGATAATTTTTTTATTATTGTTTTATTTTTTACATAGATATACATTCATGGGATCCTTTTTGATAGCCTCATGGATATTGTACTTTTGATTGATATACATACACATAATTAGATATTGTACCATGACAGTCATTTTTTGATATATGGTATGATACAAATTTGATATTTGATGTGTTCTTTTATTTCATTCCTTATGAATGTATGGATGCATTTGATGTTGATGTGATGTGATGCTTATATATGCTTATGTGATATGTGATGACATGTGATGCAATGCAATG